>NW_020868983.1:37561-55061 GCF_003789085.1 Penaeus vannamei | reverse complement strand
AGTAAGCTCATTAGCATACAGACAGACTGTCAACGGATGACATCAGAGGAGAGACTCCGCCCCACAGCCCGGTCCCATGCCCACCCATACCCACGCCCCTTCGCTCCTCCCATGCCTATGCCCACTCTTGGCGATGCCCGCGCCACCCGCATCCCTTCGTCTCATTTCCTTTCGCTTCCTGCTCCCAGCCTCGGAGGGGAGAAGAGGAGGGGGGAGGGGAGGGGGAGAAGGAAGAGAAGTGGAAGGCGGCAGGGAAAAGGAGGGGGGGGGCGCGTAGGGGTCGGGGGGGGGAAGGGAAGGGGCTGAGGGCGTACAGGACAGCCCTGCGTGCCGCGTCCCGTGCCGCCGCCTCGCCAGTGCCTTGGCGAAGTCAGAGTCCTGTCGGCGGGAGGATTGCTGGCACATTCACGAGACAAGTGCGCGTGCGCGTGCGAGCGTGGTGCCCGTGAGCCCGTGAACACTGAAGGCTTCTTCTGTGCTCCGGACGCTCCGTGATCGGCCTTCGCTGCGAATGCATTTGGCCGATTTGTCTGCGTCGCTTTTTGAGGTGGAAATGCGAACTAGTAATTACATGGCGAGCGCATTTGCATAAATTATAGAGCAGCAGCTTTTTCCCCAGATAGCTTAGTATTATTCGTGGCAGGTTTTTATTCTATATCTCACAGCTCATTATTGTCTGACTGGTTTTCGGCTTTCCCCGTATGGGAACTGAGAAGACCTCCAGAGCAGGTGTCACTGCACACTTGTCGTAATGGGAAATGCAGACATGCAGGGAATACGAGCGATTTGCGACTCGCGGAGAGGCCCGGCCCGCCCCACGTGCCAGGCGAACCCGCGCGCCCACAGGCCGTCGCCTACTCGCCTCACGTGTTGTCGCAGGGGCGCAGGTGCCTCCCCTGCAGACACGCCTCCCAGGGTGTGACTCGCTTGGCGCGGCCCAAGAGAGCGGGACTTGAGGCACTCCGTGAAAGTAGCGCAGAGCGCTCAGACGCAGGTACATAAGCTTCTCGCAGGCTGCCTCTAACAGACGGACAAAAAACAGCCGGTAAAATGCTCCAGATCAAACACGAAGCTTAAGTGATCAGCGCCACAGCAATCATTCAGTGACTTGAGCTCTTTAAGAAGGCGTTAAGCCAATCATAAAGGCCACAGCAAGTTGCATGCACCGCGAGACGTGCAGCGAATTAATGACTAGAAAAACACCGGCTTATACACGCGCGCAAAACCGCCGAGGTAATGCGTGTGCCATGTAGCCTGCAGTAAGCTCGCAAGCAGAGAGAGCATCACACATGCAAGCATCTCCCGGGACGTGGACGCCAGAGCACGGGTGGGCGCTGCGAGGCAGAGCCACGGCAGAGGCCCGCCCTCGCATCAGCCCATCAGAGGCAGACGCCTCGGCGACAAAAAAACTCAGGCAAAAAAGCACGTCAAAGTCGCCAGTTCTGGAGTTTTCCCCCGCCCCTTCCCTTCCCCATCTCTCTTTCTCTTCAATTTTCCCTTTTTCCCATCCTACTGCCTCTTTGCCTCTTGCCTCATCCTTCCTTCTCTATTTTTCTTTCCTTCTCCCTTTTCCCCTTGCCCACCTCCCTCCTCTTTTCCCCCCGCCTTCACCCATCCTCCGTTCGTCTCTTCTTCCCTCTTCCCCTTTCCACTCCTCCCCCTTGGCCCCCCCATCCCGTCCGTCACACAGCTGTGGCCTGATTACCTGCTATACGAGTCAAATAATTCCATTTGTGAAAAGACAAAGCTTCCCAGGCATTGCTCATGAAGGAGGGAAGGGGAAGGGAGAGGGAGAAGAAAATGCAGGAAGGATGAGTGGGAAAAGAGGAGAAAGATGCAGAGGGAAGAGAGGAGAGGAGGGGGGGGGGCAAGAGGGAGAACGAAGGGGAGGAGAGAAGATTAGAGGGAAAGGGAGAGGGAGGTCAGTGCATTTCTCCTGCCATGTTGAAGGGAAAGGGGCAGAGAATGCTGAAATCACGGCGCTGGATTAGTGGATTAACGGGGAGGTGGATGGATGGGTAGATAAACATGGGAATAAGTGGATGGATAGATTCATGCTGATGGAAAGAAAGATTCAAGAGAAAGGAACTGAAAGCCTTGTTCTCCGGCGGAAGTGATGGCGAGCGCAAACTGCGGCGACCCGCGGTGGCGAGCGCAGAGGGAGAGGCGCGGCGCAGCGGCGGCCAGCGCAGCGCAGAGGGCGTTGGGTGGACGAAGGGGATCAGGCACCTCGGTCTGTCTGTCCGGGAGGGAAAAATAAAGGGAGAGATAAGAATTTGATTTATATCCCGAAGAAAAGAACCAAGTTGAAAGCTTAAAGTAAAAAAGAATTGCAGTTTGTAAAGGGGGTGACAGGAAGAAATGCGATTATTCAGTAGCTAGGACGAGAGGAAGAAGTAAAAGAAAATTATGTATATGGCATAGAAGGAAATGGGTAAGTTCAAACCGGAAATGAATAAAAGAAAAGAGAGGAAGAAAATGAAGAAATTTTAACAAAAAGACGCACAGAGAACATATACGAAGAGTGACAAATGGAAAGTAAGAAAAAAAGCAAGCTAGGGCGCTCGCATGTAATTAGGTGTTACTCAAGGCCTGTGGTTTTATGATTAACGATTATTGTGTTAGTGTAATGAGGGCTAATTGCGCCTCCCGGGACGAAGACTTGCGAGAAGGATCTCTTTTTTCAGAATTGATGGACGAGCTTTCAATTTGTTGCGCTTGGCGTCGCGCGGCGCGGGGATCGACCCGAGTGAATCGTGTTCGAGACGGTGCTCAGCCCGCGCGCGCGCGCTCTCGGGGTTTTATTCTTACCGGAGAAAAATACAACGAAAGAGAGATTTTTGTGTAGATAGTAGCCTTCCTCGCCCACGCAATGCAGATAGCTCGTAAATATTGGCTTTGATCATGGCGTGGTAGAATTGTGTGAATTACTCGCGTCCGAAGAGAAAAAAAGCGAGCGGAAGGCGCGCCAGTCCTGACCGAGACCTAACGAAACGGTAACTTGTGCTTATAGAAAACGGAGCGTCGTGCGTTTGGAAACATAGATAACGGAGTCTCATGTTTATAGAAAACATGGCCTTTGTATATAAAGCCAAGACATGCATTGAAACGAAGCTTCGTGCATGGAGTTGAAGTAAACACATCAGAAAAGGATCATTGGACATGATGAATATGCAGAAAAATTATAAACGTGGCCTTTGAATTTAATAAAACATCTATATTCGACATGGAAAGTGGAGTCTTGGACATAAAGAAAACTTTAGGTGACGTAGAAAGCAGCCCTTCACATATAGAAAACAGACAATTTTCTTTAATAAAACATAAAAAATAGAGCCTTGTATATGAAGAAAACAGACTGATGACAGAGAACAGAGCCATGGACTTACAAAAAACACGTACAAGACGTACAGAAAACGGGTCATTGAATTTATTGGGATCGAGCCCTTGCTCCAAGAGGAGGCATCCAAACTGCGCATAGAAAACGGAGCCGCGCGCGCGAGGCAACGAAAACGGGGAGTCGTGGCGGCCGGCATTCGTCGGCGGTCACGGAGGGCTGCGCGGGCGGCGGCGCACGACTCCGCCCGGGCTTTTTGTGGCGCTTTTTTGGCGGGGCGATCGCTGGGACGTCACGACACCCCTCCCGCGGGCGTCGCTCTGCCCCTCCGGTCGCGAGGGCGGTCTCGCTCCGGGATGTCTCTTTCTCTTCTCTGCGTACTGGTCTCCCTCTTTATTTTCTCTTTCTCTATTCTCTCACCGCTCGTGCTCTACCTTTCCCTTCTCTGCATGTCTCTTCCCTTTTCTGTCCTCTTTCTCCCTCTCCCTACCAGCCGTCCTTCCTCTGTCCCTTCCTCCTCACTTCTCCTGCCCTTATCCTCCTCCTCCTTTATCTCTCGTTTTTACGGTTCGTTTAAAAGGAAGCGGATATAAAACAGGGGAAGAGAGAGAGCTTAGCGGAGGATCCCCAAAGGACCTACTGTGTGTGTGTGGGTGTGGGTATGTGTGTGTGTACGTGTGTGTGTGTGTGTGTGTGTGTGTGTGTGTGTGTGTGTGTGTGTGTGTGTGTGTGTGTGTGTGTGTGGCGCGCGTGTGTGCGTGTATCTTGTTTATTTATCTTTTTTAAAGGAAGGATTTGTTCTGGGTAAACCGAAAGTCACTCGAGGCCAGACTGTTCAACATTCGGAGTTTAAAGTCGCTTTCTTTGTTGAAGTTTTTTCCCGAGTTTTGTGTTTTTTTTATTTTTTTATTATTATTCTTTATTTTCCAGTTCAAGTTGTGGCCGAGGCTGTCGGAGGTCGGACGGCTGCGCGCTCTCTTGCCTCTCGCCAGGCTGAGGGGTTTTAAGGAGAGAGAGAGAGAGAGAGAGAGAGAGAGAGAGAGAGAGAGAGAGAGAGAGAGAGAGAGAGAGAGAGAGAGAGAGATAGAGAGAGACGAGAGAGAGGAGCGATAAAAGAAATAGGGAGAAGTGAGAGAGAGAGAGAGAGAGAGAGAGAGAGAGAGAGAGAGAGAGAGAGAGAGAAAGAGGGGGGAGGATTGCAGACAGACAGGCAGACAGGAACCCAAAGACAATCACATGTCCAAGAAAAGAGACAAAGGTGAAAGCGAGAGGGGGCGGGGGAGGAGTAAGAGAGAGAAAGAGAACGGGAGGGGAGGGAAGGAGGGAAGGAAGGGGGAGGGAGGAAGAAGGGGAGCCAGAGACTGAGAGCGAGCGTCTTGGCAGAGCAGACGCCCGGAGTGTGTTTGTGTTGAGGGGGGGGGGGGTAGACCAGGAGGAGGGAGGGAGACGAGAGCGGAGGGGAGAGGGCGGGGTGGGGGCTGTAAAGGGAGGTGGGGATACGAGAACGGCGCGGGAGGGAGGGAGAGGACGAGACTATGAGGGAGGAGGGCGGGGTGGTGCACTAGGAGGAGGAGGACGGAGAGGGAAGGAGGAGGAGAGGAGAGGAAGGCGGGAGTGAGACTAAGAGGGGATGCGGAGGCTGGGGAGGAGCAGGGGAGGAGGGCCGTGGAGGGCTGCTACGTGCTGGGGAGATGCGGAGAAAAATGAGTTTGGTTAGCGGCCTGGGAGAGAACGAGGGAGGAAGGGAAGGATGGAGAGGCCGGCGAAGAGGCGAGGAGGGAGAGAGGAGGGAACAGTCAAACAAACAAAAACCAAGAAAAACAGGCACAAATTTAAAGGGAAAAACCTGCTGACTAATAGCCGGGCAAGATAAAAGATAATATGAATCAAAGGAAAAAAACAAAACTGAAAAGTTAAAAGTAAAAAAGAAAAAAAGCCGCAGGGAGGAAAGAGCAGCGGGAATTATTTATGAGTTCGACAAGTTGAAAGCCCAGCTGGGAATCGGCGGGGGGTGAAGTAGGGGAGAGAAGGAGAGGGATGAAAGGGGGAAGGAGGAGGAGGAGGAGAGGGGAGAGATGAAAGAGGGGCGGCGGGGGAGAGGGGGAAAGGTGAAGTGGAGGAGAGGAGAGAGATGAAAGGGGAGAAGGAGGAAGTGGAGGGGAGGGAGGAAGGGAGGGACGGAGGGAGAGAAGGAGATTGGAAAATGGACAAAAAGGAGGATAAGAAAAAGAGAGAGGAGGGAGAGAGTGAAGAAAGAGATGAAAGAGAGGCATGGAAGAAAGGGGGAGAAGGTAAAGAAAGAAGTCGGAGGAAAGTGCGGGAGGGAAGGAGAGAGAGAAAGAGAAAAGAGGAAAGAGATAGGTCATTGAATGTGGGAGAGAGAGAGAGATAGAAAGGGAGAGGGAGAAGTAGAGAGAGATAGAGAAAGACAGGGAGAGGCAGAGGCAGAGAGATAGATAGTGAGAGAGAGACAGGGGGGGGGGGAGAAAGGTATTAGCGAGAGTGAAAAGTTTGAGATCCCACCGTCGGTCCGAAAGGAAAAGGAAAAAGATAGAGCCGATAACGCGAAAGGGAGAAGGTGAAATGGAAACCAACGAATGGAATAAAGTAAAGAGAAACAAAGGCAGAAGAATCCCCGTAGATTGGACGCGCGCCAGACGAAAGAAAAAAAGTGGAAAAAGCGGGTCTTAATGTGGACTGTTAAACTTGAGCAGAAGACGTAGGTGGCGGGGAAGGGGGAAGGGGAGGGGGGAGGGGGGTGATGGGTTATATAAGGAGGATGAGGAAACGACGCGATAACTTTGGGCGCGAAGGATAGATGCGTGAGGAGGAGGAGGAGGAGGAGGACAGAGGACGGCGGCGACGCGGGCGAGAAAGTCCAAAGCAACAGGACGGGGTCGGAACAGGAATTGGGGGAAATGAAAAGAAAAAAAAAAAAAACACGTGAGAGGTGAAACTTGAAGTGGAAAGCAATGAAGACCGACAGGGTAAAGTGCAAGAAATCATCATTCATGATGTGTTTAACGGTAAAAAGTTTAAAATGATAACAGTAGAAATGAGATTATATATATATATTATATATATATATATATATATATATATATATATATATATATATTATATATATATAAATTCCAATAATATCGGCACCGATGATTTAAAATGATAACAGTAAGAAAATCGATGATATATATATATATATATATATATATATATATATATATATATATATATATATATATATATATATATATATATATATATATATTTATTAAATTCCAATAATATCGCTGCATCGATGATGACAATAATGATAATCACATTAAGAAAGCGAAGATCAGCGAAGCATATACCGCGAGAATAGAGAGAAAGAGTGAAGAAGGAGAAAAGGCGAAGCGCAGAGGAAGTGTTAAAAAAAAACAAGACTCAGAAGCGAAAGGAGAAGAGGACGAGACGGGAAGAGAAGATAAATAGGGACGCAAAGAGAACAAGATGATGAAGGCGCGATTCAAAGAGTAAAAGGCGATGCATACGAGACGCAGAGAGGAGAAGATAAAGCGAGGAGAACAGGGAGACAAAGAAAGCGGGAAAGTGAAAGACGTGAATGGGAAGACGGCGATAAAGAGAAACCGCAACGTTAACAGAGATAAAGGCATGGCACAAGGCGGAAGGCGATAATGAGACAAAATACGAATAGGAGAATAATAATAATAATGGAACGCAAAGAGAAAGACGGTGATAATGAGGCGACGCAAAGGGAGGCGGAGAATGAAGCAAGATCAAGCGCATTAGACGAGGAGGAAGCTAAGGAAGATAAGGATGATAAGGAAGCGCAGAGAGCATGAGGAAGGAGATGATCAGGAAGAGATGATAAGAGAACGTAGGTGGGAATAATGAACGAGGAGGAAGAGAATGAGATAATAACGCGGTGCAAAGAGCAGGGGCAGAAAGAGGAAGATGATAACGCGGAGAGAGTAATATAGGAAAATATGATAAGAGAACGTAGGTGGGAATAACCTGACGTTAAGAAAGTAAGGAAGAGGAGAGAAGTGATAAGTAAAGGAGGAAGAAAAGGAGATATTAACGTGGTGCAAAGAGCAGGAGGAGGAAGAGGAGGAAGACGATGATAACGCGGAGAGAGTAATAAGGAATCCAGTGGGCGGAGATGTGTTAGCGGGAGGTGATTGTGGGTGGGGGGGCGGAGAGGCAGAAGGGGTGGGGGAGGAAGGGGGGGAGGGGGAGTGGAGAAGGCAGAAAGGGGGG
This sequence comes from Penaeus vannamei, assembly GCF_003789085.1. Taxonomy (NCBI): domain Eukaryota; kingdom Metazoa; phylum Arthropoda; class Malacostraca; order Decapoda; family Penaeidae; genus Penaeus; species Penaeus vannamei. The sequence continues at coordinate 47,464 of NW_020868983.1, read as the reverse complement.
GGAGGAAGGGAGGAGGGGGAGTGGAGGAGGCAGAAGGGGTGGGGGAGAAGGGAGGAGGGGGAGTGGAGAAGGCAGGGTGGGGAGGAAGGGAGGAAGGGGGAGTGGAGGGGTGGGGAGTAAGGGAGGAGGGGGAGTGGAGAAGGCAGAAGGGGTGGGGGAGGAAAGGGAGGAGGGGGAGTGGAGAAGGCAGAAGGGGTGGGGGAGGAAGGGGGGGAGTGGAGAAGGCAGAAGGGGGGGGAGGAAGGGAGAGGGGAGTGGAGGGGAGTGTGGAGAGGGAAGGAGAGGGAGGGGGGGAGTGGAGAAGGCAGAAGGGGTGGGAGGAAGGGAGGAGGGGGAGTTGGAGAGGAGGAGGAAGGGAGGAGGGGGGAGTGGAGAAGGCAGGGGAGGGGGAGTGGAGGAGGCAGAGGGGGGTAAGGGAGGAGGGAGAGTGGAGGAGCAGAAAGGGTGGGGGAAGAAGGGAGGAGGGAGAGTGGAGAAGCAGAAGGGTGGGGGAGGAAGGAGGAGAGTGGAGAAGGCAGAAGGGGTGGGGGAGGAAGGGAGTGGAGAAGGCAGAAAGGGTGGGGGAGGAAGGGAGGAGGGAAGTGGAGGAAGAGGGGAGGGAAAGGAGGAGGGAGATGGAGGAGGCAGAGGGGGTGGGGAGAGGGAGGAGGGAGAGGGGTGGGGAAGGAGGGGGAGGGGACAGAGGGGGTGAGGGAAGGGAGAGGAGAGCAGAGGGGGCGGGTGGGAAGGGGGAAGTGAAAGAGACAGGTATGCAGCAGGGAAGGGGCCTCGGGGGGGGGAGGGGGGGTACGAGGAGAGGAGGAAGGATAGGGAAGGAGTAAGGAGGAGGAGCGAAGGAGGCGGGGAGGGGGGGGGTAGGGACTCTTGTAACGTGAGCCGTAGAAGGGAGAAGGAGCGAGAGAGGACGTGGTCTTTGTGCGGTATTTCGTTTGATCCGCGTGTGTGTGGTTGCAGGGGGCTGGGGGGGGGGGCGGAGGGGAGAGGAAGGGGTAAGGAGGGCGGAGAGGGAGAGGGTATAAGTGGGGGAGAACAAGAGAGGATAGGGGCGAAGAGAGGAAGGAGAAAGGGAGGAGAGGAAAGAGTGGAGTGGAGGGGGAAAGGAGGGCGAAGAGGGAGGGAAGGGAGGATAGGGAGAGGGTATAAAAGTGAGGGTAGAGAATCAAGAGGAAAGAGGGCGAAGAGCGAGAAGGGAGGAGGAGGGGGAGGGAGAGGGAAGAAGTGGGAGTGGAAGGGAAGGAATGATGAAGAGAAAGGGAAATTATTAAAGGAAGGAAGGGAAGATGAAGAGGGAGCGGAAAGACAGAAGGAAGAGGAAGATAGGACGGAGAGGGAGACAGAAGGTAGGGGGGTGGAAAGAAGGAGAGGAAGGAGAAAATTAAGAAGAGAGGGAGACCGAGAGAAAGGGACATTGTGGTGAAGAAGATTAGAAAAGGGAAAAGGGAAAGGAAGAGAGATGTTCGAAGAAAGAAGGGGAGGGAGAAAACAGTGACAAAGGGGGGGAGGGAGAGGGGCGAAGAAAGCAGGGGAAAAGGGCGAGGGCGAGAGAGGCAAAGATAAGGGAGTTTACGTGTTCGTAGACCTTCATTTTCCTGCTTGGATGTTCTATGGCGTCTGTTTTGTTCAAAGGGCGAGTCATTTCTAAGAATGGAGTGACAGGCTGTTCGTAATTCATGTTGTGAGTTTTAAGGTCTTGATGCTTGTTATTGTTTAGTTTTATTCTCAATTCTGCGGAAACAAATGTGGGCAGTTTCGTCTTTTTGTGTGAAATTATGTATGTGTTTTTGTTCAGGATGTTTGATATGACTTAATGGTATATGTTAAAGGTATTTCAGTTCTTTTGACAATATACTTCATTTATAATTCTCATTGTCACTTCTTTCTCTCTCTTCTCTCCTCTCTCTCTCTCTCTCTCTCTCTCTCTCTCTCTCTCTCTCTCCTCCTCTCCTCTCTCTCTCCCTCCCCCCCCCTTTCTATCTATCTATCTATCTTTTCAGAGTGCAAGTATCTGCACACTACATCTCCCTTCTTTCTCTCTTTTCTCTCTGTTTCTCCCTCTCTCTCTCTCTTTCTCCCTCTATCTCCCTCTCTAGGTCTCGTCCTCAGATTCCGGAATGTAATCCTTCCGCGTGCCCCTACCTGCCCCTAATGAGCGTCTCTCTCCCTTGCAGGTGTGTCAACATGTGAGCCGCGAGAGTGCCGGTCTCGAGTGAGTCGGGCGTGTGCCGAGCGCCCGCGCGAGGGGCTACGGGCGCGAGGGCGAGAGAAGAGAAAAAGGTGTTGCTCCAAGTGTGTGTTGTGTTTGGTCCCCGCGCGCCGCCTGTGCCCCGAGCACGGCGGGGAGAAAGTGCTTGCGATCAGTGAGGGAGGAGTGAGGGCGAGAGGGAGCCAGCCCGAGGAAGAGCGATAGCATGCGCGCGCCAGCGGAGTCTGCCATGGCACCCTGAGTGGCACGCCCGTCGCTCCCGATCTCGTCGTCTGAAGGAGGAGAAGGAGGAGGAAGGAAGAGGAGAGGAAGCGTAGGAAGCGCGAGCGAAGAGAGCTCGCGCGCGCCTGCCGGGCAGCGAGGGCCGCCTCCACCAGGCCGACTGCCGTGCTCCCTCCTTCGTCGCCTCCGTCGGCCGCCGCGCCATGGACTACCACCGCTATGGGGGGCTGGGCGTGGGGTCCCTCATGGGCGGGGCGCCTTCCCTCCCTGGGGCGTCGCTCACTGATGCCCAGGCGCCGCCGCCCCCGCCCCCGCCGCCCATCCCGGGGCGCCGTCCCCCTCCTGCCGCCACCCGTCGCACCACCCGTCGCTCATGTTCCACTATGGTGAGTACCTCCGAGCGGCTCCCTCGGCCGAGCCTTCGTCGCCAGGGGCGGCGCCGCCCTTCCTGCCCGTTTCCCTTCCCCTGTGGCTCGGCCCGCTTGCTCTCCGCTCTCCTTTATTCCCCTTTCTCCCCCCCCCCCTTCAGGGTAATCAAGGGCTTCCTCTGTTGCTCTTTTATCAGGTATTCATTTTTCTTACTTTGTTTTTCACCCCTTTTTCTATTTTATTTTGTTTTCCTTTTATGAAATTGATTTCTCTTCCTTCTCCTCCTCTTCCTTTTTCTCCTTTCCTCAACGGTTTTTCTCCTTTCCCTTGAAATATCCCCGTTCTCTTCTTTACTTCTTCTTCTTCATTTCCTTTTTAATGTTCTTGTTCTTCTTCTCCTCCTCCACCTCCTCCTCTCTTCCTCTCCTTCTTCCTCTTCCTTCCTCCTCCTTCCTCCTTCCCTCTTCCTTCCTTCTTCCTCTCTCCTCCTCCTCCTCTCTCTCCTCCTCTCTTCTTCCTCTCCTCTCCTCCCCTCCTTCTCTTTCTCTTCCTCCCCCTTTCTTCCCCGAATGTGCTGCTCCTTCCGCTCCTTCGCAGATTCTCCGACCTTCGCTCCTCCGAAGTTGGGGACGCGGAATGAAAGAGAAATATTGACATTGTAATTATTCGGGGAGGAGTTTGTGAAATGGAATTAAAGAAAATGGATTTTTGGCTTGTCAATAAGTTTACAACGCAGGAAGAGGGAGAGAGGGGGAGAGGAGAGGAAGAAAGAGGGGGAGAGGGAGAGGGAAGAGGGGAGAGGAACAAGAGGGAGAGGGAGAGGGAACAAGAGGGAGAGGGAGAGGGAGAGAGGAGAGGGAGAGGAGAGAGAGGGGGAGAGGGGAGAGGGAGAGAGGGAGGGGGAGAGAGAGAGGGGAGGGGAGAGAGAGAGGGAGAGGAGAGAGAGAGGGGAGAGGGAGAGAGAGAGAGGGGAGAGGGAGAGAGAGAGAGAGAGGGAGGGGAGAGAGGGAGAGGAGGGAGAGGGGAGAGGGAGAGAGAGAGGGGAGAGAGAAGAGAGAGAGAGAGAGAGAGGGAGAGAGAGAGGGGAGAGAGAGAGAGAGGAGAGAGGAGAGGAGAGGAGAGAGGGAGAGAGAAGAGAGAGAGAGAGAAGAGAGAGAGAGAGGAGAGAGAGAGAGAGAGAGAGGAGAGAGAGAGAGAGAGAGAGAGTGAGTGGAGAGAGTGAGAGAGAGAGTGAGAAGAGAGAGTGAGAGTGAGTGAGAGTGAGAGTGAGAGATGAGAGAGTGAGAGTGAGAGTGAGAGGAAAAGAGAGAGAGAGAGAGAGAGAGAAGAGAGAGAGAGAGAGAGAGAGAGAGAGAGAGAGAGAGAGAGAGAGAGAGAGAGAGAGAGGAGGAAGAGGAGAGAGAGAGGAAAGATGGAGGGAGGGGGGTGAGAGAGAGAGAGAGAGAGGGGGAGAGGAGAGGAGAGAGAGAGAATTGAGGAGAGAGAGTAGGAGAGAGGAGAGAGTATGAAAGGAGAGAAGAGGGAGAGGAAGCAAGGAAGGAAAGAAGAGAAGGACGAGAGAGGGAGGAGAGAGAGAGAGAGAGAGAGAGAGAGAGAGAGAAGAGAGAGAGAGACGAGAGAGAGAGAGAGAGAGAGAGAGAGAGAGAGAGAGAGAGAGAGAGAGAGAGAGAGAGAGCTGTCAGCGTGCAATACCATATATTGATTCACACTTGCGGCCAGTTTGTTTTGCAGCCAAACATTTCGCGGGTTTCGGGCGGCCGCGATATGTCATTGGCGAATCGATATGAAGTCCGCGCGTCCTCTAATATGCAAATCGCCGAGGCTTCGCGAAGTTAATCTCCCTAATAAGTTCGACTCTTGAGGGCGGCGGTGCCGTGGCGGGGAAGGAGCTGATCCGCCGGGCGGGGCGACGGGCACGCCGCCGGAGGCAGTCCCGTCGCGGCCGGAGGTCCTGCCTCGGAGCGGCCTGGGCGCGTTCATGCTGTGCATGAACGCGCGCGCGTTCACGCTTGCAGGCGCGCGAACTGCGTGCTCTAAGTACAGATGCAAATGCCCGTGTGCTTGTTTGTTGCCCAGACCCTCCTGCTGCCATAGCACTTGGTGCCGTATTATTTCAGTGCCACAAGACCCAGGTCGGCGGACGCGCTGGGGCGCTCTGGCCGTTTTGCCGGAGCTCCCTGGCGGATAGATGCGAGCGCCCTGCGCGTCCTTTGGCTGGAGGCCCTCTCTGGTCTCCCACGCACTCGGAGGGCAGCGTGTGCGGCAGGAATTACTGGTCATTGCGGACACGCCATGTTGTTTGCCTCAAATCTGGTTTTAAAAAGGGGAACGAGAAAATAGTTGGTTATTTGTCAGTATATTTCAGTCGGAACATTCGGGCGCCCAAATGGTCCCATGGGAAGTGTGGAAATCAGGGCAGGAAGATATGGCCCTCGGGGGAGAGAGCTACCATGTTCATTGATGGATAAGTGGCTAGCGCTTGAGTGTGACGTCGTGACGTTACAGCGACGAAGCTAAATGACAACTAGTGCTGTGTTACAGGATATTGCATGAATTCCATTTCGGAACTGCCGCGACGGTACCCCACTTGTACCTGCTGTGCCACGTCCAAGCAAAACCTCCATAGAGTGTATCCCTAGCATGAAACATCCTCACGCGGCACTCGCATCTCCCGCGCTCTTGCTTCTTGTCATCATCTGAGCTTCCGAGGAGCATGTGCCTCCTGCGTGGCCGCGCCCCCGAAACCTCTGTGCGCCCCTTGGTCTCTTTATCTCTTACCACGTCGTGGTTTCAACTCTTCTGCCCGCACCTCTTCTCCCCGCACGCCCTCTGCCCGCACGCCCTCTGCTCGCACTTCTGCTGCACGCCCTCAGCCCGCGCGCCCCCGCCGCCGAGCCCGCCAGACGCGGCCGAGGATCGCAAGTGTCGCGCCGACCATTTATTAGAGCAATTACCGCGGCCCAAATACGGGCGTCGCGTGCCCCGCCCCCTCGCCGCCGCTTGGCCTCTCGCGGGCGGCCCCTTCCTTCCCCTATTAACCTCCTTCCCGATTCTCGTGTCTCGCGCCCCCCAGTCTCGCCCCTCAAGCTCGGCCTCGACTTGTCCTCGCGAGCGCGCGCGGACGGCCTCCCGCGCCCCGTCGCCCGACCACCGCTACAACGACCGCTGGTTCCGTCCGGCGGGGCTGGGAGAGGGAGGCGGGGAGGGCGGGAGGGAGGAGGAGGCGAGGGGGGGCGGACTGGTAAAGGGTGGCTGCGCGGCGGCAGGAGCGGCGAGGGCGCGGGAGGGGTGGAGCTGGTCGGGGGGGGTGGGGGGCGTCTGATTATGTGTTGAGTTACGAGTGGCGGTGGGCGGGGGGTGGGGCCGGGGCCGGGGTGCTGGGTTGGTGGGAGTTTAGGAGGCCGGGGGGAGGGTGGCAGCGGAGGAGGTGCGGGAGGAGAATGTGTGGGCAGAGGCAGGGGGGCGGGCAGGGGCCCCGGCGCCCGTGGTGGTGGCAGCGCCCAGGCAAGGCGACGGGTGCGGGCGCGCGGGAGATCGTGTGAGGCGCTGATTGGAGTAGCATTAATGCCACAGCAATTGGCATGTGTCGGCGGCGGGCGCTGCGGGGCCGCGCCCTTGTCCCTCGGTGCGGGCGTGCACGGTCCTCCGGGGCACGGCGCTCGCCCGGGCGTCGGCACGCGTCCTTTGTGGGCGGTTTTTGTGAGTGCACTTCACTTTTTCTCTCTCACGCACTCATTCATTCACTCTTCTCTCCTCCCCACCTCTCTCTCTCTCTCTCTCTCTCTCTCTCTCTATTATATATATATATATATATATATATATATATATATATATATATATATATATATATATATATATATATATATATATATATATATATATATATATATATATATATATATATATATATATATATTGTATATGTGTGTGTGTGTGTGTGTGTACTCTTGGTTGTTCCGACAATATATTTGTAAATCTATTTTTATCTTGGCCTTCTCCCCCCTTGCACTTTTCCTCCTCCTCCTCCCGTCCAGCGCCCCCCCCCTCCCAGCGCCCCCTCCTTCCCCGACGTAATCCCCGAGATTGCGTCGGATCCCGCCGGGCTTCAGGTCTCAGGTCGGGGTCGTCGAGGCTGAGGGGGGAGGGGAGGGGGGGGAGGAGGTCGTAGGAATGAGAGAATGGGGGGTAGCTGGCGAAGGGGGGTGGATGGTGGAGTGATAGGCAGGGGGGGGTTGCATGGTGCTGTGAATGAAAGTGCGTGTGTGTGTATGTGCGTGTGTGTGTATGTATGTGTATGTGTGTGTGTATTGTTTATATTGTGCGCCTGCGTGAGCGACGGAGGCTGTCAGAGCGCGGGTCGCGGCTCGGGCAAAGGAGGGCCAGGCAGCGCGTGAGCGGGAGCGCCTGGCCACAGACAGACGGACGGACGACAGCGCCGGCATCAGGCCCCGTGTAGGACGTGATCCCGACCCTTGTTTGCGATGGCCCTAACCACAATCTCTCTCTCTCTCTCTCCTCGCTCTCTCTCTCTCTCTTCTCTCTCTCTCTCTCTCTCTCTCTCTCTCTCTCTCTCTCTCTCTCTCTCTCTCTCTCTCTCTCTCTCTCTCTCTCCTCTCTTTCTCTCTTTTCTCTCTCGCTTCTCTTTCTCTCTCTTTCTCTCTCTTCTCTCTCTCTTCTCTCTCTCTCTCTCTCTCTCTCTCTCTCTCTCTCTCTCTCTCTCTCTCTCTCTCTCTCTCTCTCTCTCTCTCTCTCTCTCTCTCTCTCTCTCTATCTCCACTTCATCATCACTCTACCAATCTCTTCTCCTGCTTCCGACTTCCCTTCCATCTTCCTCTTTTATCGTTCTTCCTTTCTTTCCGGAGGGCCTCCCGAAAGGGGTTTCCCGGGAGGATAAAGGCTTTCCCCGCCTTCGTCGTTAGTAGGTTGTTACCTGAATATTCCGGGATTCTTGGGATGCCTCGCCGTGGCTTCGGGGTTCCTGAGATTCTGAGGGGATTGCTCGACGTGTGAGTGTCGGAAGGAGGTTGTAGGCCGATTCCCTGTAATGGGCTTGGGATTGTTGTCAAAGGGTTGCAATTCCCGTTAATCAACTTGAGGTTGCTTTAAAAGGATTGCAATTCCCTTTAATAACCTTGAGATTGTTTTAAAAGGCTTGTAATCCTCTTTAATCAACTTGGGGTTGGTTTAAAAGGGTTGTAATTCCTTTTAATCAACTTCAGATTCTTATAATTCCCTTTAATTAATTTGCTTGAAAAGTGCTGTACTTCCTCTTGGTTGTAATTCCACTTAATTAACTTCATGTTATTGTAGAAGGTTAGAATGCCCCGTAATTAACTTTTTGCTTCCTCTTGATTAACTTGAGATTGTTGAAGAATGTTGCAATTTCTTATAAGATTGAGATTGTTGGAAGGCGGTTGTAATTCCCTTTAATCAGGCTGGTGGAAGAACGCTGTATTTCTCTCTGACAAGCTTGAGCTTTGAGAGGGTGTTGATTCTCCTCGGTCGACTCAGGGTCGTTGGGAGAAGGTCTCCATTTTGCCAAGCTCGTTCTGCACCGAAGGCATGGCGAGTGGGCGGTCGCCTCCCGCAGGACGCCCTCGGTGCTTTCCTCCATCTCCTCCTTCTCCCTCTCCCCTCCTGTTCCTTCTCCTCCTCTCTCTCCTCTCTCCTTCTCCTCTCATCTCCTCCCTCTTCTCCTTCTCTCTCTCTTCCTTCTCCTCCTCCATTTCCTCCTTCTCCCTCTCCCCTCCCCCTCCTCCTTCATCCCTTCTCCTCTCCTCCTCTCCTTCCTCCTTCACCCCTTCTCCTCCCTCCTCCATTCCTCCTCTCTCCTCCCCTCCCCCCTCCTCCTCCTCCCTCTCCTCCTCCTTCACCCCCTTGCTCCTCCTCCTTCCTCCATTCCTCCTCCTTCCTCTCCCCCTCCTCCTCCTCCCCTCTCCTCCTCCTTCACCCCTTGCTCCCTCCTCCATCTCCTCTCCTCCCTCTCCCCCCTCCCTCCTCCTCCTCCCTCTCCTCCTCCTTCCTCCTTGCTCCTCCTCCTCCTCTCCTTCTCCTCCTCTCCCCTTCCCTCTCCTCCTCCTCCTTCCCCCCTTTGCTCCTCCTCCTCCATCTCCTTCTCCTCCCTCTCCCCCCCTCCTCCTCCTCCTTCACCCCTTTGCTCCTCCTCCTCCATCTCCTTCTCCTCCCTCTCCCCCCCCTCCTCCTCCTCCTCCTCCCTCTCCTCCTCCTTCACCCCCTTGCCCCCTCCTCCATCTCCTTCTCCTCCATTCCTTCTCCTCCCCTCCCCCCCCTCCTCCTCCTCCTCCCCTCCTCCTCCTTCACCCCCTTGCTCCTCCTCCTCCTTACCCCCTTTGCTCCTCCTCCTCCTTCACCCCTTGCTCCCTCCTCCTCCATCTCCTTCTCCTCCCTCTCCCCCTCTCCTCCTCCTCCTTCACCCCCTTGCTCCTCTCCTCCCTCCTCCTCCTCTCCTCCCTCTCCTCCTCCTCCTCCTCCATCTCCTTCTCCTCCACTCCTTCCCTCCCTCTCCCCCCTCCTCCTCCTCCTCCCCTCCTCCTCCTCTCCTTCACCCCCTTGCCTCCTCCTTCCCCCCTTGCTCCTCCTCCTCCATCTCCTTCTCCTCCTTCTCCTCCTCCTCCCTCTCCTCCCCCTTCACCCCCTTGCTCCTCCTCCTCATTTCCTCCTTCTCCTCCCCCTCCCCCTCCTCCTCCTCCCTCTCCTCCTCCTTCACCCCCCTTGCTCCTCCTCTCCCCCCTCCTCCTCCTCCTTCACCCCCTTGCTCCTCCTCCTCCATCTCCTCCTCCTTCACCCCCTTGCACCTCCTCCTCCCTCCCTTCTCCTCCCTCTCCCCCTCCTCCTCCTCCTCCCTCTCCTCCTCCTTCACCCCTTGCTCCTCCTCCTCCACTCCATCTCCTCCTCCTCTCCTCTCCTCCCTCTCCTCCTCCTTCACCCCCTTGCTCCTCCTCCTCTCTCCTTCTCCTTCCCTCTCCTCTGCTCCCTCTCGCGCAGGACGCTAATCCTCGGCCCGCGGCGTGGGTCACGTGGGCCCAGATTCACTCTCAACTCGGGGTTACTTTTATCGTATCCCCCCCCCCCCCCCCCCCCCGTTATTC
>NW_020868983.1:27561-32561 GCF_003789085.1 Penaeus vannamei | reverse complement strand
CGCGTAGCCGATTAGTCCGCCTCGAGCCAGCGCGACTTTTGCTCAGGCTGTTGCTCTTGTGGCGTTGACGGGCGGGCGGCGGGCGGGGGCGCGGGTAATTCCTGCGATGGAATTTGGAAATGCAGCAGCTAATGCTCGGCACCCGAGGGCAGCCTCAAGCCTTTCTTGGTCAGTTTCCCCTCTTGGTGTTGCTTACCCACGTCGAGGGTAGCCGGTGTAGGGAGCCCCAACTGGGACAACCGTCCTCTTTTGGCCCCCCCCCCCAAAAAAAAAAAAAAAAAAAAAACGGGCGCTTTTCTCTTTCTTATGTAACTTGTAATCTTAAATTCCCTTCTTTCGCCACCAGCTCCCTCTTGGCAAGGAAACTGTGTATCACTATTCTCTTCAAAAGGTGTTGGTGCTTGCAAGGTAGGCCTATCAATCTCTTAAGGGGAGCATATTGCGGGCATCATATATGGAATGTCTTTGCTGAGATTTACAACTCGCAGACCCCGTCAGCCCCGCAAGCACTGCCTTTCCCATGATAAGGCAGCAAAACTCCGCCCATTCCGGCCCATTGTTCCCCATTATTCCCTAATTGCTCTGCTCCGCCGCGCTCGTGTAGGGACTCGTTTGCTTATTGATATTTTAGTAGCAACAGCGAGCGCCTTCAGCCCGATCGAGGGCCTGGCGCCCTGGAGCGCGGAGGCTTCCCTGCCAGTGGCATGGAAATGAGCTCCATGTGATGTAAATAAACACGTGGATGAACGTGCGTCCCCTAGGCTTAAAGCTCATTGATGAGGCCAGCCGCGTGTGAGGCGCAGGACACTCACTTTTCCTCCTTTTCCCTCCTGCCAGGAGCCTTCGGGAGCATTTTGTAAAACCTTTTAGGACTGCCTTTTCAGAGTCTCTCCGGCCCGACGGCCAGCCCGAGGTGCCCTCCGACCCCGCGAATCGCCAGCCTCTCGGCCAGAGGCGCCTAGTATTTAGGGATCCCTGCGGTTGAGCGGCTCGCGCCTTCGGAGACTCGGCTCTGCCGTCAGGCGCCGGCGGCCCGCGTGGAGAGCCACTCCCGCCGAGACCGCCGGCCCGGAAGGGCATCCGCGGGCGTACCATCGGGCGCAAAGGGGCGCGGAGGCCGCCAGACGCCACTTGCCTAATTGCCGGGATAATAAACCGCGAATAATCTCAAGCATTACCATATCGATTGGCCGAAACCGCCGCCTCCGCGCCCCCGGTGGCGGGGTGGCGGGTGGGGGGGGGGGTCAGAAAACGGCTTATGGAATGGCCAGAGAAGAGGCGATGCTGCCTGTTGCGGGCGGGACGAGGGCTCTCTCTCTCTCTCTCTCTCTCTCTCTCTCTCTCTCTCTCTCTCTCTCTCTCTCTCTCTCTCTCTCTCTCTCTCTCTCTCTCTCTCTCTCCCTCTCCCTCTCCCTCTCTCCCTCTCCTCTCCCTCTCCCTCTCCCTCTCCCTTCCCTCTCCTCTCCCTCTCCCTCCCTCCCTCCCTCTCTCCCTCTCACCTCTCTCTCTCCCTTCCTCCCTCTTCCCTCTCTCCCTCTCCTTAATCTTTCCATTCCTCCGGCCATCCATATCCCTCCGCCTCCATCCGTCTTCCATTCTTTTTTTTTTCTTTGCTCCCCCTCCCCCTTTTTCTCCGCCCTCTCTTTTGCCTCCCACTCTGTCCTTTCTTTCCTTTCCTTCTCCCTTTGTCCTTCACCTTCCCCTTTTCCGTCCCTCCTCCTCTCTCCTCTCTCCTCCTCCCTCCCTCTCCCTCCTCCTCCTTTCCTCCCCCCTCCCCCCCTCCCCTCTCCCTCTCCCTCCCTCCTCCTCCTCCTCTCTCCTCCCCCCCCTCCTCTCTCCCTCTCCGTCCCTCCCTTTCCCCTCCCCTCTCCGTCCTCCCCTTCTCCCTCCCCTCTCCCTCTCCCCCTCCCTCCCTTCTCCCCTTCTCCTTCCCTCCCTCTCCCCCCTCCGCTTTTCCTTCCTCCGCCCTCTCTCCCTCCGCTTCTCCTTCCCCCGCTCCCCCCTCTCCCCCTCCTTCTCCTTCCCGCCCCCTCTCCCTCTCCGTCCCTCCCTCCCCTTCTCCCCCTCTCCCCTCCCCCTCCCCTTCTCCCCCGCCCTCTCTCCCTCTCGTCCCTCCCTCCCCTTCTCCCCTCCCCTTCTCCTTCCCCCGCCCCCTTCCCTCTCCTCTCCGTCCCTCCCTCCCTTCTCCCCCTCTCCTCCTCCCCCCCCCCCCCGCAGCCTCGTAAAGCGGGCGTGGAGCGTCGCCTTGATCGCCATTCGACGGGTCCCTCGCGTGCGCCACGCTGAGCGAAAAGCCCACTCCGCTAACCGCATTTCCGGCCGCCCGCCCGCCCATCCGCTCCTCTGCTCGTCGCCTCGTGTCCTCCTCCTCCTCCTCATCTTTCGCTCTTCTCTTCCTCCTCTCTCATCCCTCTTTCGCTTTCCTTTATTCTTTTCTTTTGCTTTATCCTTTCGTATTCGTCTTCCTATGTCTTACTTTCCGCATCAGTTTTTGCCTGTTCGTTTTCTTGTTTTTTGTTCCTTATTCTCTTCCCTTTCGTCCTCTTGCCCCTTTTTCCTCTTCCTTTCGTCCTCTTACCCTTTTTCCTCTTCCTTTCGTCCTCTTACCCTTTCTTCGTCTTCCCTTTCGTCCTCTTACACTTTCTTCCTCTTCCTTTCGCCCTCTTCCCTTTCGTCCTCTTACCCATTCTTCCCTTTTCCCTTTCGTCCTCTTACCCATTCTTCCCTTTTCCCTTTCGTCCTCTTACCCCTTCTTCCTCTTCCATATCCCCCCTCCTCCTCTTGCTCCATCCGCTACTCCCCACATTTATTTAGATTTTGTCCGCCTCTTCCTACTTCCTCAACTTGACTCGTACAGGGAGAGGGGGGAAGGAGGGGACCAAGGGAAAAGGAGGGTGGAGAAAGGGAGAAGATGAGGGAATGTTTAGGAAGGAAGAGGGGAAGGGTCAAGGGAGATGTCAGAGAGTTGGAGGTAAGGAGGGAGGGATGCAGGCGAGGAGGAGGGGAAGGGGAAGGAGGGTCGAGGGAGAGGGTGGAATGGCGAATGGTGAGTGGGGAGGGAGAGGGCAGGGGAAAGCGGGAAGGGAGAAGGAGCGGAGAAGGGAGAGGGAAAGCGGAAGGGAGAGGAGAGTGAGAAAGGAGAGAGGAGGGGGAAAAAGGGAGGGAATGTGCGAGCCACGGACTGCTTGGAGCGGGATTTGGAATTTAATTGTTAGTTGTAACCACCACCTGTTCAGCGAAGGGTGGGGAGGGGGGGGGGCGACAGGGAGATGGAAGAGGAGAGGGAAGGAGTGAGACGTCAGGTGGGAAAAAGAATGGAGAGAGAGGCAGAGACAGAGACAGAGAGAGATACACACACACACACACAGAAAGAAAGAGAGAGAGAGAGAGGAGGAACAAACAGACAAACACACCCACAGACATATATATATATATATATATATATATATATATATTATATATATAATATATATATATAATATATAGAGAGAAGATGAGAGAGAGAGAGAGAGAGAGAGAGGAGAAGAGAGAGAGAAGGAGGAGAGAGAAGAGAGAGAGAGAGAGAAGAAAGAAAGAAAGAAAGAAAGAAAAAAGAAAGAAAGAAAGAAAGAAAGAAAGAGAGAGAGAGAGAGAGAGCGATGGATACACTTTTTCTTGGATCCTCATTCAGTGTCTTTATCCTCAATTTCCAAAACATTCAAAGAATTCTCTCTCCTCTCTCTCTCTCTCTCGTCTCTCTCCTCTCTCCTCTCTCTCTCTTCTCTCTCTCTTCTCTCTCTCTCTTCTCTCTCTCTTCTTTCTCTCTCTCTTCTCTCCTCTTCTCTCTTCATCCCCCCCCACCCTCCCCCCCTCCCTCCCCCCTCCTGCCACCCTGCCCCACCCCCGCCAACAGAAACCTCAGATTTCTTTTTCGCTTTTTTGTGTAATCTCTCACCCGCCTCCATTTCCGGTCGCGGAGACCAAACAATCGGGCTGGTTTGACCTTTGACCCGGGTTAAAGGGAGGTCATGGCATTGTCTAAAGGCTCGTTATGTCTGTAGGGTCGGAAATCCCGGCGGCGAAGGTTAGAACTCTCGCCCTTAGGGACCTGCGCGTCTTGTCAGTAGGGGTGACTTTGCGGTTCGAGGCTACGGGATGCGCGTCCTTATCCGGTAATCGGGCTTGTTGCGGGGTCAGAGGTCACGGCTGGCGGGGGGTCAGAGGCGGCGTTAAGAGCGACGTTTAAAAGCACGATCTTTCGCGCCACCCCTCCCCCTCCCCTGACCCCTGCCCTTGCCCGTTGCCCTCCCGGGGTGGCCGGCGACTGGCGGCGCGTATGGGTGGCAAAGGCAGGGCTGGGGTACCGGGGGGTGGGGGGTTGACTCACAGGGCAGGCCGGCAGGCCGGAGGGAAACGGCTGCGGGCGTGTGCATGCCCCTGTGTGCGGCAGGGCATGCACACGCGCACGTGGCACACGCTCTTACTTTATGTACATATGAAGACGTTAAACAAACGGTTATAAGCTCACATTCAAAGCAACATTGCATGCATATACATACATATGCGTGCAGCACGCCACACATTTCCCAAACAAACAAAACCAACAGGCGGCCAGCAGAACCAGCATCCCGGCATCCGCGCAGCGACGCCCTCTGACCTGGGCTGACCTCGGCACCTCCGCCAGCCCGTGAGCGCCATGTGTCATTCTGTCGCCATTGATATTACGGGGGTTTATGCGGGCGGCGGCGGCGGCCCGCGGGACGGACGGCCACTTGAGTAGGGGGCTTGGAGGATATTTCCCCTTGGATCCAGCGGGGGATGGTGCCTTGGTCCTGCAGACAAGGGGGCTGGGAAGGGGTGTGGGGGTGAGGCCAGAGCCCTTTTAGAGTTGGGCCGGCGGGGTGGGCCGTCCGGGAGAAAAACCCCGAAGGAGGGAAAACGGAAGAAGAGGGAGGGATCCGGCTTCTGTTTTTGTGGCCTGGTTCTTTTTGCCATGACTCGCGGTGTTTTCGAACCTCACT
>NW_020868983.1:22561-25061 GCF_003789085.1 Penaeus vannamei | reverse complement strand
GGTGGGCGGGGAGGGAGGGGAGGGGGCGGAAGTGGGGACGAGGAGGAGGAGAGGGAAGAGGGGAGTGGAGGACTGAAGGAGATAGAGGAGGAGAGAGGATGGGATTGTGAGAGAAGGGACGAGTTTTCACTGGGCGAAGCGGGAAGGGGAGAGAAGAGAAACGAAAGCAAGGAAGGAAAGAAGGAAAGAAGAAAGAGAAGGAAGAACAGCAGAGAGAGGACAGAAGGAAACGAAGGGGAGGATAGAAGAAAAGAGGAAATGAGGAAAGGAAGAGAAAGACAGGATAGAAAAACGAAAACGGAGGCAGAGAAGCCTAGGAGAGGGGAGGGAGGAAGAAGAGAAAAAAAGTGGAAGAAGAAAAGAGAGAAGTAAAACGAGCAAGGAAAGGGGAAAAGGAAGTGCTGGAAGCTATTTAGCGTTCCAGGAAGAGTGCGAAGAGAGAAAGCGAAAAAACTAACGAAGGAGACAAAGCAAAAGGCAGATCACCAAATACCCACCAAAGAGAAGGAGAGGCATAAGAAGAGAAGAGGACGAAGGTGCAAGGGAAGGAGGGGAAAGGGGCGTTTAGGGGCTTTTAAAAGGAACGTCGTTTGGCCGAATGAGAAGGGGAGGGGAGGGGGAGGGGGGAAGAGGGAGCTTACGGTTTTTCTTATTATTTTATTTCTTTTTTTTGTAAGTTTACTTGTTTTGTCTTGCGGGAATGTTTGGACTGCGCGGCGCTCGCTTTTTTTGTGTTCGTTTAGTTTGTGTGTGTGTGTGTATGTATGTGTGTGTGTGTGTGTTGTGTGTGGTGTGTGTGTGTGTGTGTGTGTGTGTGTGTGTGTGTGTGTGTGTTTGCATGTTGCGTGTTGCGCTCTTTGTGTTTGTTTACTCGCTTTTACTAGTTTATCTCACAAACAAACATGCAAATAGACAACGTTTTCAGCGGTTTGCAGGAAAGTTGCCAGCGCCAGAGGAGAGAATAATATTATTTTAGCAGACAAGAAAAAAGAGTGAGATTGTGTTGGTGCTGAAAGGAGAGAGGCCTGGAAAGAGGAGGGAGGGAGGGAAGGGGGCGCAGGGAGAGAGGTGAGGGAGAGAAGGAGGGAGGAAGGGAGACAGGCGACAGGGGAGGCAGGTAGGAAGGAAGAAGGCGGGGGGAGGGGGGAGGGGGGAGGGAAGGTGAGTGGAGGAGGGCAAATGATTGCCGAGGAAATTGATGGGGTTACTGACGAGCGCCGGGGAAAGGGCGAGGGAAGAGAGAGAGGAAGAAGGATTGGGACTTGGAGAGGAAAGGATGAAGCAGGAGGGGAGAGGGGGCGAGAGGGAGAGAGGGAAGGTAGGAGGGAAGAGAGAAGAGAGCGAGAGCGAGAGGCCGAGGGGAACCGGGAAAATAGGAGAGTTACATTGTTGAATGAGGAGAGGAGAGACGAGCAGGACAGACCAGGGACAGACAGACAGACGGTATAGAAATAGGTGACCCTAGAAAGGAAAAAAAGAAGTGCAGGGAGACTGGGAAATCGAAAGAATGAAAGACAGAAAGAAGAAATTAAATAAAAAATTGTAAAAATAAGAGTAAGCAATTGGAAGATGAGAAAAAAGGGAGATTACGTACAGTTGATAAATTACCGATAGGATGGATAAAAAAAGATAGATGCAGTAGATAAATATACAGTAAAGATTTAATTAAGAAACGAAGAAGGGAGAGACAAAAAAAAAGGAGAGAAAGGAAAGGAAGAGAGAGGGGGACGGCCGTTTGCTTAGAACGCAAAGGAAAAGCCAAACTGCACGCAAACAAATTCCTGAGTTGCGTGGTGAAATAAAAGAAATTTTCACTCAGCAGAAGGGGGAATTGCTCGACACGTTGTTTTATTGCGTCTGATGTTGCGGGTGAAAAAAAGCGTTGTGGTCAATTGGTGTGGGTAACGATGAGGCCGCATTTTGTGTGAGGCGCCAGGTGGTTTCATTGTGTGTTGACATTGCGCATGTGTGAGCGTTTGTGTTTCATTTTGTGTGTATTTTACCATTTGCGGGCATGTTGTGATCGTTGGTGTCATTGTGTTGTGCAGACATGGTTTTATGTAGAAGAGGCGGGTTTGTTTATTGTTTTTTAATGCGATGTGCATTGTGTTGAGCGTGTTTTTCAATTTGAAGTTTGTTACATTTTGGGGGCGTTTGTTTAATTTTGAGGGCGTTGTTGGGTTATTGACCCGGCGTTTGGCATTTGTGTATATCTTTGAAGGGCATTGTTGGGTTTTGTGTGTTTTGTGGATATTGTTGGTATTTGTCCAAAGGTTATTATTCCCTTTGAGTTTGGGGCACCCGTTTTTGGGTGTGGTTTCGGTTTTTTTCGCAAGAGGTGGTTTAAAAGTTTAAAAAGATTTTAGCGGGTTTTGCCAATTTTTTTTTTTGTGTTTGTTGTTTTTTTGGGGGTTTTTTTTAGGGGTGGGGTTTTGTTTTTTTTTTTTGGGTTTGGGGGGGGTCCTTTGCCATGGCCCCCATATATTTTATTTTTTTCGGC
>NW_020868983.1:17500-22018 GCF_003789085.1 Penaeus vannamei | reverse complement strand
TACTTCTTACCTCCTCTTCTCTCCCTCCAACTCTCCTCTCCTTCTACCCCTCAACTCCTCCTCCACTCTCCTCCACTCCCCATCCGCCTCCACCCCCCTCCTACCCCTCTCCTCTCCCTCCAATCCCCCTCTTCCCTCCTCTCCTGCCCTCTCCCCCCTTCCCTCCTCCTACCACTCCCTCCGTCCTCCATCTCTCGCCCTCTTCCCCTCCTCTTCCCTCCTCATCCTCACACTCCCCTCTCCCCCCTCTTCCTTCGCCCTTCCTCCTCCACTCCTTCTCCGCCCCTCCTCGCTACACTCCTTGCTCGCCCTCTCCTTCACTGCGTCTTCACTCCTTCCTCTTCCCTCCTCCTCCTCCCTCTTACCCCCCCCCCCAGAAAAAGAATACACGGAGGATAGAATAGTAATATGTGAGGACAGTGAAGATTAACACGCTGTGAGTTTTTTTTTCTTTTTTTTTTTTTTTTTTTGAAAGCGAATACGAAAACGGAATATAATAGTACTTTTCTTCTTTGTTGTTTCCAGTTTTTCTTTCTTTTCTTGCTTTCTCTTTCTTTCGTTTTATTTTTTCTTACACTCTTCGTTCTCTTTGTTTTTTTTTTTTTCTTTTAGTTTTTCTTCTTTCTCTTTCCTTTTTCATTTTCTTTTCTCTTTTTCTCTCGTAAATTTTTGTATTCCTCTCTTCTCTCTCTCCGGCTCAATCTTTCTCTTTCTCTCTCTTTCCCTCCATCTCCTCGCAGTCTTTCAATGTTGCTTTCAGTCTTTTTCTCTCTCTCTTCTATCTTTTCTATCTCTCGTCTCCTCATTCTCTACCTTTCTCTTTCCCTCTCTCCCCCCCTCCTCTCTCTTTTTTTTCTCACCCTAATTTCCTCCTTCCGCTCCTCCCCTTCCATAAATTCAACAACAAAACCACAACAACAGCATGCGAACCACAACAATAACAAGCATCAACATACAACAACAAAATCACAACTCCTCACAACAACACCATCACAAAATCCTGCCCTTTAGCACTCTCCTCCCTCGCTCTCTTTCCCCTCGCTCTCCTCCCTCACTCTCCTCCCTCAACCTCCTCCCCTCACTCTCCTCCCCCGCTCCTCCCCTTCACTCTCCTCCCCTCGCTCTCCTCCCTGAGCTCTCCTTCCCCTCACTCTCCTCCCCTCCTCTTTAGTCACTAAACTCTCCTCCCCTCGCTCTCCTCCCTCACCTCTCGCCCTCGAATTCTCGCCTCACTCTTTTCCCTCATCTCACCTCCTCACTCTCTCCCCTCACTGTCCTCCCCTCGCTCTCCTCCCTCACTCTCCTCCTCGCTCTCTCCCTCACGTCTCCTCCCTCGCTCTCCTCCCCTCGCTCCCTCCGCCTCGCTCTCCTCCCTCACTCTCCTCCCTCGCTCTCATCCCTCCTCTCCTCCCGCTCACTCTCCTCCACTCACTCTCCTCCCCCAGCTCTCTCCTCCTCTCTTCCCCTCACTCTCGCCTCCCCTCACTCTCTTCTCACTCTCCTCCCTCGCTCTCTCCCTCACTCTCCTCCCCTCGCTTCCTCCCCTCACTCCTCCTCCCCTCACTCTTGCTTCCCCCTCACTCTCTCTCGCCCTCGCTCTCCTCCCCTAACTCGCTCTCGCCTCGCTCTCCTCCCTCACTCTCCTCCCCTCGCTCTCCCCTCCCGCTCTCCTCCCCCCGCTCTCCTCCCTCACATCTCTCCCGCTCGTCTCCTCCCCTCACTCCCTCCCCTCGCTCTCCTTCCCCTCACTCTCCTCCTCGCTCCTCCTGCCCTCGCTCTCTCCCCGACTCGCTTCTCCTCCCGTCACTCTCCTCCCTTTAGCACTCTCCCCCGCTACACTCTCTTCCCTCACTCTCTCTCCTCGCTCTCCTGCTTCCCTCATCTCCTCCCTCGTCTCTCCCTCGCTCTCCTCCTCGCTCTCCTCCCCTCAACTCTCCTCCCTCGCTCTCCTCCCCTGCACTCTCCTCCCCTCGCTCTCCTCCCCTCACTCTCCTCCCCTCGCTTCCTCTCGCTCTCCTCCTCGCTTCTCTCCCCTCACTCTCCTCTCCTTAGCATCTCCTCCCTCACTCTCTTCCCTACTCTCCTCCCCTCGCTCTCATCCTCTCTCCTCCCTCGCTCTCTCCCCTCACTCTCCTCCTCGTCTCCTCCCCGCTCTCGGCTCCCTCGCCTCATCCCCTCACTCTCTAACCCCTCCTCTCTCCGCCGTCGCTCTCTCCCTCACTCTCTCCCCTGGGCTCTCCTCCTCACTCTCCTCCCCTCACTCTCCTCCCTCGCTATCCTCCTCACTCTCCTCCCTCGCTCTCCTCACTCGCTCTCCTCCCTCACTCTCCTCCCGGCTTCTCCTCCCCTCGCTCCCTCCCCTCGCTCTTCCTCCCCTCGCTCTCCCTCCCCTCCTCTCCCTCCCCTCAACTCTCCTCCCTCACTCCCTCCCTCGCTCTCCTCCCCTCACTCTCCTCCCCTCGCTTCCCCCTTCTCCTCCCTCGTCTCCTCCCCTCGCTCTCCTCCTCGCTCTCCTCCCTCCTCTCCTCTCCCTCGCTCTCCCCTCACTCTCCTCCCCTCGCTCTCCTCCCTCGCTCTCCTTCCCTCACTCCTCCTCTCCTCCTCACTCTCCTCACCTCGCTCTCCTCCCTCTGCTCTCCTCCCCTCGCTTCTCCTCCCCTCATCCTCCCTCGCTCTCCTCCCTCACGTCTCCTCCCTTCTCTCCCTCACACCTCCCCTCACTCTCCTCCCTCGCCTCCTCCCTCACTCTCCTCCCCTCCTCTGCTCTCCCCCGCTCTCCTCCCCTCGCTCTCCTCCCCTCACTCTCCTCCCCTCGCTCCTCCCTCGCCTTCCTCCCCTCACTCTCCTCCCTCTCGCTCTCTCCCTCCTCCTCTCTCCTCCCTCCTCCTCCCTCACTCTCCTCCCCTCGCTCTCCTCCCTCGCTCTCCTCCCGCTCCTCTCCTCGCTCTCCTCCCGCTCTCCTGCCTGCTCTCCTCCCCTCACTCTCCTCCCCTCGCTCTCCTCCCCTCCTCTCCTCCCTCGCTCTCCTCCTCACCTCTCCCCTCGCTCTCCTCCCTCTCACTCCCTCCCGCTCTCTCTCCCTCTCTCTCCCCTCGCTCCTCCTTCTCTCCCTCACTTCTCCCCCTCGCTCGCTCTCCTCCCTCGCTCTCCCCTCGCTCTCCTCCCCTCGCTCTCCTCCTTCCTCCCTCACTCTCTCCCCTCGCTCTCCTCCCTCGCTTCCTCCCTCGCTCTCCTCCCCTCCTCTCCTCCCCTCGCTCTCCTCCTCACTCTCCTCCCTCGCTCTCCTCCTCGCTCTCCTCCCCTCACTCTCCTCCCCTCGCTCTCCTCCCCTCGCTCTCCCCCTCGCTCCTCACTCTCCCTCACTCTCCTCCCTCGCTCTCCTCCCCTCCTTCTCCTCCCTCGCTCTCCTCCCTCACCTCCTCCTCCTCCTCCTTTCTCCTCTCGCTCTCCTCCCCTCACCTCTCCCTCGTCATCCCCCCTCGCTCTCCTCCCCTCCTCTCTCACTCTCCTCTCATCCCCTCCTCTCTCCCCTCCTCTCTTCCCTGCACTCTCCTCCCTCCTCTTCCTCCCTCCTCTCCTGCCCCCTCTCTCTCCCTGCACTCGCTCTCCTCCCTCTCGCTCCCTCGCTCTCCTCTCTCTCCCCTCGCTCCTCCTCCCCTCTCCTCTCCTCCCCTCGCTCTTCCTCCCTCACTCTCCTCCCTCGCTCTCCCTCCTCCTCTCCTCCCTCGCTCTCCTCCCATCTCTCTCCTCCCCTCACTCTCTCCCCTCGCTCTCCTCCCCTCCTCTCTCCCCTCTCCCCCCTCGCTCCCCTCGCTCTCCTCCCCTCACTCTCCTCCCCTCGCTCTCTCCCTCGCTTCTCCTCCCTCATCTCCTCCTCTCTCGCTCCCCTCGCTCTCCTCCCCTCGCTCTCCTCCCTCTCGCTCTCACTCCCTCGCTCTCCCTCCCCTCGCTCTCCTCCTCACTCTCCTCCTCCACTCTCCTCCCCTCGCTCTCCTCGCTCTCCTCCCCTCGCTCTCCTCCCCTACTCTCCTCCCCTCGCTCTCCTCCCCTCGCTCTCCTCCCTCGCTCTCCTCCCCTCGCTCTCCTCCCCTTCTCCCCCCTCGCTCTCCTCCCCTCGCTCTCCCTCCCCTCACTCTCCTCCCTCGCTCCTCTCCTCCTCCTCTCCCCTATCCCTCGCTCTCCTCCCCTCGCTCTCCTCCCCTCACTCTCCTCCCCTCGCTCTCTTCCCCTCACTCTCCTCCCCTCGCTCTCCTCCCTCGCTCATCTCTCCCTCCCTCTCCTCCCCTCGCTCCTCCCCTCACTCTCCCCCTCGCTCTCCTCTCCTCCACTCCTCCCTCTCCTCGCTCTCCTCCCCTCCCTCACTCTCCCTCACTCTCCTCCCCTCGCTCTCCTCCCCTCACTCTCCTCCCCTCGCTCTCCTCCCCTCACTCTCCTCCCTCTCTCCTCCCTCACTCTCCTCCCCTCGCTCTCCTCCCCCTCACTTCTCCTCCCTCGCTCTCCTCCCTCACTCTCCTCCCC
>NW_020868983.1:10000-12500 GCF_003789085.1 Penaeus vannamei | reverse complement strand
ATATAGATATATATATATATATATATATAATATATATATATGTATACATATGTATATATACATACACATTTATGTAATGTGTGTATAGACACACATACACACACACTCATCTCTTTCTCTCTCTCTCTCTAAATATATATATATCTCTTTCTCCCTCTTCTCCCTCTCTCTCTCTCTCTCATCTCTCTCTCTCTCCTCTCTCCTCTCTCTCTCTCTTTCTGTCTCTCTGTCTCTCTGTCTATCTGTCTGTCCTGTCTGTCTGTCTGTCTGTCTGTCTGTCTGTCTCTTCTCTCTTTCTCTCTCTCTCTTCTCTTCTCTCTCTCTCTCTCCTCTCTCTCTCTCTCTCTCTCTCTCCTCCTCCTCCCTCCCCCTTTCTCCTATCCTCCTCCTCCCTCCCTCCCCTCCCCTCCTCCCTCCCCTTCCATCCCTCCACCCCTCCCCCCCATCCTTCCCTCCTCCACCCCTCCCTCCCTCCCTCCTCCCCCCTCCCCCTCTCTCTCTCCCTCCCACACACAGTTTCAAGAATAAAACACGAAAGAACGGAATTGAAAAAGAAAACATAAACAACACACACGTGTCACAGACTCTGCCAGCTTGAGCCACGGCTGACGTATCCAAGCCCCGAAACTGACATGTAAAAACTGTGATGAAATATGACACAGCCACTTTGAAACACATCACAACATTGACACCGGACGGGACCAAGGTGACTTCAATATTTTCCTTGATATCACGGGATTCTTTGTTGATATGTGCTTGCATGCAGGTACATGGAAGCACACGGGACCCACGGACGAACGCACGCCATGTTGGTATGTATGCTTGCACGTGGTAACTATGGTGAGGGATGAGGATGGTGAGGATGGTGAGTTATGGTTGTGGTAATGATGATGATGATAATGATAATGATGATATTAACAAAAATGATGATAATCTTGATTTTATCTCTTACTATAATAATAGTAATAATGATAAATGATAATGATAAGATAGTAATGATGATAATGAATAATAATCATTACTACTATAATGATTATTTATATAATTATATAAGATAATGATAATTATGATAATGAAAATTTTTGATGATAGATAATAGTAATGATAATAACAATGAGATTCATAATAAAAATTATGATATGATAATAATGATAATAATAATAATGATGATAATGATAAGATAATAATGAAAATGAAAAAATATATACAATAAATAACATAGTAATAATAATGATGATGATTATGATAACAACAACACAACAACAAACAATAATAAAATAATTGTAATAATATTAAGGAAATGATAATAATAATACAATAATAATGGTGATGATAATAGTAATACCAATAACAATAATAACAATGATTATATTAATAGTAATAATGACATTGTAATAATGATGATGATGATAATGAAATATGCAATAACATCAAGAGTGACAAAATAATAATGACGATTAAACGCTATGATTTAAGACAATTCCAAAAGTACTGTATTTATTTCCTTTTCTCTCTGTCTTTCTCATTCTCTGTGTCTGTATGTCTCATCTCTTTCGCTCTTCTCTCTCTTCTCTCTCCTCTCTCTCTCTCTCTCTCTCTACTCTCTATCTATCTCTACTCTATCTCTCTACTCTCTATACATATCCATATATATACATATATCTTATATACATATGCGTATATACGTGCACACACATACACATATGTGTGTGTGTGTGTATTAAGGAATAGAGCATATAGAAAAAAGGCAGAGGAATAGTGGAGACAAAGAAAGATAGAGGAAAAGGTAAATATACAAAAAGAAGAGAAAACTGGAGAATAGAGAACAAAATCCGCTTTTCTTCTTCTAGACGAATAACAAAGAACACGTGACATAACCCTTTTCACTGAGAGATGAAAATGACATAAAATTCATACATTATATAACACTACCTCGATATTTTTCGCGAAAATGTACCGATTATAAGTATTTTTTTTCTTATAGATGCAATAAAAACGCACGATTTACGAAGAGGAATAGCATTTAATTACCTCCCGTTCTGTTGAGGTATCGGATCCTGTGTTGTAAATAATCGAACTCCCTTTGGCGTTGCGTCGTCAAATATTGGTTTATGGTTCAAAACGTTTTTATTATATTCCAGAATTACGTTAGAATGTGTTGCCTGAGCATATATTCCTGTTGATATTAGACAATCATGAGAGATATTAATCATCAGCATTACAGCGTCTATATTAGGGCATTTTGCTATAAAATGTGAAGACGGGGAACGCCGCCCGCCAATTGGGGGGGATACGAGAGCAAACTGAATTTCCCGCGTTATTTGACGACAAGAAAAATAGAGAAATGATAATGTTTTTCTACATTTTCTTACGATTGTTGACAGTTTTGTAATATTTCGTGAAATCTGTCCGTATTTATTTTCTCAAATCGCGAACCAATGCTATTTCTTCGCTCCGATTACGACAGAAGAAGTAGTTAAGTTCGTAACCAAATATTATA
>NW_020868983.1:0-2500 GCF_003789085.1 Penaeus vannamei | reverse complement strand
AGGGGAGGGAATAGAGGGGAAGGGGGGGTTTTAATTTTGGGGGTGAGGGAAGGAAGGGAGGGTAGGGAGGGGATGGAAGGGAGGGAAGTAGGGGATGGGAAAGGGGAGGTGAAAGTGGGGAGGTTTCTTGAGGGGAGGTGAGGGGAAGGAAGGGGGGGTAGGGGAGGAGAGGGAGGGGAGGTTTCTTTTGAGGGGGTGAGGGAACGAAGGAAGGGTAGGGAGAGAAAAGGGAGGGGTGGTTAATTTTTTTGGGGTGAGGGAAAGGAAGGGAGGGTAGGGAGGAAGAAAAGGAGGGGAAGGGATCTTTTTTAGTGGTGAAGGGAGGGATGGGGGAAGGGGAGGAAAGGGAGGGTAGAGGGGAGGGGAGGTGAAAGAGGGGAGGGAATGGAAGGGAGTAATTTTTGGGGGGGCGAAGGAAGGAAGGGAGGGTAGGTAAAGGAGGGAAAGGAGGGGATCGAAAGGAGGGGAGGTTCCTTTTTTGTGGGTGATGGGAGGGAAGGACGGGAAGGAAGGAAGGGAGGCGAAGGGGGGAGGGAAGGTTTCTGTTTTTGGGATGGCAAGGGAGGGGGAGAGAGGGAAGGGAGGGGAAGGAAATAGGAAAGGGCTTTCCTTTTGGGGGTGGAGGGAAGGTAGGGTAGGGATAGGAAAGGAGGGGAGGAAGGGGAGGGTATGGTAGGGATGGGAGGGGGGAAAGGAGAAGGGGGAAAGGGAGGGGAAGGTATGGTGGGGATGAAGAGGGAGGGAGGAGGTTTGGGGAAAAGGAGGAGAGAGGAGGTTTCCTTTTTTTCTGGGGGGGGGGGGGTGGAGGAAGGGAGGGAGGGTGGGTGGCTACTTTTGGGGAGAGGAGGAGGAGGGGGGAGGGAGGGAGGGAGGGCATAGAGGAAACAGAGGAGGCTTCTCATTTGAGGGGAAGGGAAGGAGGGAGGGAGGGGGGGTAGGGGAGGAAAGGGGAAGGCGAGGGCTTTCTTTTGGTGGGAAGGAGAGGAGAAGGGAGAGGGGAGATGGGGAAGGGAGGAGAGTGTGGGAGGAGAGGAGGGAGGGAGTGAGTGTGTCTGGCGGTTGTCATATATTTTTTTGTATTTTTTTTTTATATATACATATTTTGGTACGGTTGGTGATCATTAATTATATTCACTGGTGTGTCTGGTATATAAAGTCATATGCAATATATATATATATATATATATATATATATATGTATTATATATATATATATGTATATATATATATATATAATATATATATATATATATATAATATATATTATATATATTATATATATATGTTTAAATATATACATTAATATGTAATATATATATATATATATATATATATATATATATATATATATTATATATATTATATATATATATATATTATATATATATAAATTGTAGGTGTTGTGTGTGTGTGTGTGTGTAGATGTGTCACCCCCCCCCCCCCACCTCCAACCACATCCACCTGACCACTCCCGCCCTACTTACCCCTTGCCGTCCACCCGTCATCCACTGTCACCCCCATCCACTCATCAACCCCCTTAACCCCCGCCAACCGCCTCCTCCCTCCTCCCTCCCCCTCACAAAAACAGTGAGTGCCCTCATTCCTGTCTTCGGGGCCCGTAAACTAGGAGATAACGGGCGCCTCATCTCCGCCTCCCCCTCTCTTCACCATCTTCTTAGTCTTCTCTCTTCTCCCCTTCTCTCAGTCTCTCTCTCTTCTCTCTTCTTAGTCTCTCTCTCTTCTCCCCTCTTCTTAGTCTCTCTCCTCTTCTCCCCTCTTCTTAGTCTCTCTCTCTTCTCCCCTACTTCCTTTAGTCTCTCTCTTCTCCTCTTCTTAGTCTCTCTCTCTCCCTGCTTCTCTTTAGTTCGTCTTCTTCTCTCTCTTTTCCTCATCTCTTCTCAGTCCTCTCGCTCTCTGCTTTCCTTCTCTTTGTTCTCTCTCTTCTTTCTTTTTTTCTCTGTTTTCTGTTATTCTTTTCTCTTCTCGTTTCTTTCTCTTCTCTCTTTTCTCTCTATTCCCCCTTTTTTCTTATCCTTTCTTTTCTCTCGTCATATTTCTTTTTTTCTCTTCTCTCTCTCCCCGTGAGGCTCCTCGTTTGTTCCTCTTGTTTCCCTTCCCTTTTTTTGTTTCGTCTTTCTGCCTCTTTCTTTCTTCTTCGTTTCCTTACTTTTTTCTCTCCCTCTCTCCTTCTCTCTTTTCTCTTCACTTTTTCTGCACTTCTTTTTTCGTATTTCTCTTCTCTCTTTTCTTCTCTCTCCTGCTCTTTTTTTTTTTTCTTTCTCTCTCTTCCTCATTCTTTCTTCTCTCCTTTACCTGCCTCTTCTTGCTCCTCTTGGCACTCTCCATTTTATTTTTTCCCTTCGTGCTCTCACTCTTTCTTTCTTCTCTCTTTATTACTCTGCCCCTCATCTCACTTATTCTCACTATTCTCACGTTAGCCATTATCTTATTACTTCTTCTTCTGTTTTAAAAAAAATTTCCCGTTTTTTCCTGTCTTTTC
>NW_020868982.1:677519-697519 GCF_003789085.1 Penaeus vannamei | reverse complement strand
GCCGTAGAAGACCAGGCCAACGAGGCATATTCTAGATGCGGTCTGATCTGGGACTCCCGAAAATTCTTGGAGGATTCAGGTGAGATGTACGTCGGAGAGCTGTCTTCTTTAGAGAAGCTGTTTTGCAGATCCTGCTGACGAGTCTGGGAAATCTGAGCTCGTTGTCTGTATCCACACCAAGGAGTGAAATGAAGTCCTCGAGTGGAAGGGCGATCTTGTTCGTTACGATTTGTCCTTCACGACGTCTGATGCAGCTGGAGAGCGGGATACAACCATTAGCCCTTGTTGCGGCAAAACTTACTTGCTATTGTGAACCCCTAGTCGTGGATTGCTTGTAGCTTTGCATTCAGATCCATTGCTAGAGTGTCATGATCCTTACGCAGGTATGAAATAGTAAGGGTCCAGTCATCAGTCTACGCTGAGCTTTGGGGATGGTCCCTAAGCATATCGTCACTGTACCCTGTGGTACCGACGCCTGTATCGGGTACTTGTGGGCTGACTGGCCGCCGATGCCTACTTGCAGTGCCTTTCCAGTGAGGTAATCACCAAATGGTCGCTGTAGATTGCTGCTTATACCTCTTGCTTGTAGTTTAGCGAGGAGCCCTCGGTGCCACACTCGGTCGAAGGCGCCGGCGATGTCGTGGCGATGACCAGAGTGTCTTGACTGGCGTCCAGAGCATCCTGCCAGTTTTTACTTGGCACTCGAAGGAGGTCAGCAGTCGATCGGGAGGAGCGAAAGCCAAACTGTCTGATGGAAACAAGATTGTGGTTTTCCAGGTGTTCCATGAGCTGTTCAGCAATGATCTTTCCAAATAGCTGATGCATGGCAGGAGGGAGATGGGCCGGTAGTTGTCTGGATTTGTTTTTGACTGTTTCTTATGCAGAGGAATCACTCTTGCTTCCTTCCGGATGGTGGGCCAGCAGCTTTCTTCGATGCGTGACTGGAAGATGGACGACTGGCTGGGATAACTCCGCTGCACACCTGCGGAGCGTGTGCGGGCTGAGTTCATCTGATCCCGGTGCTGTCTTTGTGTTTAAATTGTGGAGGATCTCTTTTTGTTCTGGTGTGACGGATTTGAAGACCAGGGAGTTGGTCATGACGTACTGAGGGTATCTCTGGGGGTGTTCTGTCGGCATCTGGCACTGTCATTTTGCGACCGAACAAGCTTCCCAGAAGGTCAGCTTTTTCCTCCGATTACTCGAAGCAGTTGCTCCATCGGGCTTGGTCAGTGGAGGTTTTGTGGATTCGCGGGTTTCCCCTCGGCGCTCCTATGCTGCTGCTCGAGTGGGAGTTTCCTTTTCGTTTACTTTCGCCTCTCTCGCCCATTTCTTTGCAGGCTTTTTTTTTTTTTTTTTTTTTTTTTTTTACAAATTGTCGTATGCTGTGTGGGATTGCTTTGTACCTTTGCCACAATATTATTTCTTTTAGACGCTCGATAGCATCTGTAGCTAAAACTAGGCTTGATCCCTCTCTCCTTTCCTCTCTTTCCTCTCTCTTTCTCTCTCTCTCTCTCTCTCTCTCTCTCTCTCTCTCTCTCTCTCTCTCTCTCTCTCTCTCTCTCTCTCTCTCTCTCTCTCTCTCTCTCTCTCTCTCTCTCTCTCTGTGTATGTGTCTTTTCTTTCCTTTTTCTCTTTTTCTCTCTCCATTTTTCTTTTTTTTTTCCCTTTCTTTCCCTCTGTTCTCTAGTTTCTTTTCTTTCTTTACTGCACATCCTTACTTCCCCCCCCCCTCTCTCTCTCTCTCTCTCTCTCTCTCTCTCTCTCTCTCTCTCTCTCTCTCTCTCTCTCTCTCTCTCTCTCTCTCTCTCTCTCTCTCTCTCTCTCTCTCTCTCTCTCACCCCTTTCTTGGATAAAGAGCATGAGTCATAGAATTATGTTGTCCGCGTGGTTGCACACGGCCCTATGAAATGGATTACAATACCAGAAACCTTGTATGTAATTCCATGAATCAGCTTATATTTCCTAAAGTGATGATTGCCATGAAACATGCAGCTGTGGTCCTTGAATGAATGGAGTCATTACTTAATAACCGAATTATCTGTCAAAACGAGCATAATTCTACGACGATAATTCCCGTCACTATGGTAACGCTGACGTCACGTTGCACACGGCCCGCTACTCCGGGGGACCCGTCGGTGCGGGTCGCTTCGGGACGTCTTTATCGGCGAGACCTCTTGCGGACGCCGAGACTCCCGTTTTCTGTGCTGCCTCGGCCGCCTTCGTTTTCTGCTGAAAGTGGGAAACCGGACTTGTTTTTTTTAAGGGCTGACTCTTCTGTTTTTGGTCGAGGTGTGAGTATTGATTTTATTTAAATGGAACGCTGTTGTAATATATATGTGTGTATATACGCACATATATGTATATATACACATATATGATATGAAATATAATGGATACACACAAACATATATTATATATATGATATGATATATGATTGATATATATATATATATTTAAAATTTATATATATATATATACATATGATGCACATACATGTATATATATATACATCACATACATATGTATATGCACATATATGTGTATGTATGTATATATAAATATACATATATGTGTATATATTATATATATACACATATTCGTGTATGTATTTAGATGTGGTGTGAATATTGCACCAAGGTTAGACATTCATTTAGAAGTTACATTTCTAACGGCACATTACTTATCGTTAACTCGTAAGTCAGCGTAGACCGACGATGGACATCATTTTTCTACGAGATTCAAGTATTGCATAAGGTACGCAGAGAATTTTTTTTTTACGTGTGATATTTAATTCCGCGTAGTGAAGCTCCGAAGCCCCGAGGGGGTACGGGAGAGGTGAGGGGGAGAGGTGGAGGGAGGGGGGGAAGGGAAGGGGGAGTCCTGGTGAAACTTCTCTTTCGAAATGACGCAATGATAGATTTTTTTGTTTGTTTGTTACTGATATGTTGTTAGCGTCGGGCGTCTTGTCAGGGGGTGAGGGTGAGGGGTGGGTCGCGGTGGGGTCCGCGGAGGGGGCCGAGCGGTCACTGTTTGTGTCGGGTTTCCTACAGGAGTGACGTCTCTCTTTTTCCTTTTTTTTTTTTTTCTTTTAAAAAACTCCTGTCGTGTTTTGAAACGAAAAGCCCGCGATGTGCAGGAGGGCGCGTTTGCGGCGGGAAAAGATAGTGACGTGTTTTTTTTTATTTATATTTTTTTTTTTTTTTTTACTTATTTATTTATTTTTTTTTTTTTTTTTTTTTTTTTTTTGTGTTGTGTGTGTGTGTGTGTGTGTGTGTGTGTGTGTGTATGTGTGTGTGTCCGAGGGAGGGAGGGTGACGGAGGGGGGAGGGAGGGAGTTAGGGAAGAGAGAGGGCGAAAGGGGAGAGGAGGATGGGAAGGGAGATAAAGAGAGATTGAGATAGAGCAGAGGGATGAGAAAGGGGAAAGGGGTGAGGAGGGAAGAGAGATAAAGAGGGATTGAGATAGGGAGAGAATGATAAAGAAATGATATAAAGAATTGGGGATGAAATGCTTACGGTATATATATATATATATTATATATATATATATATATATATATATATATATGATAGGAGAGAGAGAAGAGAATGTGAAAGGGAGTAAGGAAGGGATAGAGAAGGAGAAGAGGATGAAAGGAGCGAGGGAGAAGAAGAGGGTCGAACGACAGAGCCGAGAGACAGCAAAGAGAGGGCCAGAGAGACAGACTATCACACGAAAGAGAGCAGACGAACAGGAGATCAGAGAGAGCAGCAATAACCAAGCAAGCACACCACACCACACAGAGAGGGAGGGAGATGAGGGAGGGAGGGAGAGAGGGGGGAGAGAGGGGGAGCAGGGAAAGGAGGAAGAGACGAAGAGGACGAAAACACGGATTAAACGACGGCGAAAAGAGGGAGAGAGGGAGAGAGGAGAGAGGGAGAGGGGAGCAGAGGCGGCGAACGCACTGTGAGAGAGGGTAGAGATTGAGACGCAGGACTGGAGTAAGATTGATTGATGTGTATTGTTAGTGTGGTGGATTGTTGAGATATGAGAGAGAAAGAGAGAGAGAGACGGAGACGAGCGATGAGAGACATTAGAAGCAAAGAAGACACACCCAGGCGATCTAACTCTCTAGCGACCACAATTGTGTCACCGAATAATAAGTCTCGACCGAGACCACGCTGCCGAGAGACTTGACGACGACAAGCCCCACGCTCACTCTCTATCTCTCCGCCCCAGATACCACTACAATACCATCCTTCTCAAACTTAATCGGTCCAATGAGAACAGTTTGCGTCTCTTTCAAAGCGGGGAGGGGGTCTCATAATATATTTTGCAAACACTAAGCTGAACGAACGAAAGGTGAGGAGGCCGTGTGTGTCTCTTGATTAGCATTAGGTTTTATTGGATAATAGAGGGAGCGGAGAGAGAAACGGGAATGAAAGGGACAAAATACAACGAAAAGATTTGGGAGGGGAAGGGGAGGAAGGGATCAAAAAGCCAGAGGACAATAATCACCTCCAGTGGAGGTGGACACGGAGCAGAAAGGACGAGAGGAGAGACATCAGCGGAGGGTGTAGAGACAGGGGAAAGGGATGAAAAGGGCAGAACACAGTTTCCGTGGTGGCCGCGAGAGCGGCGAAGGACGAGGACGGGAGTTAGGGAGGGTGGGGAGGAGACGAAGTGGGAGTAGGATAAGGAGGTGCTATCCGGTGGAAATTATAGGGCAGTGGCGCGGCGCCAGACGATCTATCCGGCCAATGGGTTGACTCTTTTGGGCGAAATAGTTGACAGGAGTGGAGGAGGAGAGAATTGGCGCGGGCGGGGGTGTCCTCGGAAGGAGAAGGTTCTGCGTACGTTGGGGCACGCACGCAATGACGCACACGACATAAGCCGCACTCACGCATACCACATATAGGAGAGTGAGAAAGAGGTGAGAGAAGAGGAGAGAGAAGAGAGAATGAGAGAGAAAGAGAAGAAGAGAGGAGAGAGAGATGAGGAAGCTGAGGCAGAGAAGGATTGGAGAGTTGAGATGTAGAGGAGGAGAGGAGAAGAGAGAAAAAGATTGAGAAAGAAACGGCTAGGATCGATTATGAAGCGAAGAAGAGAGGAAAGAGTGAGGACGAAAGAGGAGAGGAGAAGAGAGGAAGAGGGAGGAGAGAGGATGACAGAGAGGAGAGAGAGAGAGAGAGAGAGAGAGAGGGGGAGAGGGAGAGAGAGAGAGAGAGAGAGAGAGAGAGAGAGAGAGAGAGACAGAGATCAAAGGCATTGCAGGAAATGACGGGTATTGATCTGAAACTCGGCCTGTTGCCGGCCTGTTCCCCACACTTAGATTCTCTTTCTCACGGACCCTGGCCTTTGCAGAAGAAGAAGAAGAGAACAAACGGACAAAAAAATGACTTATTACTCCACGAACCGATATAACAAGCCAGTAACGAACTCGTTTTGCTCGTTCTGTCTCCCATCGTAGAGCCATCTGTAACTGAATACGGAACCCCGATATAGCCCCACCACTCGGAATGCTCGCTTGATTTTTGCGTCTGTTAGATATCGAAACAGGTAATTTACGATAGGTACTTCACGACAGGTACTCCACGTTGCCGAGCCGAGCCCGCCACACTCGGAGTATCGCTTGATTTTTGCGTCTGTTAGATATCGAAACAGGTAATTTACGATAGGTACTTCACGACAGGTACTCCACGTTGCCGAGCCGAGCCCCACCACTCGGAAAGTATCGCTTGATTTTTGCGTCTGTTAGATATCGAAACAGGTAATTTACGATAGGTACTTCACGACAGGTACTCCACGTTGCCGAGCCGAGGCCCCACCACTCGAAGTATCGCTTGATTTTTGCGTCTGTTAGATATCGAAACAGGTAATTTAACGATAGGTACTTCACACGACAGGTACTCCACGTTGCCGAGGCCGAGCCCCACCACTCGAGGAAAGTATCGCTTGAATTTGCGTCTGGGTAAGATATATCGAAACAGGGTAAATTTACGATAGGTACTTCACGACAGGTACTTCCTTGCTAGATATATAGTATTTTTTTTGTTATTTTTTGATCGTGAACCTGTAGTTTCTCAATGTTCTGGGTAGATATTACGTGAACTTACGTAGTCAACATATTCAACATACCGTGAGTTTCTCAATGTTCTGGGACAACTTACCACGTACTGGGTATACAATGATGAATATATCGTGGTATTTATGTTGTTGTTTTTCAGTAGCGAATATATTTTTTTTATATGGGTGGTAGCTGATATGCGGCTAAAGAACCATGGAGGTAGATATATTGAGGTGTGTATAGTCTTTGCATGCAAACTATTAGAATGTATGTTTTTTTATTTTATTTTTATTTTTGTGAGTTCTGTTCCTTCGGTATTTCTTCAGTCATGTCTATCACATTTGGACCTCCGGGGATATGAGGTAGAGGTGTGCGATAGGATGAGGAAATGGGAGAGGGAGGGGGGAGAAGGAGAAGGAGGGGCAGGGAAAGTAAGGGAGAGAGAGTTGGTATTTGGGCATCCATCTGTCGGGAGAATCGGTAACTTATATCCCCTCCACACAGCCACACAGACGCACGCACACACACACCGCACACACGCACACACGCACACACACACACACACACACACAACACACACACACACACACACACACCACACACACAGCACACACGCACGCACGCACTACGCACGCCACACAACAACGCACGCACACACCACAAATCACACACTGTACGGGTTGTTCATATGTAGATATATATATCAGCTGAGAGATTTGGGTATTTGTGTGTATGTGTGTATATGTACACATGTACACACGTATACATATCTAATCGTGCAAACAAAGTCACCCGGAGATAAATTGCCCACGATCATAATGCTCAGGCTGACGTCATCAGGTGTTGTTGATGACTTGCAACTCTCTCGGCGGTTGTAGATTGGTTATTACAAGCCAGAATATCCCACGAATTAGCACAGATGCCCAGATAATATTTCTTTTTCTTTCTTTATTTTTTTTAATTTAATTTAATTTAACTTTTTTTTTTTTTTTTTTAATTGATGTCGATACGCCGGGGGTCAGTCACGTGATTGCAACTTTCGGATTTTTCCATTATGTTTTCGTCTGATTCCGGGTCCGGGGTTCGATTTCGTTGGGACTTTCGAAACGGCGAGTATTGCCATTTGGGAGGGAGGGGGAGGGGAGAGGGAGGAGAGGGAGGGGAGAGGATGGAGGAGGGAGGGGGAGGGGAAAGTGAGGAGAGGGGGAGGAGAGGGATGGAGGAGGAGGGAAGGTGGGGAGAAGGAGGGGAGGAGAGGGGTGGAAGGGTGGAGGAGGCGGGAAGAGGATGAGGGGATGGAGGAGGGAGGGGGAGAGGGGGAGAGGAGGGGGAGAGGGAAGGAGAGGAATGGAGGAGCGAGGAGGGGGAGGGGGATGGAGGAGGAGGGGGGGAAAAGGAGGGGAGAGGGATGGTGGAAGGAGGGCGGAGAGGGATTGGGAGAGGGACAGAGGGGGAGGGAGAAAAAGGGGACTTGCGGAAAGGAAAGGAGGAGCGGGCAAGGAGAAAGGTCATAATAGTGGCAGGGAAAAATAATGGGGAAATAAGCGAGGGTAAGGTGAGGGAAAGTGAGGAAAGGGGAGAGTAAAAAAATGCGATTGGGAGCAGGTGAGGGGGAAAGCTGCAGACGGAGAAAGAAGGGGGGAAAAGTGAGTTAGAAGAGAGGACGATGGGACAGTAAGCGAGCAGAAAGGAAGGGGGGGAGAGAAAACAGGGCAGAGGAAAACCAAGCTGCAAGAGAGGAAAGTGAGGGGAAGGAGATGAATAACTAATTATGAAAAATTATAGAGCATGTAAAAATTTATAGAGTATGAATTAAAACTGAACCCATCCATCTGTCTCGGCCCGGTAAGGCGGTTCAGACCCGGAACTGATCTTTGAGAGGGAAAAGTTTTTATTTTTTATTTTTTTTATTTTTTTTTATTTTTTTTTATTTGTTATTATATATATTTATTATTATTATTATATATATTATTATTATATTATTATTATTATTATTTATTATTATTATTATTATTATTATTATTTACATTGAAACTATCTGAAACCTATGGAAAGGAGACTCCTGTCTGAAAAGAGAAAAGAAAGAAAAATATTCACTGTTCTGTTTGTCGTTTTTCCATTCTTCAATTCGTAAGAGAGATAGAGAGAGGAAGGAGAAGAGAGAGAGATAGGAGAGAGAGAGGAGAGAGAGGAGAGAGAGAGAGAAGAGAGAGAACAAGAGAGAGAGAGAGAGAGGAGAGAGAAAGAAAGAAAACTAACATACAGGCTGAGATTAAACAAAACACATCCACATTCATTAAAAAAATATATACATATAGACTAACAATTCCACCCCCAATATATATATATATATATATATATATATATATATAAATATTAATATTATTTTCTCTCTCTTTCTCTTCTCTCCTCTCTCTCTTCTCTCTCTCTCTCTCTCTCTCTTCTCTCTCTCCTCCTCTCTCTCTTCTCCGTAAGTCTGAAATTCAGTCCCACGAAAATGTAAGTAAGTCACAGGGCGGTCTCCCGTGACAAGGCCAACGAGCATAGGGTTGTTTTTGACTCGGCAATAGATTCATTAGGTATTGGAGATGGTTGATTGATGAATTGTAATCTCGGGGCGGTGTGGGAGTGGGGGACCCGCTAAATGGTGCGGGGACGACCAAGGGGCTATATCGGCGCTGTGATATGAATTCTCTGACTTGGGGAATAGGATGAAGAGGGAGAGGGTTTGGTGAGGGGAAGGGGGGGAAAGGGTAGGGCGAGAAGGGACGGGAGGGAGAGGGGGGAGCGGAGAGCGTGAGGGAAGCAGGAGGGAAGGGGAAAGGAGGGGGGAAGGGGGAGAGGGTGAGCAAGAGGCGTCCAGATGTAAGCTCAGGAGGAAGGAGGAGGGAAGGGTAAAAGGGGAGGGGAGGGGAAGGGAAAGGGAAAGGGCAAGAGAGGAGGAAAGAAGATAGGAGGAAACTAGGAAAAGAAAGAGAGAAGAGGAGGAGGAGGGGGAAGGAAAGGGAAGAGAGGAGGAAGAAGAGGAAAAGAAAAGAAAGAGAGAAAGGAGGAGAGGAGGGGTAAGGGCGGAAGGAAATTGGGGCGTGAATTTGTTGCTTTCGAAGGCAAGAGAACAGCAATGCTGTGTGTGTGCCATGTGGGGGGGGGGTGCAAGTGACAGCAGAATCTCTGTCTTTCATCAACATTTTTTTTCTAGCATTCGCCTCTATTGCACGAAGTGTCTCATTGGGACTTTCGTTTTTGATAATATGTTCAGATTTTTTTGTTCTTTTGTCTTTTTTTTATATCAGATTTTTTGTATTTTTTGTTCAGATTTTTTGTCTTTTGTCTTTTTTTCTATAGCCAGAATGTTTTTTTTTATGCTTCAGGATTTTTTGTCTTTTTTTATGTTCAGAATTTTTATTGTCTTTTGTCTTTTTTATATATCAGATTTTTTGTGCTTTTTTATGTTTCAGATTTTTTTGTCTCTTTTATGTTAATACCCTATAGGATTTTTTGAAGTCGTTGTGCGTGCATGGAAAGGCACTGGAAATTTGCGATCCGGAATAATGCATACCGCAAATAAGCATTAAAGAATGAATCGCATTCGTGAAAATTAATGATAATGATGATAATAATGATAATAATTAATGATAATGACGCATAATAAATAATAAGTACATGTGTTTTTCTTTTTTTCCATTTATCTGTTTCATTTTATTTTATTTTTTCCTTCATTTTTTTCGCTTTTCCATGCATTTTCTTTTTAACTTTCTTTTATATTTATTTTCAACATTTTTTATTTTCTTTCTATTTTATTCCATGTGGCAGGGGCTCGGTGGGATGTATTACGTCACTGTATAAGAGGAGAGGGGGCAGGCTGGGGACAGGAGAACGTTATTGTCGTTGGTTGCATGTGTAAAAGATAAGAATAAAGAATGTAAATGTAAAAATTGTATAATGTTGGAATGTATTTTTGAATGTAAAATGTGGAAGTATTGTTGAATGTTAAAATGCTGGAATGTTTATTTGTTGAATTGTAAAATGTGGATGTATATTTGTTGAATCTTTAAAATGTGAATGTTATTTTGTTGAATGTAAAATGATGGAATGTTATTTTTTTTAATGAAATAAAAATGTGGAATGTTAAATAAAGTGGAATTGCCTAAATAGTGAGAAGCACAGTTAGATGGTAAATGTCAGATGTTTTAGGATGTTTAAATGTCGAATGTGGAGATATCTACAATGAGTACAAATGGTCGAAGTTAAAGTTGTCGAATGTTGAAATGTAGTTTGCTAAATGTCGAGGTCTAAGATGATTCACGTAGACTGTTCTGATTTAAAATAATATAGAGAATGTTACGGGAAGTGTGGAGAAATGTCAAGAAGTTGTCAGGAGCATTGTCAGATGTTGTATGCGCGGAAGAAATAAGGAAAGTTCACGGGAATGTTGGTCTCTGACACTGGCTGTTTTTTTTCTTTAATCTTTTATTTCTTCTTTCTTTTTCTTTTTTTTCATTAATGAACATCGGCGAACACGAAGAGAAGGGCGCTGACGGAGATGCACCTCAGCTCGCCTCGGCAGGAAAGGGGGGGTGGGGGTGGGGTGTAGAGGTGGGGAAAGGAGGTGTGGAAGGGCGTTGGGCGGTGGAGAGCGGTGGGGGTGAGGGGTTGGGGCGTTGGGGAGAAAATGGACAGAACCATGGGGATGATGAACGCTGCGTGTGTATTCTGCAAGATGTGTCTTTTTTTTTCAATGACTTTGTTAAAATGCTGTTGTTGTTTTCCGTGTTCGCACTAACCACACGTATCTGCCTACATACCGCACACATGCACGCACACGCGAACTCGCACGCAGGCACGCACACGCACTAACACACAACACACACACACACACCACACACACACACACCACACACACACAAACACAACACACCACACACACACACACACACACGCACACACGGCACACAAACACACACACAAACACATCACACACACACACACACACACACACACACACACAACACACACACACACACACAACGCTCAAAAACTCACCACCGAAACTCCGATCTCCACGCACGCGGAAATCTTCCGGTGACTCCGCCAAGGTCAGTATAGATAATAGATAGATAAGACGGAATAGACAAATTGGCCGGGGTAACTGCGCTAAGGCTGGTTCGGGACCACGGAGCGAAAATGTATCCGCTTCACTGGCAGCGACGTGACACGAAGCTTCAACTACCNGTCTCTTTATATGTAATAAACCTATAGGAATTTTTTCAAAGAGTCGTGTGGGTGCATTTTGGAAGAAAAGACTATGTTGAAATCTGGTCCGGTATAATGCAATACCGCAAGGTAAGCAATGAAAGAATGATCGCATTGATGAAAAGATAAGATAATGATGATAATAATGATAATAAATAATGATAGATGAAAGATAATAAATGATGAATTAATTTTTTCCTTTTTTTTTCTTTACCACAATGTTTATTCTGCGGCATTTTAATTTTAATTTTTCCTTCTTTTTTCGTTTTTTCTTATGATTTTTCTTTTTAAAATTTCTTTTTATTATTTTCATCATTTTTTTTTAATTTCTATTTATTCCATGTGGGATGTGGTCGTGGGATGTTACGGTCACTGTAATAAGGGGGGGAAGGTTGTGGGGGTGAGGCAGGAGTACGGTTATGTCGTGTTGATGTGTATAAGATAAGAATAAAGAATGTAGAAATGTTAATGTAAAATGTTTATTTGTTGAATGTAAAATGTGGAATGTTTATTTTTTTTTGAATGTAAAAATGTGGAATGTTAAATGTGGAATGCTAAAAGTTTGTATAGAATGTTAGGATGTAAAATGTCAGATGTAGGATTGTTTTAAAAGTCGAATGTGGAATATTAAGTGGTAAAATGTCGAATGTTGAATAGTGAAGTTTGTAAAATGTCGAATCTAAGATGATTCACGTAGAGTGTCAGATTCAGAAAGTGAAATAGAGAATGTTACGGGAAAGTGTGGAGAATGTCATAATGTCATGTGTCAGAATGTCAGAATGTCAGAATGTGATGCGCGGAGTCACGGGATGTTGGTCGTGACACTGAGGATACTTTTGGTTTTTTTTTTTTTTGTTTTTCTTTCCTTTCTTGGCACTCCGGCGGCACGAAGAGAAAGGCGACGGGAGATGCCGCGCTCGCGTCGGGCAAGAATAGGGGGAGGGGGTGGAGGGGGGTGGAGGTGGAGGGGTGGACAGAAGCATGTGGTGATCGTGTGTCGTGTGTATCTGTGTCTTTTTTTTTCTTCTCAAATGAGTGTTTGGTATGAGTATGTGGTCTAAGTGTTGTTTGTCCGTGTAAATGCGAGATTACACACGTATCTACCTACATACGCACACTCGCACACGCGAACACCAACACACATCACCACACAACTATTCACACTACAACACACACAGGGCACACACACACACACATTTCACACACACTACACAAAACACACAAACTAAACAAGCACACACACACAGCACATACACACACACACACATCAAACACACACACACACATATTTATGATTTATATACACTACAACACAACAACAGCATCTCACACAATGTTATTATGTTTATATTATCAACTACACAGGATCATCACACACACAACCACACTACGCTCAAATTCACTCTCACACGAAATCCGATCTCTACACGAGCGAAAATCTTCCGTGACTCCGACCAAATGTTAGTAGAATAGATAGATGGATGAATAGACGGATAGACAAAATTGGCCGGAACTGCGCTGGCTGGTTTGGCCACGGAGCGGAAATGTCGCTTCCTGGCAGCGCGTGACACGAGCTCCAACTACTCCCCTCCCCACTCCCCTATCCCCCCTCCCTACCCGCCCCTGCCCTTCTTACCTTCCCCCTTTTGGAAAACATCATTTTGTGAAATTTTTCGTATGGTGTGAAACTCCCTCCCCCCCCCCTCAACCGCGACCCGTCAGAAAGCGTTTGTTGTACATTTGTGTGTTTGTTGAATTATAATTTATATAATGTATAGGGTGAATTTCGTTTTGGTGTGACCCTCCCCTCCCCCTCCTCCCCCCTTAAAGCCAGCCCAGTCCCTACAGAGACGTACGTGTAAAGGGTATTATTGGATAGTGAATTTCGTAGGCTGTGACCCCGCCCCCCCCCCTTTTGAGAAACGTCCGTGGGCTCTTATTAGTGTGAATTACGGATGTTGTGAATGGTGTGGGTGCAGCTGCTGAATTGGGTTTTGTGTTTGGTTTAGGTTTAGGTTGTGTATTGTGAGGTAGGCCTATATGTGTGCGGAGATGGTTTGTGTGTTTTATGGTTTGAGGGATTAGGATGGTTTGCCTTGTTGTGGGGCATTCATTAGTTTCTCTCTCCTTTATATTCTTTTAATGTGCTTTTTTAATATGTCCTGGTGTTTGTCTGTGTTGTCTGTGCTCTTCGTCTGTCTCCGTAGTTGTGGATTCTCTCGTCTCTTTCTTCCTTTTCTTGTTTTTCGTTTGTGGTCTGGTTTCTTGTCTTTTTGCTCTTCTTGTTGTTCTTGGTTTTTCTTTCTTCTTTCTTTCTTGTTTCTTTCTGTTCTGTATCTTGTTGTCTTGGTTTGTCGGTCTTTCTTTTTATCGTTGGTGTGGCTTGTCTTGTTCTGTTGGTCTGCTGTTGTTTTTTATAATCTATCTTTTCATCTCTTCTCTTCTCTTTTTATTGTCTCATCTCTCGTTCTCTCTATATATCTTTATATTAATTCAGTCTCTCTCACTCCTCTATTTTTTATACTATACTACATTTCTTTTTGTGTGTGTGTTCGTGGTCGTATCTGTCATGGGTGTTCGTGTGTGTGTATAGTCGATAGTTATTATTATTCTGTATATTTTCTGTGTCTATTATCGTTTCTTATATCATATTGTTACTATACTATCTTACTCATAATATATATATTTCTTCTCTCCCCTTCGTCATCTACGTCTTATTCGCTCTCTTTTATCTCTTGCTTTCTTCTCTCTTTCCTCTCTCTTCTTGTCATACTATCTCTCATTTTTTTTTATATATATTAACTCTTACTCATTCTCCTCTCTCTTCTACTACTTTAATACTTTTTATTATCCGTCCGCCCTTCCGTTCCCTCTCCTCTCTCTGCGTATCTTTCTTTTTGATCTATCATTATCTCATCATCGCTATTCTAAGCTATCAGCTATATATGATACGGCTCAGGGACGAGATTACATGTTATCGCTCGCAGGCAGTTGAGGCTAGCAAGGAGAATCGGCACTGTTGCGATTCATGCGTAGAGGAGATTGAGGGAGAAGTCAATGAGGATCTCGTCGCTCTCTGATCAAAATCTCTGCTCTCAGTCTCGGGTCTCGCTCGTCTCTTCTCGGCTGGCAGAAGGCTGGATGTCCGCGCGCTCTCAGTAGGCATCGAGTCCTCCTGTCACTCGAATTCTCTCCTCTTTCTCTTCCTCTCGTCGTAATCTCAGGTCCCTCGCGACAGTCTCGTCTCTCTCCTTTCTCTCTCTCCCTGCGGTCGTCTCCTCTCTCTCGATCTCGTACTCCTCTTCTTCTATTCTCTCTCATCTTTTTCTCTTTTCTCACTCTCTCTCCTCTCTCCTCTTTCCTCCTCATACCTCGACTCCTCCCTTCCTCCTACCCTCCCTCCCTCCTTCGGCATCCCTCCTCCCTCCCTCCCGTCCCCTACAAACACACACACATAAACCCCCTCGGCTCTCCTCTCCTACCTTCTAGACCACCCCCTCAGAGTGACAGCTAAGTTCTGACCGTCACCAGGCAGCCCTAAAGCGAGGTAGTTCTTGAGAAGTCTCCCCGGCGGATCGGATGCTGGGAGTTGTGGTGCGTGTGCTCTGCGGATGCTGAGAGAGGCGCTGGGAGAAGGGAACGTC
Source organism: Penaeus vannamei (assembly GCF_003789085.1). Classification (NCBI taxonomy): domain Eukaryota; kingdom Metazoa; phylum Arthropoda; class Malacostraca; order Decapoda; family Penaeidae; genus Penaeus; species Penaeus vannamei. The sequence goes on along the minus strand of NW_020868982.1, from coordinate 682,576 downwards.
TGTGAACGCCGGCGGTGGTAATTTAGTATGTAGTTGGGTTGTTGAAGCGGTTGTGAAGTTCTGTTGGGCGGTGTGATGAAGGATGGAGCGTATTGGACATCTAAGCCTTCTAATGGTATAGAAGTTGCGAATGGTTGTGCCCAAGGCGCTGGCGGGTGACGTTGATGTAAACTCCATATGATACTGGGGTTCGGGGGGGCAACTGTTATTGCTTTTTTTTGCACCTTGATGTTGATTGTTTGGGATGGGAAAGTGGACCGTTTCATCGTTCAATATGGAAACGTGTCAGAGAGGATTTGGTTTCTTCAAGAGGACTAACTTGCTGTGGAATCGGGAGTATGGTTGAAATGTGTTCATTCTTCCATTAAATATGTGATATTATTTGAACTCTCATTAACTATTAAAAATTAACTCGTTCACACATAGTGACGGTTGCCACTTAAACCTAGCGTAAATTTTCAAAGAGTAAAAATTAATTATCTTCAATTTTCACATTTCCGCACTGTACACCTTAACTATCACTCTGGTTCAATTTTCAACAAACTCTATGGTGTATCTCACACCATAGCAACGTGAACAGTGTTGTTATTTTTGAAAAAAGTGCGCCCGCGTTGATTCCACGGCCTAGCCAAGAAGCAAGAAGTCAGCCCCGTGAACACCAAAATTAAGGAAAGAGATGGTCTTTTTCGTTTTCAAAATGCCAGCACACCTAACGCCAACCATCCAGTGGAGTGGTTCTACTAATTTACGTCCTGTCAGCTTTGGTACTTGCCACTATATCCTCGCCGACCTTCTTGAGCGAATGTAAATTGGTTAAAAAAGATTAAGTATACCAATTGTATTTAAAACATGAAAATCGCTCACTTATCCCTCCCATCATTTCTCTGGAATGCGAACACTCGTCCGCATCTGTATATCTTAACTACTCCCCTGCCACTTGGCCTGACTTCCCCAGTGACTTCTTCACACCCTGTCAACCGACTCTCCCGCTATAGGGTTTTATGTTCTCTATGGCGGTGAGGTCGCACCCGATCCGCCCTGGCACTTCGCGCCCTCTCCCTCCCATTAGCTTGCTCCTCCCCCCACCCCCCCTATATCCTCCCCTTATCTCTCTCTCTTCTCTCTCTCTATCTCTCTCTCTCTTCGTGTGTCTCTCTCTTCACTACTCTCTCTCTTCTCTCTCTCACTCTCTCCTCTTCTCTCTCTCTCTCCCTCTCTCTCCTCTCTCTCTCTCTTCTCTTCTCTCTCTCTCCCACATCCCATTTTCATCGTGATGTATACTCCTTCTCCGTTTATCGACTCCGCTACCTCTCGGCTCTGTAGACTACATAGAAGGGAATCGGTGCGGTTAGCCACATCTCAACGGCATCGTGTGTATAAAGGGATCAGGACGGGATCAGAGCCAAAGTTGCATGGCATGCTCGCTGTGTGGCTCGGTGTGAAGGAGACGTATGGGTAGCGTGTGATGATCTGGTCGTGTCTCCTGTGGACATTGATGGGAGGGCTGTGGTACTGTGTCTCTGTCTTCTCTCTCTCTCTCTCTCTCTTGGGTCTCACTCAATCGATCTCTCTCTCTCTCTCTCTCTCTCTCTCTCTCTCCTCTCTGGGGCGTCTCTCTCTCTTCTACATCGTCTGGGCTCTACTCACGGATCAGCGCGGCAAGGGTTGCTATGCTCGCGCCTGTCTTCTCTGGCTACTGCTGGCTGGCGTCTCTCTCTCTCTCTCTCATCTACGTTCTCGTGCTTCTCTCTCTCTCTCCTCCTTCTCTCTCTCCGTCTGCTCATAGCTCGTCTTCTCTCTCACGGACACATCGAAAAGGGGACCAAGATATGACAGTTATGCGCGCTGTTCTCATCTCTCTCTCGTGGGCTCACTCTCTCATGGGTCTACTCCTCTCTCTCTGGACTCTCTCTCGGGCTCTCTCCTCGTCATGCTGGCGGTCTGGCTCCATCTCTCTCTCTCTCTCTCTCTCTCTCTCACGGATCAGGCCAAGTTGCTATGCTCGCTGACTGCCTGGCCTTTTGCTTTTTTGGGGGTGGGGGAACGGGTGGAGGCGGGTGGAGAGGGGGATGGGAGGTTGGGGGTGCGTTGATTATATGGGGTGGGAGTGGGTGGCGTGGGCAAGGGGAGAGAGGGAAGGGAGGAGAGGAGACAATGATCTTCTTAAGAAGGGAGAACAGAGGCGGCTGCGAGTGAAAGGAAAAGAAAGGGAAGGGAAGGAAGAGATTGGACGGTTGTACGGAGTATGGGGTGGTGAGAGAAAAGAGGGAGGCGGGGGGGTGTTCTCGTTTTGTGGTCGGGGGATTTTTAAGGAAGGATTATTTTTTATGAATATTGAGGTGAAGCAGATATAACAAACCAGAGATTAACAGNTCAATTTTATCAATATTAATATTAATGATTATTATTATTGTCATCGTCATTTGTTAAATTAATATCATCTATATTTTTTTGTCTGGCCAATTGTTGTTATTGATCGGCTATGGCGCGTAACTTTAACCTCCGCCCGAGTTGTAGTATTATCATCGCCCGCCTGAAATGTTTTCATTTTTGTTCAGTTGTTTCAGTTGCTGCACGATAAGGTTATGTGCAAGGCCTTTTGTCGTCGCCAGAAGCCACTGGCGCCGCGGACATTGAACATCGGTCGTTTGATTTGAAATGTCCACGCTCTCACTCTCTCCCTCCTTCGCTCTCTTTCTCTCTCCCCCTTCTCTCCACGTCTCTCGCTCTCTTCTCTCTTTCTCTCTTTCTCTACTTCTCTCTTCCTTTATCCTTCTCCTCCTCTTTTCCCATCCTTGTCCTCTCTCCTCTCTCCTTCTCTTCCCTCCTTCTCTCATATTCTCTCGTCTTTCTCTCCGTCTCTCCGTCTCTCCTTCTTCTCCTTCTCCCCCCCTCTCTTCTCTCCCCCTCTCCCTGCCTCTTTCTCCTCCTTCTCCACTTTCTCATCCCTCCTCTTCCCTCTCTTTCGCTCAGTCTCTCCTTCCATCTTCCTCTCTCCTGATTCTTCGTCTATTCTTTCCTTCGTCAACTTCCCTCTCGCCTCTTTCTTCTTTCCTCTCTCCTCTTCCCTTCTGTCACCTCCCCTTTCTCTTTCCCTTATCCTCCTCCTTCTGCCCTCCTCCTCCCTCCTCCTCTATTTTCATCCCCTACTCCTCCCGCCCCTCTTTCTCCTTCCCCTCTCTCACCTCCCTCTCCTCTCCTCTCTTCCCCTCTCCTCTCCCTTTCCTCTAACTCTCCTCCTTCCTCTCTTTCCCCTCTCTCTCCTCCCTCTCCTCTCCTCTCCCCTCTCCTTCCTCTCCTGCTTTCTCTCCTCTCCTGCTCCTCTCCTCTCCGCCTCTCCCCTCCCCTCCCCTCCATCCCCTTCCCCTGTCCCCTCCCCTCCACCTCCCCCTCCTTCCCTCCCCTCCCCCTCCCCTCCCTCCCCTCCCTCCTCTCCTCTCCTCTGCTCCCCTCCCTCCCCTCCCTTCCCTCCCCTCTCCTCCTCTCCTTTATCTCATCCTGCGTGCCGAGAACTCATGTTGACGAATGTGGTTTAATGTTGTGTTTCGTGATGAGTTTCGTTGCGCGTGCGAAAAAAATATAGGCCCTTTATACATGTACAATGCGCGCACGCACTCGCGACACACGACGCACGCAAAGACACAAAACTTTCGGACATGCGCACACACGCACACGCCTACGCACACGCGTAACACAGCACGCGTACGCACCACGCACGCATGCACGCACGCACGCACACGAGCACGCACGCACACATGCACGCACGCACGCACACATGCACCACGCACGGCACACACACACACACACACACACACACACACACACACACACACACACACACACACACACACACACACACACACACACACACACACACACACACACACACACACTGGTGAGAGAGAGGATAAAACAGAGGGAGAAACAGAAAGGCTAAACAGTAATGTAATTGAAAATACCAGTTTTGATTGTGCCATTATGATCTGTATTTTGAGCGACACATGTTAAGACATGTCTAATGTTACAAATTATGTTCTAAATAACTTACGAATCGGCAACACAGAGCTGCTGAGTGAGAGAAATGCAAATTAGACAACAGTGGATGTACGAAGGAAAAGTGTGACGGCCGTTTAACAAAGGACCTTTTTAGATTAAATTCAATTAGTCTTTAGTATTTTAAGTTTAAAGTAAACCTCTCTCTGTCTCTCTCTCCTCTCTCTCTTCTCTCTCTCTCTCTCTCTTCTCTCTCTCTCTCTCTCTCTCTCTCTCTCTCTCTCTCTCTCTCTCTCTCTCTCTCTCTCTCTCTCTCTCTGCTCTTACCTCTCCCTCTCTCCCTCTCTCCCTCTCCCTCTCATACGCACACACACGCAAAACCAAAGCCAAAAACAAACTCCATCTGTTTTGCTGAAAACAAGCATCATTGTCTTATCCTACGAAACATTAACCGCAGTATTTCCTCCATAACGTTGTCTTTCTTTCTTTCTTTTCAGCGAGCAGTGCCTCCAGCGGAGAGTCGCCTCGGCAACCACTCCAGACACTTAGAAGATAAAATTGACCGAAAGATAAAGTGAAAAAGTAGTCTGAGTAGAGAGATAAAGATCGCGCGCTGATAGACCGTGCCTTGGGTCGGTGGTCGCCGCGAGTGACACGTCGTCTGCCTAGAAAAATTTTTGTTAGACAAACGTGGAGAGAGAGAGATTTGTTTGTTTGTTGCACGTCGGGAGTGGCATGTGCGGCGAAGGGCCCGAGCGAGTGAGCGGAGGGTCCCGGCGCGTCCTCTGAGCTGCCCGGAGACGCCGAGCCGTGCCGCTGGCTGCCGTCATGTTGTTAAGGACAGTGAGGGCGCCGGTAGTAGCGTAGGATTGATGGAGCTGGAGGATGGGGCGCTGTAGGAGGAGCGGCTGAGATCGAGGCTGTTCCCGGAGCGAGGGCGGCGGGGCAGGAAGGAGGCGCCCACCCGCGGCGGAGGAAGAACCCTTCAGGAATCCGAGAGTGCGAGGGAAGGCGGAATCCCCTTTGGCATGGCGGTTGGACGACCACGTGGCGTGGTGGGCATC
>NW_020868982.1:662519-672519 GCF_003789085.1 Penaeus vannamei | reverse complement strand
GTGTCATTACATTCCAAGAATCTGTTCATAATTGGCAGGTGTCCGAAGCATCCTGGTAGCACTCATGGCAGCGAAGGCCGAAGTGCATTACGACCCAGCTCAAGTGTCACCGAGTGAGATAGCCTCTAGCATCACAGAACTGGGCTTCCCGTCTTCCGTGTTAGACGAGGGGGTCGGCCAAGGAGAAGTAGATCTGGAAGTAAGCACATGCGTTATGATTGGTGACTCATTAGGGGTTCTGTATACAACTGTTCTGCAGCTATTAGGCTTTCTTCTTGTTTCCTGACATGAAGTTGTTTGTTTTTCTCTTCAGTACTGTATTTTGAGTGTGTTAAAGCTAGGGCAAATTTTTTGCAATTTTACCATAAGTCTGTTGTCATCTATTTTGTCTATGCTATGTATTGCTTTATATCACTGAATTAAATGGGCAAAGGACATATGTCATTAGGCTTTTGAATTATTATGAAGTTTGCATGACCAAGCATCTTTTTATATAAAAAAAAGAAGAATTATAGATCTCGATATTTGTTCTGATATAGTCTGTAGCATTTTACAGTGATGGGTAGTTCATCAGTCTAATCCATTTTAAAGATTGCAGGAATGACTTGTTCATCGTGTGTTTATGCCATTGAGTCCAATGTTATGAAAATGAAAGGCCTCAAGTCGGCAGTGGTGGCTTTGGCAACCGAGAGGGGCAAGTTTGTTTTTGATCCTGCAATCACTGGTCCTCGAGATATTATTGACTGCATTAATGTGAGTAGCCATGGGTAAACATGAACTCATAGGATAAGTATTTGTCATGTCATTGTATATAAACTGTTGAATTTGTATGTCTATATTGTTGAATTCTGCAGACTTCATTATATGTATAATCCTTTTCAGTAAGATTTTAACAAGAATGTATCTTTTTCATCTTTTGTTTCAAATATATCTTTTACCTTGCAGGGCTTGGGTTTTACTGCTACCCTGCATACAGGTGACATGGGAAGAGGCAACTACCTGGACCACAAGAAGGAAATCAGAAAATGGAGGAACTCGTTCATAATTTCCCTCCTCTTTGGTAAGTAACACTAGAACAGTTAGTTGTTGTGTAAGAGAAGAACTCCTTCCCGAGTTGGTATATGAGGAGAATCGTTTATAGAGGGTTCTGATGTTTTGTTTGGTCCTTCGTTTTATGCTAACTTATAGGATCTAGTTGTGTCACAAATGGAAAAGATCATAGCAGATTTATGTTTAGATTATAGACTTTGTGCTATGAATTATAACATTATAAGTGCTTAGCAAACACATCATTGTTGGACATTGTCTTTTTAGGAGTGCCGGCCATGTTGGTGATGGTCTATTTCATGGCCATGATGGAGCACATGTCGCACGTCGAGATGTGCTGCGTCCTCCCAGGCCTTTCACTGGAGAATCTTCTGCTTTTCCTCCTGGCAACTCCTGTCCAGGTATGACTGCAATTGTACTTATGATTGATATTATTTATCATATTTGTAGATGTATTTATATATTTTTTTCTGCATTCCATAAGGCAATTGTACATATGATTAATATTATTTATCATATTTGCAGATGTATTTATATTTTTTTTTTCTGCATTCCATAAAAATGTTTGGTCTCTGTCAGTAATCTTAACTGAACTTACACAGTTTATAGGTGGTCGTCACTTCTACACACAAGCATTCAAAGCTATCCGGCACAGGACAGCAAATATGGACGTTCTCATCATGTTAGCCACAACAATATCATACTTCTATTCCCTGGGCGTTGTCATTGCTGCTATGGCCCTCCAGCAGACCGCAAGCCCCATGACTTTCTTTGACACCCCGCCCATGTTGTTAGTGTTTGTATCACTTGGGCGGTGGCTAGAACACATTGCAAAGGTGAGACAAGGGATTGCTGCAACTTGTCAAGCACTTATTTTCTACTTGATGTTGTTAGAAATCTTGGGCAAGCATAAAATGCAGTCATGATCATTACACTTCATATTAGAGTTTTACATTAAATCATGGAATTAGTTCAGGAGCAAATGACTTGAGAATTGGGATAAATATGGAAGAGAAAGTGTTTATATAATAATTTAATAAGCATATGATTGACTTTGCTTTTGCTCAACAGGGCAAAACATCCGAGGCCTTAGCTAAGTTGATGTCACTGCAGGCCACAGAAGCTACATTAGTTGTTCTTGACAAAGACAGTGACACTAGCACAGATAAGATCATAGACGTTAATCTTATTCAGAGAGGAGACATACTGAAAGTAAGTATATGGTTTGTATGATATTTACACTTTTGATTTAATTTTTCCTTCACAGAACACTTATAAGACTGTATTCTTGAATATGCATTAGTTCTAAGCTGTATGAAAAAGTGCATCTGTAAAGTTGATGAATTGGAATTGAACATATCTAGAAAACAAAGGGTGAAAAATAAATTGACTGCTTGAGAACTTAAAACATTTATAGTTCTCTGGAGGAAAACTTATATAGTTCTCTGGCAGAAATTGCAGTTTTTTTTTTTTTGTTGTTTTATGCACCTTCTATACCATAGTCTTTCTTATAGGTAAAACCTGGTGAGAAGATACCTGTGGATGGTGTTGTCATGTCAGGAAACAGCATGGTGGATGAATCTCTCATAACAGGCGAGTCCATGCCAGTGACCAAGAAAGTGGACTCGCAAGTCATCGGAGGATCCATAAACCAGAATGGCCTGCTTCTGATGAAGGCCACACATATTGGAAATGATACCACTCTTGCTCAAGTCAGTACTCGCAGCTTATTGTTTATTATTTTCAGTCTAGACCGTATTGTTCTAGGTTGAGTTGTGAAGTCAGTGAAGATTTTTTACTGGTTTTCAGTTGTTTTTATTTTCTTTTTTCCTTATGTATGAATTTTTTGCAGCTTCACTAAGCATATGGTGTATTACAGATTGTGAAACTAGTAGAGGAAGCACAGACATCAAAGGCCCCTATTCAGCAGCTTGCAGATAAGATCGCGGGTTATTTTGTTCCCATGGTCGTCACTGTTTCATCGCTCACCCTCATGAGCTGGATCATCGTCGGCTATGTCAACATTGAGCTTGTTGACAAAAGTTACCATGAAAAGGTATGCTTATTACATGAAACTAACCATTCTACTGCAATTTTGCAATCAATAAGTTAGGAGGGAGAAACTGCTGGAAAGCAATATCTATTTTTAAATGAGGTCATATTCAAACATTTGATAGAGGATATTACACACTTTAAATCTCCTTGTTGTCTTGATTAATTTATGCACTGCCTAACCAGTGTATGTCTGATATTTTTTATCCATATTAGTTTATGTGTTTGAATGTGCCAGAAGTTAATTTTTGTGGCTTTCCATCAAGAGACCTTCTTATTTTATACCTTTATCTTATTTATAGATATTCTTTAAAACATGCTTTTATCTTTTTATGATATATTGTATTTCCTGTGGGTGCTTTCAGGGTATTTGCAGAAAAACAATTCTCAGAGATGATATACCATTTTGCTATAAACAGAGAGCTTTGAACTTGGCATATTTCAAACCCTAAATTTCATATATTTGATTTGTAGTATATATATATATAAAGCAGTTTCCTCTTTGTTCCTTCTACAGTTAAACGATGGATATAGTCAAACTGAAATTGTATTTGAGTTTGCATTCCGATGTGCTATCACTGTTCTGGCCATTGCCTGCCCCTGTTCCCTTGGGCTGGCAACTCCCACTGCTGTTATGGTTGGCACAGGTGTCGGGGCAACCAATGGAATCCTGATAAAGGGAGCAGAACCCTTGGAGAATGCACACAAGGTAATTGAAGAGACTTTGCGTTACTTGTTAACACAGTGTATTACTGAGCTACCTTGAGTCATGTCCTTTTGATTGTGTGTACATGATTTTAACAAAAAGTGGAATTTTCTTTAGGCTGTGGTGCACAGACCTGACAGTTCGTTTTCTCCCCAGGTAAAGACTGTAGTTTTTGACAAGACTGGGACTATCACCCATGGCACACCAACTCTAGCCAAACTCTGCCTGTATGCTGATGAGACAGTCTGTTCCCTAGCACAGTTCTTGGTGATTGTTGGAGCAGCTGAGTTCAATAGTGAACACCCCATTGCTACTGGTAAGTTCTTTGTTCATGTTATATTTCTTTGAATATGTCTTTACACCCATAGAGAAACTTCTTTCCTTGTTCAGTGTGATTTCTCTCACTAAGCAGAACTTTTATTGCTCTGTGAAGTATAACGCCTGAAATGATAATGGCGGATTTAATGTTTGATAAAACTTTTAGAAGTACGTATATGAACAGTTTTTCTTTTTCACTCTTTTAGTCACATTTTGATACATTCTTTACTCTTCTAGTTTGTTATCCAATGAAGAAGGGAGACTTTTAATCACAACTTGCATACTTCCTTTAACAGCCATCTCCAAGTTCTGCCAGCAGTGTTTGGGCAACCTGAATGCACAGTGCAAGGACTTTAGAGCAGTGTCTGGCTTTGGTCTACAATGCACAATATCCGGGACGCAGCACATCATCCAGGCTGCCATGACGTCGGAGATGCTGCTCAATGTGAAGAATTTGACTGTTAATTATATTAATGAGTATGGGTGAGTAAACCTGGTTATGTCTGATGTGACAGTTGAAACTTTCTGATTTGGGAAAGTAGTGGAAAGTAGTTCTGTAAAGAACTTCATGATCAGTTATTGATATTTTAGATTGATGATGTTATGAGCTTTTCTGTAACTAGGGTTGATTTGTCTTAGTAAATCAGGTTTGCCATATAATCATCATATATACATATATATGATTTTGAGAAGTGAAAGTGGAACATATATGAGGCTAATGCCCCTTCTCCAACAGATTGACCGAACTGAATGGTCGTATGCCTGAAAGACACGAAGACTTGTTCCTCATTGGTGACGTTCTAGTGGATTGCACCCAGGCCTCACGCCAGTCCCCGAGCAGTGAGGAGATTCCCCTCATCTCACCTGGCTCGATGTCTAGCACCTCTGAAGGCAAAAGCGTTCAGGAGCCATACCAGGTACTGAGGCTGATCGACCTATGAAAGAAGTATAAAAAAGTACATTTCCTTCAGAGGGATCTGGTTAATTGAAACCTTTCATAAGGTCTTCATCTTCTTAATCCTTTTAACTGCAGGAACATAAGGGAATGATGAATACATGTTCTTAATTTTTTGGTTAGTGACCAGGTATTGTCAAAGGGCATGACAAAAGAAAATACTCAATTGTGTGACTTTAATGTCATTTGTGATGTGGGGGCTATAGACCTGTGTGGCTGCCGGATAAACCAAATGAAAAATAAGTGTTATGGAATTTTCCTTGAGTATGTAGTTTTAATTAGTTTTATTGGAGTCACTACATTCATTGCCAATATCTGTTTACTATTATTTATGAGAATCATTATGGAAAGAGTATATTTTTTGTCAGCACCAAAAAATTGTTATTCCTGTGTAAAGATATATCTTTAAAGCACTGTAATATGTCATTGGTCATTATTATTGTCTTGGTGGTCATATTACTGTAAGAAAGTATTCATTATGCATATTATTATTAAGAAGTGTGACAGAATGAGAACACATTTCAGGTACTCATTGGTAACCGAGAGTGGATGAAGCAGAATGGAATAGATGTACCAAAGAATGCTGACGACCAAATGACAGAACAAGAACAGCTTGGTCGCACTGCAGTCTTGGCTGCTGTCAATGGTTAGTTTAGAGTATGGTACAAAAGTCTTTCAGGAATAATTAGGCTGAAGCTAGTTATTCTAACTTCCTTTGTCTTTGCTCATAATGCATATAGAATTGCACAGTAGATAGCTTGCATTTTTTATTGGTTTATGTGTATAAGAAATGTACAAATATCATTTCCAATGAGTAAAAATATAACAAAATAACAATGATCAGCAGATCATCCTCTATATTATTTTTTGCTTCCTTTCTTTCATTTCTTTCTTCATAGTTCATTTGCATTAATAATCTGTGTCTATAAGAGTTTGCTCAGTCCTCTCCTTTTCCCAGGGCAACTTCTTGGAATGCTAGCTGTTGCTGATACCGTCAAGCCAGAGGCATCACTGGCTGTGTACTCCCTGAAGAAGAAGGGGCTGGACGTAGTGCTCCTGACCGGGGACAACCAGAAGACAGCAGCTGCCATTGCCAGACAAGTCGGAATCAACAGGGTTTTTGCTGAGCTTCTGCCCACACACAAGGTAGTAGAGACTTAGGATGTCTTTTTGTTGACTTCTCTTGAGGCATTATAGAAGGCTTTTTTATCTGGCAGAAGGGCTTGATATTAAAGCATTTAGGGATCGGGTAGGGGTGTCTGATTGGAGATAGCATTTGAGTCAACTATGTTCAATCAGGGCAGTTGTGGAGGTCAAGGTAAAGCCACCCTGGCAATCCCTCAAATCTAAATACTTCTTTTACTTGCCTTATCAGCTTTTCTTCCATGAGAAAAGACCAAATGAAAGCTCAAATCTAGACACAACAGCTGTACCAGATCCAACATTATGAAAGTTGGGGACATCATATAAAGAGATCATTTTCCATCTATCGGATAATCTATTTTCTAGTCACACAATACTTTTGTGTTACTGTAGCATGCACTCCCCTCTTTAGTCATACCTTACCTTTTAAATCTCACCCTTCCTAGGCTTTATTTGAAGAACCTTTTATGAGAAAATTTAAACTACTTAGATGAAAATAAAAATCAAAGCCTTATGAAAGTCACCTTCTCCCATAGGTCAAGAAAGTGAAGCTATTGCAAGAAGCGGGCCAGAAAGTGGCCATGGTAGGCGATGGCGTGAATGACTCCCCAGCGCTTGCTCAAGCAGATGTTGGTATAGCCATATCCTCTGGTACTGATGTGGCCGTGGAAGCAGCAGACGTCGTGCTCATTAGGGTAAAGATTATTTTTATAATTCAAGGATGACATAGTGTTTACATTTGGTTTGAAAAATTTGAAGGATCTGTATGATATGATCTTGATTATTAGAAGGTGGAGGTCAAGGGATTTCACTTAACCTTTTAAATGGTCCTAAGATTTATGCTTTGACTTTTCTTGATTTTTTTCTCTTGTTGAAAACACTGCCTTTGAGTGAATACTTCTTGAGTAAGTCTAAACTTTACTTCAAATAAGCCTAACTTTACATCAAAAGAAATGCTAGGTTTTTTATACAATTTGTGTAAATTGTGCTAACTGATAGGCATTCCATTCATAACTGCTGTATAAGTGATTCACACTAATAGAGGGATATGTAATGTTCCAGAATGACCTCATAGATGTGGTGGCGTGCCTTGATCTGTCAAAGAAGACTGTGCGACGGATCCATCTGAATTTTGTGTTTGCATCAATATACAATCTAGTTGGAATACCTGTGGCAGCTGGTGTGTTTAGACCCCTGGGCTTTGTTTTGCAGGTAAGTCTTTTTGTAATTTTTCTGAAGTTTCTCTAGACTTACAAGGTTAACTGTATGGTAGCTCTTAGTAAATCGTAGAAAGTCATTAGATCAGATTTCATAAAAAATTGTAACATTGTTGGAAACTTTAAGGATGATTCTTTATCATTATGCATAAGGAAAATGTGTTTAGTGTTGAAAAATATTTAGCAAATAGGCATAATAATGCACAATTAGATTAACTTTCATGATTTGAAGAAAATATTGCTTGGAGATAATTGTAGTACATTGTTTTATGATGCTGTTTTCTAGCTTGCACCCTGCAGCTAAGTATCTGTAACTCAGTATATCATTAGCTAATACCTTCTACCTATTATTTTAGCATATTTATCTCATACTTTCTTTCATCATTGTTAATTAAATTTGCAGTTATAAAAGGTGTTCATTTTCTATAAATCTCTTGGCTCTATACTGGGCTAAACATTCTTCAGTTGATATCACATTCCAACAGAGTGATTTAGCTTGTATTTCAGTCTGTGTTCTGATTCCATAGAAGGTTATTTCCGATTTATTATGGAAAAAGGAAAACTTATAAACATTTTCAACACTGTACTTCATGCTTGATATTTTGCACAGCCTTGGATGGGGTCAGCAGCTATGGCAATGAGCTCGGTGTCTGTGGTGGTGTCGTCTCTTCTACTAAAGCTGTAAGTGGCGTTCCTGCGTTTGTTAAAAGAGACGTGATTTTCCACCACTTGCAACATCTTGGGGTGATTCTGACTGAAGATTTTTTTATCATTATTTATTTATCTACTTACGTATTTTTTTGTGCAAAAGGTTTGGTCTTCTCTATCTATTAGGAGATATAAACATGCCTGTTTAGATGCTCAGCCAATTTTGTTTGTTCTTTTTTCTCTAATATTGATATTTTTTTCTCAGATATAAGAAACCAACGCGAGAGAAGCTGGCAACCCTAGACTACCACAAGGCCCAGGAGTCTCGTTTCGGCAACCCTGACGAATTGGACAACATTTCTGTCCACCGAGGTCTTGGAGATGTGCCGGATGTGAGGTCTGCTTCTGCACTTGCAAGGTTCGCAGACTTCTCTTACTTTTTACATTTCTTGATTACATTGTGAATTGAATAATCATTATTTGATTTGTTTTCTTAAATCATGAGCTATCTTATTTCTAATTGATATGATAACATTGAATATAATGAATTCTGTAAATAATAATTTTTCTTCAGCACCTGATCGTAATTATTTTTTCTTTCATATTGCTTTTTCTTGTAAAGTAATAAAGTAACATTTTCAAGCAGATTGTCTTTATAGCGCCATTGTTTCAATATGTATATTTTAGTTATGCTTTTCAATGTGCTTATTAGAAGTTATGATATGTCTATCTACCTATTCATATATATGATATATGCGCACAAACACACACATGCACACTCACACACTCACTAATTCTCACACTCCAAATTCCACACTCACATTCACACACTCTCATACTCATACTCATACTCACATACATCCAACCACATGCCCAAACACACACACACACACGCGCACACACACACACACCTCCCGCCTACACACAACACACACACACACACAACATACACACCACACAATCCACACCACACCCCCTCCCTCTGGATCGGCACTTTCTCAGAAAAAGCAAACAGACAAACGCTACGTCACTAACTCGTAGCGGCTTATCTGACAAGCGCGCTCTCCATCACGACACCGACCACAAACACCCCCGTGCTTGCCGTACCAAGATTGAAGGTGCGTGCGTGGGTGCGTCGCGTGAATCGAAAGAGCGACGTAGACCCAAATTGTTTACCTGAAACGCATTCGTTATGCGGTTATAGTGTCGCCTTTTATTCCGTGTGAGGGAATGATAATGTGTGTGCGTTTTGCGGTTTCGTAACACAGCCCACACATTGCGCGGGCTGCGCAGCTAACACAGTGTGATCACCTGTCGTAGTAGCTACGCTACGAGTCGACTGTATACCAGCTAGTCAGTGCTGATCACGTGTAGTGTGTGTGGTGTATGTGGTGTGTGTAATGTGCTGATGTGGTGTATGGGTCGTGTACAGTGCTACAGTCAGTACGTACGAATGCTGTATGTGCCGGTGTGCATGGTGGGTAGTTGTCACGCTGTGATACGAGCACAACGAGTAGTGCAAGAAGCGCTGACAGCTGCACGCAACACCAGCGGCACCGCACCCGGCCCAGCAGCCACACCTGACTCGCCAACACCTGCCCCGTGTACGTGCCGCAACACGACCGTCGTGACGGAGAAGCACGCAGCGATCTCGGTCCTCAGCTGATGTAGACGGTCTCCGAAGTTGCATACCGCACACACACACTCCACACGACAATTCATCCATCACACACACACAACACCACTCTACTCGAGCGCAGGAGGCTCAGAGCACACAGAGTAGGGGGGAGAGGGGACAAAAGCAGGGTTTACCTCGGAAGCATTTACGAGTGGGCAAAATGGGGAGAGAGAGACGGAAGGCAACAGGACAGGAGAGAAGGGCAGGAAGGAGTGAGGATGTATTAAGAACAGGCA
>NW_020868982.1:652519-657519 GCF_003789085.1 Penaeus vannamei | reverse complement strand
ATAATCGAGCTTACTCTAGACTGACAAAGAAAGACCAAAGAAGCAATGTAGCATGACCGGGAACGTTGCAGGTTCAACGCCATGACTGGTGTGCAGTTAGGAGGTGAGAGCGATGCAGAGATGGAGGAGCTGTTGAGCGCAATAGAGACTAACCATGAGGAAGGAGGGGGGTTGTTTGAGGATTTTGGTGGTGGTGATTGGGATGAAGTACACAAGCCCACTTTGGTGCCATCGGAGTCTCTGGTGGTACAGCTGTAATGTCATAACTGCTTTCTGCAAACGGTTGTAAGTGCATGCGACGTGATGCTTTTCTTTCATAGTGCCTTCTCATTTGCTAACATATCTTGCCCTAATCTGTTACTTTCCCTAGTCTTAGGAAACTTGTAACTCTTGCAAATGCTTTCCTCAATTTTGTGATTAACGTGATGATCGCCAAGTCTTAACAACAAATCTTGTATGTTTTTCACCTTTTATTGCCTGTTAGCCTAGATTCCTAATTCACCCAGAGATGTATGCCTTAGCTAGAAAAAAGAGAGAGTAATTTATCTTTTTAGTGGAGTCAGTGAACTTCTTACTAAGTCATATTCCATTTTTCCAGGGTATTCGGGTCTTTACGAAGACCTATGAAGCAAGGTCACATGCTGGTGCCAACAGAAGACGAAGATGTTGAGCTGAAGTCCATGGCCATATGATCAGGAAGAGACTATGCTGAAAAAGGAAAAAGACCAAGAATGAAGATTATCATTTATTACTACTGTTTTTGTTGATGTTATTGAAATGGTATATTCATTTTAATTTTGTCATAATAATGTTGATCATTAATTCTACTATTATCATTACCATATGTGCATACAATTCATACATCATACTAGTACAGGAATTGTATTGTATTATTACATTTTCATATTAGAGGAAACTGATGGTTTTACATAATCACTCTGCCTTACTTTTAGAAGCTGCTTACTGGCGTATTTCAATTTGTAGGGTGTTTCAAGTTTATTATTCAGTTTTAAGTTAATTTGAAAACTGAAGGGCTGTCATTTCTGATCATTGTCAGTGTCCTGAATATGTTTTATTTATATCATCTGGCTGTACTTACAATTGTGAGAGTATCACTTATCCAGTGAGATTGAATAAGTGATTCAATGTTAAATATTTTTAAGGTTTTTTTATGATGGGGTTATATTCTGTATATGTACTTGTATAGAAACTATAACTGGGTTTTAAATGACAATATTTTTAATGCTAGTATGATTGAAAGAATACTTCAGTATGTAGGAGTTGTATATTTCATATCACATTTCTTCCTTTACTTATATTCCAGCTGGTGCTATATAGAAGCCCACACATTTGTATATGCAAATCTATATAATGCGTATATGTACCATATATATATATATATATATATATATATATATATTATATATATATATTATATAAATACCTACAAATATAAATATATACATATATTTATATGTGTGTATTTACGTACCTTTGGTGATATTGAAGAGGTTTTTTATGTTTGACAATGTGAGGGAATTGATATTTTTATAGATATTTATATTTGAATTTTTTCTCAAAACTGTGGTTACGAGTGGTAAATACTATATATTCTTGATGGACATGATGTAGCTAACTGCACTAGCAGATAAACCTGCAAACTCAAATGTTTTAAGGATTCAAAAGAGGATTATATTTACTTGCACAGAGTATACATTTGTTTATGAGGTTTACAGATGTGATTAAAAGCTAATTATGAAGCTGATGTTCTTTGTTCAGTTTTTCAAAGAATTTTGTTTTAAGGTACATTTTACTGGTCTTAATGATTTTTTTTAATTGTGTCACTTTAACACATCTGTACTTAACAAGCATGTATACTCTTTGTTTCTATTAGTACCATATTCTATGAACAGATAAATAAAATATGGCAAAAAATTTAGTTTTCTTTAACCCCAAGCTGCTTGGCGTGGCATGTACGTACATGCCAATGCTATTGTGTGTTTTGAATTTAGTAATTGTTTTTACATATAGATGGCTCCACAAGTACTGTCACCAGTGAGCCAATTACGCAAACTACCTGTCTCACCTCTTTACCCTTTTCCTTGATTTTTTATAATATTTTCTAATATCTAATATTTGTTAGTAATGTCAGTAACAATATAGTAATTATAATGTTTATAACAAAAATAACTGTCAATATTGATAGCATTAAAAAAAAAAAAAAAGTTTTTCCCGCTTTTTCAAGGAAAAGAAAGGTCGCAAGATCTACTAATTGACTCCTTTATGGCTAAGCATTGGCAGAGCCATATATGTAAGAAACATTAACCAGCATTGCCAAAGGGAACGCACCATTTTTCCATTGACATTGGGTTAATCATGTTTAAACAGATTTTGTATGAACATAGTTCTGGGCAGGCTACATATAATATATATTTTTTTTACATACTAACATGTGATCTCTAGATAATGCCAAGTTGTCTCCCTCTGGTTGAAAAATATTTTGATATGACTAAAAAGAGCTCATAAGTGTGTAGCCCAGCACAAGCAGAACATGGTTTTTCATAGTTCATATGTCTTAAATCCTCTAATCAGGACAATGGATATTGAATGAACCTTGTTTAGAACATTGCTCACACTGTTCCTGCGTACACAAACTTCTTGTATTGTCTTTTGTAATGGTTGATCATAGTTCGCAGTAGCACTCTTTTTCACAATGACAAAGTGGACATTGCCTTCTTCCTCACCTTCACCCACATCCTCATCTTCTGCAGCTTAGCCTTCTTTCCAAAATTTAGATATAACTTCAAATAATTTCAAGCACCATACCAGCATAATAGTATGATGATAAAGAGAAGACCAAGAAATAGAATAGCATTTTTTTTTTTTTTATAATTTTCTTTCATACTACATGCCTTGTTTTGACCTGGTCCATAAACAATGTCTCCCATTTCCTAATAACAATTAATTGTAATTGCATCTTGTCAATTTCATAAGTGATCTTCCTTGTGTCTCATATATGTGACACCCGGGACGGATGGGTTAATAATCTTTAGCAAACCAAATAAATTTCCTCCTTTACTCTCTTGGTCTTTTGTAGTTTTGCATTTAAGATAAACTTATGCAGATATGTTATACTCCCAGCTGCTCTTTTATAAAACAGCAAGTGCTGTGAATCATGAAAAATGGATCTGATAAAGTATCAATTCTTTGTTCCATTGTAGCTTCCTAAAAATGCAAATGGGAAGCTGTCCTTAACTGTCATTTCAAATAAAGCAAAATTAGGAAGACTTAGTAGTTAGAGTTTATTATAAAATTAGATGGAATGAAGCAATGGAGGAGTGGAACTTGTTTTACTAAATTTCACTGAAATTATGTAGGATTTTAAAATTCTACTGTTATTACTTCTCAAAAGGCTTTTGATGTAGGAAAATAAAAATAGAAATACAATCATTGTTATATATTTGTGTAGAAATAACATCTGACGTATCATTGACAAGATATACAAAAGCTCATTGAGTTTCACACAATCATAAACATCACTTCCTTAATCTTACAAGCACAATCTGTTTTCCAGACTTTGTCTCATTTTTATACTTGATTTTTTAAAATTGAAAATGTCTAGATTAGATATAACTCAACTAAATATAAAAGATAGACTTACATATAAATAAATAATAAATATAATGAGATGTGTGGTGTGTGTGTGTGTGTGTGTGTGTGTGTGTGTGTGTGTGTGTGTGTGTGTGTGTGTGTGTGTGTGTGTGTGTGTGTGTGTGTGTGTGTGTGTTGTGTGTTGTGTGTGTGTGTGTGTGTGAGCGTGCGCATGTGGGTTGGGATGGATGGGTGGGGGATGTGTAGGTGGTTAGAATAGGTGGACGTGCATAGTGTGGGTATGTTTGAGAAAAGGTAAATTTAGTCTTGTAATTACATGTATAAATGATTTTTGCTCATTAGACTACAGAAACAATAGGTACATTCTACTTGATGATTAATATCTTAATCGCACTTGTAATGTCACATCATGGAACAGGAAACATTTAAAGAGAACAACAGTAACAAGGTTTCTGTACCTGACACCCCAAAGACTCCTTCCAGCTTCTCTTCAGAGCAAGGACAAATATCCAGACTGTCACATCAATTGCCTTTTTATTCCATCTAGAAACAATACCAACTAATCTTTTTATTTTTCCATCTAAGATCGAAAATAGGTCCTAGAGACCTGATCAGTTGC
The DNA here is from genome assembly GCF_003789085.1 of Penaeus vannamei. Lineage (NCBI taxonomy): Eukaryota > Metazoa > Arthropoda > Malacostraca > Decapoda > Penaeidae > Penaeus > Penaeus vannamei. The sequence continues at coordinate 653,288 of NW_020868982.1, read as the reverse complement.
TGCACACAGCCAAAACTTTCTTTAGGTTTGACATCAGCCAATGAGAGACTTCCTATAGGGATGCTCCCCTAATCTTGGATTAGGGGAGGATCCCGATTCCATTACCAAAAGTTCATCAAATGCTGGTCGTCATCACATTCTTGACCAAAGCTGAGACAAGGGAGACACAGCTAGGTCTGCATAAAATGTTAACAAAGAATAGTATCATTCTCTGTAAAAGAATCCTCAAACATTAATATCACGCACACTATCATTACTTTATTGTGAAATTCTTTGGTAAAAATGTAAGTACAAAATGGGTGAGAAGAATCTATTGCACATGTTTTTGGTTAAATAGTGGGAACACCATCACAGTATTTATACATAAACTGTAGATTACACAGATACTGAACAGGAAGCATTTCTAAACATTAAGGCATTTTAAAGTTTATTTGTGTCCTTTCCAAAAGCTATTTATCCATGAATATGATTAGCAATTGTTCTTAAATTTATGTGATGTTCTTATGATAAAGAAATGTAATGATTTACAAAAGAAGCAAAAAAAGAAAAGAGAGAAAATAAGGATGACCTATCTTGCTTGTAAGGTTGATAACATTCTCAAATCTAAAATGAATGTTAAGCATCTAACTCTCAGAATCCTAACATCAAAAACAGTTTTAACCTACAAGCAAAACATACATTCAAAATTCACAAAAAAAACAAAAAAAAAAATTAAAGCATAAAGAACCTTGATGCTCTTAAAGATAAGCTATTTTTTAAAATGTGCTTT
>NW_020868982.1:630019-647519 GCF_003789085.1 Penaeus vannamei | reverse complement strand
CTCCCACCGGGACATTACATCCGCCAAGACCTCTTCCATCAGTATGCACCTTTCTGTCGTCCCCAACATCTCATAAATGGCATAACCTGTAAAAGGAATAAAAGGACATTCATATTATTATGTAGCTATATATATTCTATATTCTGAATTTTCTTTTCCTTTCTTTCTCTATTTCTGTACACGCACACACACACACATTAACACATGTAATGATGAAACTGACCCATGGCCAGCTAACCAAACAACAATATTTCTTTTAAAAAGTTATAAGGAGGTTCATATAACTGTGTGCGTAGGTGTATAAAAGTACATGAGTGTATATTTGCCCCAATACTGGTCTTTTGCACATGCATATATCTGTAACGGAACACTCAATGCAAAGAGTAATTATCCTTATAAATCTATCAAAATCTTCACAGTACATGCTTACTTCTAAACCGAGTTTCTGAGAAGGAAATATACATTTTGGAAATGATGAATAAGCAGCATGATATCAAAGAATATAAAACCCACTTACATAGTGAGTGACCATTTACTCAAAACTAAAATCAGTTGGAATACTTGCACTACATACATACAAATATCTTTTAAAGTACCTTTGGTGGTTTCTTTGAGTCCAATCTTGTGTTTGATTAGATCAACAACATCTGCTGTTGTTGCTGATGCATCAAACTCCAATGAATGGAACTGTCCATCCATGAAATGGAAGCGAGCATATATTGGTCTGCGATTTATTGTACATAAGATCTCCTGTTTTGAGGGAGCCCACTGCCGACGCCGATTGTTCAGAGCTTTAACAAGACACTGGAGGAGGGAGGAGTGCAAAGAGAACACTGTTAATTCATTCCTGTCAAAACCTAGTGTTTAATTTCCAATTGAAAAACACACTGTTCTATATACCAACTACAAACAGATACTATGTAACATTCATTTTCTTAAACATCAAATGTGTTTAAGTCTTTTAATACTGTCCAAATATGATTTAATTACAAAACATGCCTGAATCTTTAATGTTGTTGTATATCAATTCAAAGTATATATAAATATACACACAAAATTACTAAAATTACTACTCAGTGATAATTAGAACAGGAATATAATTATGGTTTGAAGACAGTCATGTCCCAAATAGCATACTAATCACTTTTGCTCTCCATATCAGAGTGGTATATTTATGCCTATCACTTAATGTCAAAGCTGATTACAAATAAATAAATAAATAAATAAATATACTCATACTTATCAAACTTCAAATTCTAATAACAAGTAAATAAGAGGGATATACGGGTCTTGGTGCTACACATACTTCCAGAACTACACAGACTTACCTTCTCAGCATAGCGAGCATACTTTCCCTCTTCCGACACATAGTCTGTGGCGCAACGCTGTAGATGTGCACGGAGGTATTTTCTAACACACTTGTCAGTTGGGGGAATGACGGAGCAGAACAATGTCAGCAAGGACCAATGCCGTAAGTTTACCCGCGAATTTGGATCTGTTGGGAAATATCAATATAATCTGTATAGAAGGGTTATCTATAGCAACTGAAATACTGGGATTTATAGCTAATAATTGATAATCATTCTGGAGTCTGGGCTATCACATATCCTGCAACATCACACCAAAGTCTGCAAGATGCATGATGTAGGCAAAGTGAAGACATATTATTACAACTTCCAAATAAAATGTCTATTGTTTTTCACAATATTCTAAAGAGACTGGAGGTGCCTAACAGAATCTTTATCATGTGTCATCTTCTTACCTGGATGATCTGTCGTTTGTTTGATGAGCTGGAGATACGTCTCGTTAAGCAGGAGGTCTCGCTTCATACACTGCTCCACCACGCCCTGAACCATTGTCAGTTGCTGGTCATCACTTGTAACTGCTGCTTCAGCTGCAAACAGATTGGTGTAGATAATTTTTTTTTCACTTTACTTCTGATTCAAAATATGTATTTCATGAGATGATGCATTTACCCCACATACTTAAAATACAAAAAGACTGATAAGGAAAGAGATCATACAAAATCTGACTCTCAACCTTTCACTGCACCAACAAAATTATCCAAAGGTTCAGTTCTGACACATGTGAATCATACTTACCATTAGGATTAAGACCCGCATAGGTAAGGATGGCAAGAGAGATCTGGAGTGCTTGCTGTTCAACCTCAGGCGTAGCAATCTTCGTGAGAGTCTGAGTCAAAGGAGTCTTGGAGAATGCCCAGAACATGTGGTGGAAGCCCTTATATGTCTCTGAATTCTCCCCATAATCCTGGCGCAGCTTCTCTAGCTTCTGCTTGTTCAATCTGATGATATTCACATAAAAAAATAAATTAAGGATAATACTGTGAGACCTGACCACAAAACAGACATGTAAGACCAGGATCTAAAATGCCATCGTGTACAATTGCATGATATAAACTCTCCAAATATCTTATATCCTCAGGAAACAGAGACAAAGAAAGGCTAAATTAAGACCACCATATTTGCACTGACCTCCTCAGCGTACTGACAAAGAAGTTCCCACCCTGCTCCTGAGGTTTCCTGAGGATGTTGGCATCAATGATTTGCCGACGTGCATGCACCAGGTTGTAATACAACCGTATTCGATCTTCACCCGTAATCTGCTTCACCTGTCAAGTGTAAGGATGTGTTAAAATAATTTCAACTATGATTTCCTTTTCGTATGGTATATTTTGAAAGTAAAATCTCAGCCATTCACTTCATTAACCTTCAATATTTACTCAATAGAAATAAAAAGAACATACACTATAACAAGCAACAAACACTTACCTTCTTATTGGAGTCCATGTCTTTTATCCAAGATGCGAGAAGCGGAGAATAACTAGCTATAAGGAAGCCTATTTCTTCCTTTTCTTTGGTCTCAAAAACAAAGCATTTATGTGCATCTGGCAGAGTTCTTAAGAGGTTTATAGTGATGAAGTTGTCACTGAAAATAGAGATTGAGATAATGAGCTGTGCATATATGTATGAGATTTAGTTTCATAAACCAAACTACATGTTAGGGAGGATACAGTACAATATCCTACAAATACCTGTTATGGATAACATGAAATATGAAACAATAGGATTTAACATGAAATATGAAACAATAGGATTTAGTGCCTCTAAATCACATCCATCTGGTCTAGAGTTGGTTATGTGAATAATATACAATAGCTTAAAAGAAATGACTAACTTACCTTGGATCTAAAAAGATTGATTCTATGTCACAATATCTATACTCATAAAGGATGAATTTGTCATCTGGCTTAATCATAGCAATGCCATCACAGTTGACTCCCAGGATAAGTGTGTTCCCGTATGACCAATATCCTCTATATGAGACTTGGAACATCGTGGTCCCGTAGAGAGGGAACTGCATGACACATGTCAGATACCACACTTTAGCTACGATGTCTGTTTTGCCAGTGCCATACTGCCTGTGTGCCTGTCCAAGCACTGGTATCTGAGGGGAAATAAAAACTGATGTCTTAGTCTGTCAACGTTTAACTTGGTTTCTTCTGTCAAGAAACATTCTTATTTCAAAACCATTTTACTCATTAATTCTATCTCTTCTCTACCGACAAAATGTTAAATGGTGTGTCATATACCCTTCTAACTAGTTCCTGGTAATTGTATCTCTGAATACAAAAGAGGCATCCAAGCACTCACCCACTCAGCCTGCTTCCTTCCTTGAGCTATGCGGGCTGGGAGATAGGACTGAATATCAGCATAAAATTCAGTCTTGCCATCCTTTGGGTCACCGAGTGCCACCTGAGCCTGTAGCCCAGCCAACTGGAGAGCTACTTTCTCATTGATTGGGAAGTCATCAGCCTGTGTGCAATAAATGGGGATAAAGCATTAGCACATATATTGTGAAAAAAGTTTTTTGGTTTTAAAAGAATATCAAGTTAGAAAAGGACTAATTAAATTCACCTTGTTTATAATGTTTTAGTCAAATTTAACTCTATAGACTGATGACTAAGACTAGCATTCAAATAAGGAAAAATTAAGAGACTGGAAAAAAAAATACATCATTTTCAAACTTATTTACCAAACCATCTGTTGGTACTAATTTTCTGGAACCATACAAGAGAAACTATTTCCATTACAGAACTTATTCCAAGACTGACTTATAATATTTCAAAGCGTGACACTAACTTCACTCTATATAAACTCATTCTATCCCTATCATCCACTCTACAGCATGTCTCATAAATCAGTACCACTTAAACTGAAATATAACAGGAACTGAAGTGTTCTCAGCCATTACACAAACTGTTAAACTTATACTTACTCTTACTACACTATATACTGCCTGAGCATATAACAGGTTCACTTGCACTGGGTCGCTTGGAATTTCCCGAGGAGAGCGGAAGAGACGTTTGCGGAAAACAAATCTGTTCTCCCCAGAACTGACCGTTTGTGAAGAGCGTTTATTGAGAGTTCCATAGTTGCTTGAACTCCCGACCTTTTGTTGTTTTCTGAAAGGGAATTAATGAAATCCATCATTGTTTATGTCACATATAATGCTTCAAGTAGCTATTCAAAAGATACTGACAGAGGATTCAAAGGCATGATTCATGGTACTAAATACCAGATCAACTCTTTTTCAAAATGAAAATATGCCTTTCATTTTCTCTCTGAATAACTTTTGATAAATATATATCTCTTTATGAACAGACATATTCCACAATCCCTTACTGCATTCTTCTTCTTTTCGTCAGATATCTCTTTTACTATAAATTTCCAAAGAAAAGATCTCATGAAAAAGAAATGATGACAAATTCCATCCCCCAAGAAACACACAGCCAAGGCCACTCACGTCTCCCACGATGATATCACATCATAAAGATACTCATGGATCTTTACGTGCTTGTCTCCATCCAGACCAGATTCATATATCGCCCAGCCCTCTAAATTCGCCAGTCCAAGTCTGTCTGCCAGCTTCTGCATGGCGTCACCAGCAGTGTCCCTTGGATGGACATCAATAGCCTTTGTGCGGCCGTCCAGGAAGAAGAATCTGCACAAAAAAATTTAAATTAAAAATGTATTAAAAAAAAAAAAAAAAAACATAAATCACACAATTTGTGGTATGATTAAAAAGTTCTAAATGTCCTTTCAGTGCAAATGCAACATCAGCGAGTGAGCAAACTAACCTGCAAACAATGGTTCCAAGTTTCTTCATGGCTGCAATCTCCACAGAGGAAGGAGGTAGTCTTCTGCAACTGACCTTCGTATTTTTACAGTTTTCGAGGCACCACTGCACATACTGCCGCAGCTTTCCATCAAGGCTGAGGCTCTTTTGAAGGAAGCTTACAAAATACTGTTATGGGAAAAAAAGTGCTTTAGGGGAATGTCCACAGAATAGCATTTTATCTAATTCATCTTCCATTTAACATATGCATTATAATATATGACTAACTCTATAAAGGATAACGATAATGATGATGATGATAATAATGATGATAATAATAATAATAATAATAATAATAATAATTATAGTAATACATACAATAATGGCAATAAATAATAATAAATAATAATAATAATAATAATAATAATAATAATAATAATAATATCAAAAATAAAAGCTTCGATAATACTATATATGACATAAAAAGAAAATATAGATCTTAAACAAGATATTTACAACAGTATTCCAAGAATTTTTTTTATAAATAATACCTACAATAATAAAATAATAATAATACAACAAGCAACCAAAAAAAAAACAAAAAAAAAAGATATTATACAACAAAAAAAAGCAATAAATATATACCTACAATAAATAAATGACTGGAAAAATACGCATACTAATATCATACATCTGAAATATTTAAATTCTAATCAACAATGCATACAAAAAGATCAGGAATTGCAATGCACATGATACAACAATTGTCTACAATACTGGGGAGTTGAAAGAGATTGATGAGCAAGTCATAAATTGGACTTTGGTCAGAAAGGTTCATCATTGAATTCAGGCATGAAAAGAGCGATTAAATATCGTAATCTAAAGGCTAATCACACCAACATGGCTAATTGAAGTGTTGAACATGAGTGGTGCTGGGGTGCTGAATTGGTTGGTTGTTTGGGGTTTATTTCTGAAACACTTGGTGAAAAAACAAATGTGGTAGTGTACCCTCAGCGCGTTCAGATTATTGAAATAGTTTTCTATGGGAACTCAATCATATAATTAACTTCTGATACTTTCATTACTCTTTGGTTTCTCCAAGTTCATGATTATTTGCTTTCTGCTCTATCATATCCTCCGACGTTCAACTCTGTCTGTCTGGGTCTTCGACCACACCATTGTTGCGACTGCTCACCCGCTGCTATAATACAGTACAACAATCAATATCAAACCAATGCATGTCAACTTCTTAACCATATTAATCTTCATAAACATTACCAAAACAATTGAAGTAATTATTAGAAACTTATTCATACTGTCTTTGACCTTCAAGCTTTAGTAATGTACATGTTCCTTATGACTACTGACATCTTAAAACATCAAGTGCATCACATCCAACTCATCTACTTTTTTTTTGACTAAATAACAAACTGTAAACCAATGGGAATCACAGCGCATTACAACATTTCAACTTACCACAGGACTTCTTGTACCAGATCGTGACACCCGTGATGGGCTTCGAGCAGAAGGGGATCTCGAAGGTCGCTTCTGGCCCGAAGGTCTTCGACGACGTTCTAGAGATTGCTCTCGAGGTCTTCTTAACTCAACCTCTTCCTCTGGAGGAGCAGGTGGAGGGCCTGGAAATGGATGGAAATGTTTTGTTGGTTGGTGCCTTTTTTCAGATTACAGATCCCTACAATGCTGACATTATACAATGCTAGACTTGCACACCAACAAATAAAACATATGGTGAACATATATATGTGTGTGTGTGTGTGTGTGTGTGTGTGTGTGTAAGTGTGTGTGTGTGTGTGTGTGTGTGTGTGTGTGAGTGTGTGAGTGTGTGTGTGTGTGTGTGTGAATGTGTGAGTGTGTAAGTGTGTGTGTGTGTGTTTACGTGTGTATAATTGTGTGTTTGAGTGCATCTGCATGTGCCTTTAGGCATTTGTTCACATATCTAAACAGATGTCATGATAAATACCTGCAGGTGGTGGACCTGATACATAGTTTGGTTCCCTTCGACCCTGTGACCCTGCTAGGCCAACAGGAATAGTTTCATATATTGGCTCCTTTGGTTTCTCATCTTCATGGAATCCATTCATCTGAAATCAAAGAGTTGATAAAAGAGTGGAAAAATAACAAACAAACATATAGATACATCACAATGAGCTGAAAGTTACTCTTAAACTCATACAAACAGAATTTTTTCTATGCTTTCTAAACCAGCCTAAAATCATTCTAATGAGATGCTGAAAAAATCTAAATACAACATACATACATAGTGAATAAAAAGAATGCTATTTTCATTCATACACAATAGAAATTGCAACAACCTAAATGTCAGAATACATCAAAACTAAATCATAACTTGTATAACTGATACCTGTGGCGGAGGTGGGGGTGGCAGGCTATCCCCACTCTCTCTATTAGCCTTCTGCTCTGCTGTTCCTGGGACTGGGTGTGGGGGAGCGGACAAGGCTGGCGGAGGAGGTGGCGTTTGTTCTGCAACTTGTGGTGGAGAAACGAGGTCTTGAGGCAGTGGAGGAGGAGGAAGGGAATCTGGTGCGTGAGGTGGGGGTGGTGGCGGCAAAGGGGATTCCTGTCCTTCCCCTTCGCCGCGGTTAAGAGCTTCAATCTGTGTGAGGGAAATAATTAAGATAAAGAAATATTGCATGGGATACACCTCAAAAATGTAAACAATGGATTAAAGTATACAAAAAAAATTATAAAAGAAAATAAGTTCTACATGATATCATCTTTCATTCGGCCAATTCATCATCAGAAATCCATTTTGAAGGATAAGAATTAACTAGAATTTTGCAGAAAGAAAAAGTAATTAATATCAGGATTTCATTATCTCATATCTTGCAAAGCCATATAAAAAAGGATGATCACAATCTCTTCAAACTTGAAAACTAACCTCCTCTTCTACATTGTCGGCAAGTTCTTCCATCTGTCGAGATATTTCATCAAGGACGTGTCTCTCGGATTCCATATTCGATAAGAAGGAGAACAGGTTGTCGAGATCAACCCCTTCGCCCGAGCCCTGAGATGCATCGTCTGGGTTGGTCGGGCCGGAAGTGGCCAGCCGCGTGTTGACTGTCTCAGCCATGTTGGAGAGTGTTGCCATCTCCTCCTCGACTTTCCTGGATTATTAAATTAGTTGTTAAAATTTGCATTTCCTAGGTACATTCTTTCTGTTATACACCTAAAGCTACAGAAGTAGAAAAGATAATCATTTCCTTCTAGTGATTTGGTACATATTGAAATCTATCTTTTGATAGATTTCAAGTGCACAGAACAGTGTGTGTGTGTGTGTGTGTGTGTGTGTGTGTGTAATTGTGAGTGTATACATGTATGTATCTCCTTGTGTGTGCATGCAGGTGATTCTTATTCTCAAATATCTGCATCACTTAAATTTCATACAGTAACTGTCATAAAAAAAATCCATAACAAGAAATTCCAGCACCAAGAAAAATCCAGCATGCAAATGAGTCACATTTCAATATAAAATTCAGAAAAAGTATAATGAAATCCCCAAAACAGGCATGAATCACAGAGCTAGTAAAAACCCCAAAGACTTTCATACATACTTCAAAGTTTACACCAAAAGCACTCTAGTGTTTCAAACATAAAAGAATAAAGTAATTATTTTTGCTTCATGATGCCAAATATAATAAACAATTCTATTAACAAGTTATTTTGCTGATTAATTATGCAATAACTCTTTCAAAACAAGATTCATTTCATTACTACTTATTCAACAGCCTTTTCCACAGCAAGTATTCGACGGCTGAAACCCTTTTAGCAATCACTCATCGTAAGACAAAGTGACACTACCGATCATTCCTTTTCGTAAACACTAGAGAGCCTCACTTACAGCGAGAGATTTCAAGGAACCGAATGCATACTCACCCTTCCCCTACAGCTGCTAGCCCATCATATTGTTTGCTTGAAAGAGAAGCAAGAGCACATCAAGCAAAAATGAAAGCAAAAGTTGCTAGACTACATAAATGTATAAATATATAAGCACTTTGAAACAACTATTCACTTATATCTGAGAATGGAAGATATAATGAACAGACCATGAATCAAATATAGAACAAAAGATGCATTATCAACTAGAGACGAGATGTGTAGATCATGGATACTTTTCCCCCACAGAAATATTCAAGCAAAATTCATTCAAATCTTTAATCACTTTTATACATATCAGTTATTGTTATACATGTAGGTGTACAGTGTGTGTGTGTGTGTGTGTGTGTGTGTGTGTGTGTGTGTGTGTGTGTGTGTGTGTGTGTGTGTGTGTGTGTGTGTGTGTGTGTGTGTGTGTGTGTGTGTATGTGTGTGTGTGTGTGTGTGTGTGTGTGCATGTGTGTGTGCATGTGTGTGTGTGCATGTGTGTGTGTGCATGTGTGTGCATATGTGTGTTGTGTGCATATGTGTGTGCGCATATGTGTGTGTGCATATATGTGTGCATATGTGTGTGTGTGTGTGTGTGTGCATATGTATGTGTATGGGTGTGTGTGTATCTGCATCTGCAAGCGAGTGTAATATGCATTTCAATGTATTTTTACGAGTATGTGTACACATGTCCATTCCTTTTATTCCTCTCTCTCTCTCCCCACAAAGAAGCAAGCATTAGAACCAAGAATCAGAAGAAAGATTATGAAAGCATAATACTTCAGCATTCACAGATTTAGAGCTCAGCATTTCTCCCATAAACAGAAAAAGAAGGAGGTGAATCAACCTTTAATATAAAAGATTCCAGAAGACATGCAAAACAGGTACTGAGATATTATCTTCACAGAAAAAAAATGATAACCTTAGATTTTATTACATATGTCTGAATTTCCCCTTATAATTACAATCAAATATTAGGTGTTAATATCATTAATAAAGCTAACACTGTGGTTAAAGTATGCAGAAATAAGAAATTTATTTTGGCAATAATAATCTTTAGCTGAAATACTAGTAATTCAATACTAAAAATGTATTAGAATCTATAATCACACCTATGTGTTAGACTCAAAATTCCTAATGATTTAATCACTCATACACATCACGATGAAAAAATGGAAAAATAAAAAAAACATGAAGCCTACATTGATCCCACTGAACTATTATTCCAAAAGCATTTCTATTCCAGCACGTGTTCACTACTCCATACCTCTGAGCTTCCTCCAGCTCCTTCCTCTTTTCCTCGTCTTCTGCCAACTTGAGAGCTTCCTCTTCCCTCTGCCGTCTCTCCTCCTCCAGCTTCTCTCGTCTTCGTTGTTCCTCCTCGATTCGCTTCATTTCCCGAAGGGCATTTGCAACCTTTAAAAAGGATTAGTAAGTTATTTTTTATTGACAAACAATACCAATTCCTTGCTTCTGATTATTTCTTTGTCACAATTTTGAAGCCTTTTTTTGTGATTTTTGCCTGTAGATGCCTATGAGTAATCTCTTCAATAAAATTTTTCTTCACATTACCTCTCTGGCAAACATTCCTCGGACATTAGACTGAATAATTACTGCCGCCCGCCTCTTTCTCAGGAATACAAGTCTTAGCTTCCAACCACGGTAGCGATTTTGGATATTTATACATGCTGCTCGTATCCTGTTATATTCTGTAAAATTGAAAAGCTGCATCAGTCATTGCCAAGAGAATGGGATAGTCTATAAACAAAGAAAGATAACAATTTTTGAGAGCATGAGATTAAGATCATTAACTAACCCATTCTGCGCTTATGCATGCGGTATGCAGCCTGGATTTTGACTGCTGCATCGCGTATTGTGGTGAGACGCTGGTCTTCTAGGGGCTCATATACTTTCTGCCGGATGAATACTTTGCTCTTGCCAACTTGCCACTCCCTTGGTGGCAGATTCTGACCTTTCATGATGTCACTAGAATGAAAAGTATAATGTATTTTAACCAATGCATCTACGTCTAGAAAACTGGGAAAAATTATTCCCGATTTTTGTTGTCTAAACTATCTGCTCCAAATTAGTAAATTAGCAAGCAAATTACCCACCACACATGATCTTTGGGTGTCGGATGTCTGCGCTTCTTATTTAGGCAAAAGTATCTTGTGATGAAATCTGTGAAGGTCATATGGATAGGGAATCCTTCCTTGCGGATCCTGATGATATCATTCATGCCCAAATACCGCAGCTGGTCAAGCACCATCAATTCATCGTAGGAGTCAGCAGATTTGCTTTTGTTCGGTTTAATGCACCTGACATACCTGAGGAGAAAAGATGGGGCTCTCTTTCAGAAGTCAATTTCAAACTTTTCTGTAAAATGCTTTAGTCAATCAATCTTAACCTAAAAAAAAATAATAATAATAATAAAATGGATGAATGCAACACAACTAGATATTTCCAACGCATTTAGGATAACATCCTTAGAAAAGATGCTTTGAAATTCTTATTTTTTTTATTTTATTTAAATGTTAACTCCCTTTCATTGAATGTTTGTCTGTTGTTTGCTTATCAACCTGTGCTCTTTCCAGAACTTATTGAATCAAAGGTTTTCTACTGCAATTCCAACTTCTTGATAATTCTGACCAATTGAGAGCCAGGTCCTGCAGGAATTCCATATCTATGTCAATTCAAAATACTCATTCAAGGTATTGTTAATTCTGATTAAACTGAATACCACCAATTTACAAAGACTTACAACACAGTATTTCTCCTTTCAATGAGGTCTGATGTTCTCTCTTTACATCACAGGATAAAGAAGTATCCTTACCATGGATTAGTTGACTGCAGAACATCAACCAAAGCCTGAAGTTGATTGCGGAAAGCATCAGCAACTGTTGGCTTTCCCTTTGAGGTTCCTCTGGAGATTGTGCTATGTATGGTACCCATTCTGGCAATGGTGCAGCCAAGGAGATCCTGTAAATATATACCTTTATGCTGTACAGCGAGTTTGCATGGAAAACTATCTGTCTGTTTGTTTGATTGATTGCTGTTTTGCATATCTCGGTTCAAAAAAAATTGAAAAAGTTTTGTTTAAGATATGATTGAAACTTCATCACAAACCTGGAATCTTATGAGATCAGCGACAAATTTGTTCCGTGACTTGTTCATCAATTCGAAAAACACATCCTGCTGTGCATCTCTGTTCTTGTCGACAAAGCCTTTCACGGTGTATATCACTTTCCCTGTAAAAATTCAGTCATTATGAATTTGGCCTCGAAATGTACTAATAAGCAGCCTTTCACTTAATGGATTGTATTTTTCATTTCATGCTTTCTTTTAAAATTTTTCTTGCAAAATGTTACCGATATAAAAAAAATATATTCCAAACAAGGATATGAAAATGTGTAAAAAGGTCAAACACCAGATAGAATTTCATGCCTTAGAGGAGAAAGAAGGGTTCCAGATATATACCTCAATATGCCTACCCACAAGAAAAAAAAAAAAAAAAATCGTAATGCCTATGCAAATTCTACACTACTCATGGACCCAAAAATATACCTGCATAGTGGTTGATACCAAATTCCACCTCCCACTTTCTTCTGTCTTCACCCTTGATGTAGTTGGGATGGGAATCAAATTCCTGGTGTAACTTGGTCAAGTAGGATTTGTCTGCACCCTGTAGGGATAATGCTTTCTTTATTGTAAGAAGAGGATCTAATTTTCATAAGATAATTCCACAATCTTTGTATTTACTAATGGGGGCAATACTTTCTTTATTGAAAGAAAAGGATCCTATCTTTCAAAGGATGGTTCAAAAATCTTTCTGTCTTCTAATTCTTTAATATACTTGAAATGACAATGAATAAATATACCAAAACTCTTAAGCAAAATATTCCAAATTATCATACAATAATCTAAAAAAAATTCTGCCCTTCTAGTACTTTAAAATCATCGAAGATAATGTTAAAAAATCTCTCAAATACTTCAGCTCAAGTCTCCAAATTATCAGACTGTGGACCTGTTCCCTACCTTGGGCATTCGGCACTCTTCAGATAAGAGTTTGAGGATGCACCTTGGAGGCTTTTCAAGCAGTTCAAGGCACTCTGTGTTGTCAGTGAAGGTGATGTGGGAAAACTTGATCTCCTCCTGACGGTACTGTTAGAAAAAAGAGAGAAATATTGTCTCATTTGTTGTATCTATTTCTTTTGGTACTATATACTGAAAACAAGGAGATAGTCATATTCCTCTATCTACCAAAATATTCTAGTTTGCACAAATAGGTCCAAAAAAGTTTTGTGAAGACTACTCACAATTTCTTGCTCCAATGCAAACACATAATGGTTAAAGAATTTGTGTAATTTTTCGTTTGTATAATTGATACACAATTGTTCAAATGAGTTAGTTGCAAAGTTCTCGAATCCAAAGATGTCCAGCACACCTAAAAATCTGCAATAACAAAAGGAACAGAAATGAGCATGGGGTAAAATAGAAGGATAAGTTTACAAGCTATTTACTTTCTAATATTAGTGAAAAAAAACATCTCAATCATCAAAACCAGCTTCCGATGGTTTGCCTCAAGATCCTTATCTATCATTTTCCACATCACCCTGTCACTGATTTTTACACCATGACATTGACAGTATCACTCTACCTTGTCTGGTCCTGCCCAGGGTTGGTGCATTTGTTAATGTGGTCGACAAGCCAAGCAAATGTTCTAGAATAGAGTGCCTTGGCCATGGCATGTCTGTTTTCCCGAGCCTCAGCAAGCTTGAGTGGAATTCGTGTGATATTTCCTCTGATGTTAATCTGGCGCTGAAGAACGATGCCCAGCAGATCCTCCTCCTCCAAATTCAGCAATTCTGCGACAATAGTCAGCACTTCCTTGTCGCTAGTACTCAACTCACACTTCTCACCATCAATGTCCACGAACTGGTCACAAAGAAGAAAAAAAGCAAAATCAAATCAAAATATGAAGATATACAGAAAATCAATAAAGAAGAATAGGATAAATAATCTTTAAATATTGGCAGTGAAATATGTATCAGAACTTGTTTACCTTTCTTCAAATCTCTACCAATATATGAACAAGCATGTGCATTTCATCTGTCACTATCATAACTGATGTGTAATCTTAAACCATCTATTATTTAAGTCATTTATAAAATATCAGAATCACAACTCACCTCTAAATTGCCAAGCCACAGAATAGCAGCCAGAGTACCGAAAATGCCGTCGCAGATCTCTGGCGGGACATGAAGTACATTGAAAGCTAGTCGGAGTCCATCAAATCTCTTGACATCATCCACTCCGTCTATGGTGATGCACCCAGACTGATTCAGGTAGGTGTAGAAACTCGCTGGCCGCAGATGGAACTGGTCTGCGATTTCTTTGTTATTCTGAAAGAGGGAGATAGATGACTTACAAGCTGGTCTAAGGTAGAGTAACTTAAAAAAATTGTTATATCATATATCTGCTAAACTAACTCCTGCTCAGATTTTGAGATATTTGATATCTATCTGTAATAAACCAAAGAACATAGAAAATAAAGCAAGTTGCAAGACATTAATGTGAATACAAACAATGAAAAAGGTCAAATATACAATCCTTTAAGGCATAACGGAATTCAACTCACCTGTGCAGCCGCAACTAGCTGATAGAAGACGTGGTAGTTCCTCTCTTCAGGTCCCTGGAAGGTGATTCTGGACTGCTCCAGGAGGTAGTCCTGCATGACGCAGCCTTTGATATGCCAAGACGTGTCAAAGCACACTTGCATAAACTTTCCAAATCGACTAGAGTTGTCATTTCTAACTGTCTTGGCATTGCCTGTGGAAGTAAAAAAACACAACTGATTACTGACATTGCATTGATAACCCTTGCAATGGTCACAAGCAAAAATATCTATACAGGACATATGATATAGCAAAATTACACAAATACAATGAGTGTATTCAGAAAGAAAAGCAAAAAATAAAAAAATAAAAGAGAGAGAGAGAGAGAGAGAGAGAGAGAGAGAGAGAGAGAGAGAGAGAGAGAGAGAGAGAGAGAGAGAGAGAGAGAGAGAGAGAGAGAGAGAGAGAGAGAGAGAGAGAGAGAGAGAGAGAGAGGAGAGAGAGAGAGAGAGAGAGAGAGAGAGAGAGAGAGAGAGAGAGAGAGAGAGAGAGAGAGAGAGAGAGAGAGAGAGAGAGAGAGAGAGAGAGAGAGAGAGAGAGAGAGAGAGAGAGAGAGAGAGAGAGAGAGAGAGGAGAGAGAGAGAGAGAGAGAGAGAGAGAGAGAGAGAGAGAGAGAGAGAGAGGAGGAGAGAGAGAGAGAGAGGAGAGAGAGAGGGAGAGAGAGGAGAGAGAGAGAGGGAGAGAGAGAGGAGAGAGAGAGAGAGAGTGAGGAGAGAGAGAGAGAGAGAGAGAGAGAGAGAGAGAGAGAGAGAGAGAGAGAGAGAGAGAGAGAGAGAGAGAGAGGAGAGAGAGAGAGAGAGAGAGAGAGAGAGAGAGGAGAGAGAGAGAGAGAGAGAGGAGAGAGAGAGAGAGAGAGAGAGAGAGAGAGAGAGAGGGAGGAGGGAGGGAGGGAGAGAGGAGGAGGGAGGGAGAAGAGTATGTAGTGAAATCTAATCTTGGCAGAGTAATTCAATAATAAAAATATTGTTTTCATATAATTAAATTTTTAGAAAGTAAAGTACTAGATAATTGGGCCACCACAAATAGTATTACAGAAAATATACTTTTATTACATCAATCTTATCCAAATAATTTCTTTTTATAAAGCTCTGTTCCTTTAACCATTATAGAATCCTTTCTCCTCCACTCTCTCTCTCTCTCTCTCTCTCTCTCTCTCTCTCTCTCTCTCTCTCCCTCTCTCTCTCTCTTCACTCTCTCTCTCCTCTCTCCTTCTCCTTCTCTCACTCTCTCTCTTCCCTCTCTCTCTCACTCTCTCTAGCTTCCTAGCTCACTGACTCACTTACTCTGCTCATTTTCTTTTTTTTCTCTCTCTCTCACACACACTTTCTGTCTGTCTGTCTGTCTGTCTATCTCTCTTTGTCTGTCTGTCTGGTCTGTTCTGTCTCTCTCTTTGTCTGTCTGTCTGTCTACCATCTCCCCCTTTCAGCACTCTCCTCTTTCTTCTCCATTCACCCTTCTCTTGTCCTTCCCTCTGTCAACCATCCCTTCCATCCCTCGATACACTTCCCGAGTCCTTCCCCACCGCAGCCCTCACCAAATGCCTCTAAGATGCTGTTGGCTTCGATGATTTGCTGCTCGACCCACGTGGACACCCCCGAGGTCACGGAGCACAGGTACTGCAGGATGAACTTCGTCGTCTCAGTCTTGCCAGCTCCCGATTCGCCCGAAATGACGCAGGACTGGTTCTTGTCGAGGCGCTGGAGGGCCACGAAGGAGGACTCGGAGATGGCGAAGATGTGGGGCTCCTCCTCCAGCAGCTTCCGGCCCTGGTACCGCATCACCACGTCCTGAAAACATGATCGTATGGTGAGTCTTCGTCTTATTTTTCATTTTATACTTATGTGAAGCCGTGTAAAACCAGATGTAAATGCGAGAGAGAATTAACATTTTCATAAATTCACAGTGACATGAACCTCTGCTCTTATACATTTTCTAAGTTATATAAGTACATACAAGTCTGCGGTATAAGTTACTACTCATGTCCTCTTTTCTAAGAGTATGAATATGAAATAAAGAGGAAAAAAAAACAGTAAGAGCTCTTTGTGACAACGAATTCTTTTTTTTTTCTTTAATCTTAATCTGTAAGGTTCAGTCACACAAACTTGTTCAGCTATCAGTTTGAGAGAGAGAGAGAGAGAGAGAGAGAGAGAGAGAGAGAGAGAGAGAGAGAGAGAGAGAGAAGAGAGAGAGAGAGAGAGAGAGAGAGAGAGAGAGAAGAGAGAGAGAGGAGAGAGAGGGAGAGAGGGAGAGAGGGAGAGGAGAGAGAGAGAGAGAGAGAGAGAGAGAGAGAGAGAGAGAGAGAGAGAGAGAGAGAGAGAGAAGAGAGAGAGAGAGAGAGAGAGAGAGAGAGAGAGGAGAGAGAGTAAGGGAGAGGGAGGGAAAGGGAGGAGAGAGGATAGGAAGGGAGAGGGAGAGGGAGGGGATGTGAAGGAGGGGAGAGGGAGGAGAGGAAGGTGGGGCGAGGGAGGGAGGGAGAGGGAGATAAGAACCGGCACAGGAAGATAGAAAAAGAGAAAGAGGAGAAGAGGAAGTTCAAGAAAGAGAAGAAGTAGAATTCCAAGAAAGAGAAACTTGAAAAATACCCAGAAAGAGAAAGAGAATCACAAAACAGAAAGAAAACGGGAGACAGCGAGCCAATACTCACGGGGCCATATATTTCCAGTTCCTTGTACGGGTTGACTGCTATGAGGATGCTGCCAGTGTATGTCTGTATATCATAGTTAAGGAAATTCGAATGACGGAGAGAAAGAGAGAGAGAGAGAGAGAGAAAATACGCCTCCACT
>NW_020868982.1:615019-620019 GCF_003789085.1 Penaeus vannamei | reverse complement strand
TATCACAAATGAGACAAATAAAAAAAAAAAATTGTCACGAGAGAAAGCGAACCTCATGGGAAATGCCGACTTAGTTATGCCAACACAAGTCCGATTCCCACTAATTACTAAACCAGGTAATCACTATCATTACGCCCCCCCCCGCCCCGCCCTTATCCTCCTCCTCTTCTTCTTTTCTTCTCTTCTTCTTCTTCTTCCTCTTCTCCTCCTCTTCTTCTTCTCTTCCTCCTCCTCCTCTTCTCTTCCTCCTCCTCCCCCTCCTCCTCCTTCTCCTCCTCTTCTTCTTCTTCTCCTCCTCTTCTTCTCCTCCTCCTCCTCTCTTCTTCCCCCTCCTCCTCCTCCTACAACTTCCTGGATCTTTCTTTCTCCCCCCCCACCTCCCCCAACACATTCTCACTCCCCTGCCAGTTATTCTAAGTTTAGAAACCCATAACCAAACCTAGCGGGGTTCTCTAGCACCGTCATGCCCATTAAAATCCCACGTGAGAGAGAGAGAGAGAGAGAGAGAGAGAGAGAGAGAGAGAGAGAGAGAGAGAGAGAAGAGAGAGAGAGAAGAGAGAGAGAGAGAGAGAGAGAGAGAGACGAGAGATGAGAGAGAGAGAGAGAGAGAGAGAGAGAGAGAGAGAGAGAGAGAGAGAGAGAGAGAGAGAGAGAGAGAGAGAGAGAATATTTCCACTGCCTCACACTTTTCCCACCCTCCAGTTCCCACTCTCATATTTTTCTATTGTTATCTTCTACATCGTCAAACCTCACGGAGCTGCTCACCAAACCGCTTCTTGTATATTTTTTTTTTGTTCCCAGCTTTCGTTCTTTCCCATAGTTATCTGTTTTTGTTGTTGTTGTTGTTATTGTCTGTCTTCGTGTTTTGTTGGGTTTATGGTCGAAGTCATTTCAAATCTACGCATCTATTCAGGTTTTAATCTCTCTCCTATGTTCTATTTTCCTATTTGTCGCTATTATTGTCGAATCCATTTTCTTCAACTCCTTTTACTAACAAATATCAAGTTTAAGTTCCATCGTGTTTTTACTGTTAGGTCAATCTCTCGTCTAACTGATCTCGCAACTGAATAGATCTCCCAAAAATCTCTTTCTCTCAACAGAATCTAATCAATTACACCTGACTCATAACTCATAAAAAACAATATTGTCTCATTCTCACTTTCTCAAAAATTGTTTGTATGTGGCTACCTCTATTCAGGTCTATCTATCGATCGTCTGTCTCCTGTATTTTCTCGAAATTGTGTATGTGTTCAATCCTTTTTTCTGGCTCGTCCCCTGATTCGTCCTTTCCTTCCTCTCTTCACTCTCTCTCTCTCTCTCTCTTTCTTCACTCTCTCACTCTCTCTCATTCATACTCACTCTCCCTTCTTCCCTTGCCATCCTTTCCTCTCTTTCTTTCTTTTCTTCCCTTCCCCCCTCCCTCCCTCCCCCTTCCTCCTCCACCCAACACCCACCCACCACCTTCCCTCCCTCCTTCCAACTCTTCTTTTCTCGAGATCAAAAGACACCCTGTCCCCTCCCCCCCTCCCCCTCATCTCCGCAGCCATCCCTCAGCGCCAAGACCTCTATGGGGGTTTCCGGGCTTCCTTCCGAGGGCTTCCCCCGCGCCGCCCATTCATGTGCGCGTGCAGGTCGCGCCCACAGGGATGGGTTCGAGAGATGACACGGCGAAGGGGTCATTGTGAGCTGAGTGAAGTGTGTGTGTGTGTGTGTGTGTGTGTGTGTGTGTGTGTGTGTGTGTGTGTGTGTGTGTGTGTTGTGTGTGTGTGTGTGTTGTGTGTGTGTGTTGTGTTGTGTGCGTGTGTATATGTGTGTTGGTGGTGCATGTGTGTGTGCGTGTGCATGCATGTGTATGTGTGCGTGCGTGCGTGCGCGTGAGTATACGTGTACACGTTGTTGAGCGCGCACATACGAGTATGCGTGAGCGTACATACGTATGTGTATTGACGCGAACACTCCCACACAGCAACGCATCCACTCACGCATGGCAGAGCCGTTAGAGGCATGTCAACCGAAAGTGATCTCCTGCCAGTCCACATGACATGACACAAGTGCATAAGGCGACCACCACGGCGCACACACAGCCACACTCAAGGACCAGACAACACCCCCCAAAAAAAAAAATAAAAATAAAAATAAATAAATAAAATAAAAATGAAAAAAATAAATAAATAAAGAAAAAAATAAAATAAAATAATAAAAATAATAAATAAATAAAAAAATAAATAAATAAATAAAATAAAATAAATAAAAATAAATAATAATAATAAAAAACAACAAAAACATTAAACAGACAATAAACAAACAAACGACAAACAAACAAAAAAAAACTACCCCTCCCCCACAGACACGGACCACGCCCCTCAGGAGTGTCTCAGCGCGACTGAAGGCGACGCACGACCGGTTTTCCGCGTCGAGGAATTCGGAGAAGGGAGTCGCGAAGGGAAGGGAGGAGATATGTAAAAAAACAAAAAAAAACAATGATACATAAATAACTGAACTAAGAACAGAAAGAATAAAAGAAATAGGGAAACAGAAAACGAAAAAGAGAGAATACGAGCAAAAAAAAAAAAAAAAAGGAAACGAGAATACGAAATACAAAAAAATGTATAATAGTAAAAAACGAAAACGAGACATACAGAAATAGGAGAGCAATCTTCAAAAAAATCTAACGAATTACATCTCACTCCTAACTCACAACCGTTGGTAATATTCTCACTTCCTTATGAATCTCATTGTATCTCTCTCCATCGAAAGCTTCACTGGCCGGCGTCCAATGGCGGGAAAAAAATGGCGGGAAAAAATGAGCCCCGATTGGTCCATACATCTTCCGATAAGTCTAGGACGTGGGTGTGAATATACGTGACAAGACTGACTAAAACACCCATAAAAAACATAAAAAATTCAAATAAAAAACTGAGAAAGTACGTTAAATGGCATAACGGTTTTCGTCGCCGCCATAAGGTTGAGTCGGCAAGTCCCATTCCTGCAGAAATTTCCAAGATGATACCTGAGACGGACGAGCAAGAGGGAGATATTCGACGCCGAGAGACTGATACCGCTAGTGACAGATCGAGGCTCGGATGTGACAGGTGTCATGTCGAGCTCTTACAGTGTCATGATGCTGAATCATAGTATCGGTTCGGCTCCGCCCCGTCGCCATTTCGACTCCATCGCTCTCTGGTTCGGT
The DNA here is from genome assembly GCF_003789085.1 of Penaeus vannamei. Lineage (NCBI taxonomy): Eukaryota > Metazoa > Arthropoda > Malacostraca > Decapoda > Penaeidae > Penaeus > Penaeus vannamei. The sequence goes on along the minus strand of NW_020868982.1, from coordinate 616,829 downwards.
CTCTCGTTCTCTCGTCTCTTCTCTTCTCTCTCTTGTCTCTCTCTCTCTCTCTCTCTCCCTCTTTCTCCTCATTTTCTTCCTCCTTCCTTCTTTCTCCTCTCTTCCTTCCCGCCCTTCTTTCCTTCTTCTCTCTCCCTCTCTCCCTCCCTCCCTCCCTTCACTCCTCCCTCTCCTCTTCCACCCCTAAAATTCTCCCGTTTGTTCTCGACCTTAAAAAAAAGATTGAAGACAAAAGGAAGAAAAAAAGAAAAAAGAAAAAAAAGAAAGAAAATAATAAGAAAAAAGATAAGGAAAGAAAAAAAAAAAAAAAAAGAAAAAAAAAAGAAAAAACGAAAGAAGATTTTAAAAAAAAAAGGCGCGCAAAGGAATCCACAGCGCGGAGATGCTAATCAGCGAGGCACTTCCGACGGCGCTGAGAACCAGATCGGAGGGTTCAGTGGCGCCGGCTGGGGGAGGGGAGGGGAGGGGAGGGGAGGGGAGAGAGGGGAAGGGGGCAGTAAGGAAGTAAGGGAGAGGGGAGAGAGGGAGAGATAAGGGGGGACGAAGAGAGAGAGGGGGTTGAGACGAGGGAGGGAGGGATGGAAGGATGGAGGGAGGAAGGTAGGGAGAGAGGAGAGAGAGAGGAGGAGAGGGGAGAGAGGGAGAGAGGGAGAGAGAGAGAGAGAGAGAGAGAGAGAGAGAGAGAGAGAGAGAGAGAGAGAGAGAGAGAGAGAGAGAGAGAGAAGAGAGAGAGAGAGAGAGAGAGAGAGAGTTGAACGGAGGAGGGAGTGGAGAGCAAGGAATAAAGATGGAGAAAGAGAGAGCAGGAAGGATGAAGGAAGAGAAAGTGAGCGAGGGAGAGAGAAGGAGGGGGGAGAGGGCAGGAAAGGAAGAGAGACAGACAGACAGATGGAGGGAAGAACTGAAAGAGGAAGGTAGGGTGGCAGGAAGGGAGGAGGAGGAATAAAGGGAGCAAGAAGAACGGAAAGGATGAATGAAGGAGAAAGAGCGAGATGGAAGGAGGAGGAAAAAAGGAGCAGGAGAACGGGAAAGACTGAACGAAGGCGGAGAACGAGATGGAAAGAGGAAGTGGAAAGAGAGGCAGAAAGACGGATTGAGGGAGAGCAAGAAGAATGAAGGAAGGGGAGAGAGCGAGATGGAAGGAGGAGGAATAAAGGGAGCAGAGGAGAGCGAGAAGAACGAAGGAAGGGGAGAGAGCGAGATGGAGGGAGCGAGGGAGAGAGAGGCACACAGACGGATCGAGGGAGAGCGAGAAGAACGAAGGAAGGGGAAGAGCGAGATGGAAGGAGGAGGAATAAAGGGAGCAGGGAGAGCGAGAAAGAACGAAGGAAGGGGAGAGAGCGAGATGGAAGGAGGAGGAAAAAAGGGAGCAGGGAGAGCGAGAAGAACGAAGGAAGGGGAGAGAGCGAGATGGAAGGAGGAGGAATAAAGGAAGCAGGGAGAACGGAAAAGAACGAAGGAAGGGGAAGAGAGCGAGATGGAAGGAGGAGGAAAAAAAGGGAGCAGGGAGAGCGAGAAGAAACGAAGGAAGGGGAGAGAGCGAGATGAGGGAGAGGCACACAGGCGGATCGAGGGGAGCAAGAAGAACGAAGAAGGGGAGAACGAGATGGAAAAGAGGCAGAAAGACGGATCGAGGGAGAGCGAGAAAGAACGAAGGAAGGGGAGAGAGCGCGAGGGAGAGAGAGGCACACAGAGACGGGATCGAGGGAAGAAGCGAGAAGAAATGAAGGAAGGGGAAGAGAGCGAGGGAGAGAGGCCAGAAAGACGGATCGAGGGAGAGCGAGAAGAAGAGGAAAGGGAGAAGAACGAG
>NW_020868982.1:609422-614919 GCF_003789085.1 Penaeus vannamei | reverse complement strand
ACTTACATTTTCTCCTTGTTGTTTTGGGTATTTTCTTCTATAATTTCTTATGTTTCTCTCAAGAAAGCTTTTGTTGTGTTGTTCCTACAGAAATTTGGAGCAAAGAAATATGTGGAGTTTAGAGGGAGGTCTATCATAATGAGCATTTATATAAGGCCAGGGATTTTCCTGTCTTGAACACCATCGCAGTATGGGAGGCCACACTAGAAACACACTCTTCTAGTCATGAGTGGCATTGTATCTCAAGACTGGGGCCTACTTAATGTCGTCAAGAATATGCATGTACAGACTATTCTATCATTGGTGGGAACATTTCCTCTGCTTTTTGGTTTGGCCTTATCTACCACTAACGAATCGTAAACAATCCAGTTTACGCATGATGTCCTGCCCAAATCTACATTTTTCTTTTCACAGTTAGGCTTATACGCGGCCTAACAGGTGTATTTTGCAGACATTTGTCAAATTTTTGCATGTGTGTATTCCTTACCTTCCCTCCAGAGTGAAAGACAATCTTCCAAGGTATTTACCGGCTTGGCAGACCGTCTTGCCAGTGTGCAGGAATGAGGTTTGGTGGAAATGTTTCATGCAGCTATACCCAGTCCCTCAAAGCCAGGTATCTTGAAGGCTCAGTTGTGTTCAGTCTAGGTGGTTCACCTTTTATACAGGCATTATTTAACTAGATTAAGTCTAGGTTAAGGTTCATGATTGATAGTTGATACTGTGTGATTAATATGTCTGTAATCATTGATTATTTTGATTAGATAGGCTCAATTATATTATTATGTACAAAAAGAAAAACAATTATTGTAGTGATTTCTTGTTTTGTATTTTGATTCACTATGATGATCAGTGTATATATATTGAAGCACTTTCTGCACAATGATTTTTGTATTGATACCTAGTTGCATGGTTGCAGATCATTTATGGATCATAATGCTATTCTTTAATGAACAATGCATGAATGGTAAGTGGTGACAGATCTAAAACCAAGAATAATCGAGCTTACTCTAGACTGACAAAGAAAGACCAAAGAAGCAATGTAGCATGACCGGGAACGTTGCAGGTTCAACGCCATGACTGTGTGCAGTTAGGAGGTGAGAGCGATGCAGAGATGGAGGAGCTGTTGAGCGCAATAGAGACTAACCATGAGGAAGGAGGGGGGGTTGTTTGAGGATTTTGGTGGTGGTGATTGGGATGAATGTACACAAGCCCACTTTTGGTGCCATCGGAGTCTCTGGTGGTACAGCTGTAATGTCATAACTGCTTTCTGCAAACGGTTGTAAGTGCATGCGACGTGATGCTTTTCTTTCATAGTGCCTTCTCATTTGCTAACATATCTTGCCCTAATCTGTTACTTTCCCTAATCTAGTCTTAGGAGACTTGTAACTCTTGCAAATGCTTTCCTCAATTTTGTGATTAACGTGATGATCGCCAAGTCTTAACAACAAATCTTGTATGTTTTTCACCTTTTATTGCCTGTTAGCCTAGATTCCTAATTCACCCAGAGATGTATGCCTTAGCTAGAAAAAAGAGAGAGTAATTTATCTTTTTAGTGGAGTCAGTGAACTTCTTACTAAGTCATATTCCATTTTTCCAGGGTATTCGGGTCTTTACGAAGACCTATGAAGCAAGGTCACATGCTGGTGCCAACAGAAGACGAAGATGTTGAGCTGAAGTCCATGGCCATATGATCAGGAAGAGACTATGCTGAAAAAGGAAAAAGACCAAGAATGAAGATTATCATTTATTACTACTGTTTTTGTTGATGTTATTGAAATGGTATATTCATTTTAATTTTGTCATAATAATGTTGATCATTAATTCTACTATTATCATTACCATATGTGCATACAATTCATACATCATACTAGTACAGGAATTGTATTGTATTATTACATTTTCATATTAGAGGAAACTGATGGTTTTACATAATCACTCTGCCTTACTTTTAGAAGCTGCTTACTGGCGTATTTCAATTTGTAGGGTGTTTTCAAGTTTATTATTCAGTTTTAAGTTAATTTGAAAACTGAAGGGCTGTCATTTCTGATCATTGTCAGTGTCCTGAATATGTTTTTATTTATATCATCTGGCTGTACTTACAATTGTGAGAGTATCACTTATCCAGTGAGATTGAATAAGTGATTCAATGTTAAATATTTTTAAGGTTTTTTATGATGGGGTTATATTCTGTATATGTACTTGTATAGAAACTATAACTGGGTTTTAAATGACAATATTTTTAATGCTAGTATGATTGAAAGAATACTTCAGTATGTAGGAGTTGTATATTTCATATCACATTTCTTCCTTTACTTATATTCCAGCTGGTGCTATATAGAAGCCCACACATTTGTATATGCAAATCTATATAATGCGTATATGTATACATATATATATATATATATATATATATATATATATATATATATATATATATATATATATATATATTATATAAATACCTACAAATATAAATATATACATATATTTATATGTGTGTATTTACGTACCTTTGGTGATATTGAAGAGGTTTTTTATGTTTGACAATGTGAGGGAATTGATATTTTTATAGATATTTATATTTGAATTTTTTCTCAAAACTGTGGTTACGAGTGGTAAATACTATATATTCTTGATGGACATGATGTAGCTAACTGCACTAGCAGATAAACCTGCAAACTCAAATGTTTTAAGGATTCAAAAGAGGATTATATTTACTTGCACAGAGTATACATTTGTTTATGAGGTTTACAGATGTGATTAAAAGCTAATTATGAAGCTGATGTTCTTTGTTCAGTTTTTCAAAGAATTTTGTTTTAAGGTACATTTTACTGGTCTTAATGATTTTTTTTAATTGTGTCACTTTAACACATCTGTACTTAACAAGCATGTATACTCTTTGTTTCTATTAGTACCATATTCTATGAACAGATAAATAAAATATGGCAAAAAATATAGTTTTCTTTAACCCCAAGCTGCTTGGCGTGGCATGTACGTACGTGCCAATGCTATTGTGTGTGTTGAATTTAGTATTGTTTTTACATATAGATGGCTCCACAAGTACTGTCACCAGTGAGCCAATTACGCAAACTACCTGTCTCACCTCTTTACCCTTTTCCTTGATTTTTGATATTTTCTAATATTATATTGGTTAGTAATGTCAGTAACAATATAGTAATTATAATGTTTATAACAAAAATAACTGTCAATGTTGATAGCATTAAAAAAAAAAAAAAAAAGTTTTTCCCGCTTTTTCAAGGAAAAGAAAGGTCGCAAGATCTACTAATTGACTCCTTTGTGGCTAAGCATTGGCAGAGCCATCTATGTGTAGAAACATTTAAGCAAGCATTGCCAAAGGGAACGCACCATTTTTCTGTTGACATTGGGTTAATCATGTTTAAACAGATTTTGTATGAACATAGTTCTGGGCAGTCTACATATAATATATATTTTTTTTACATACTAACATGTGATCTCTAGATAATGCCAGGTTGTCTCCCTCTGGTTGAAAAATATTTTGATATGACTAAAAAGAGCTCATAAGTGTGTAGCCCAGCACAAGCAGAACATGGTTTTTCATAGTTCATATGTCTTAAATCCACTAATCAGGACAATGGATATTGAATGAACCTTGTTTAGAACATTGCTCACACTGTTCCTGCGTACACAAACTTGTTGTATTGTCTTTTGTAACGGTTAATCATAGTTCGCAGTAGCACTCTCTTTCACAAAGACAACAGTGGACATTGCCTTCTTCCCCACCTGGGTCACCCACATCCTCATCTTCTGCAGCTCAGCCTTCTTTCCAATTTAAATATAACTTCAAATAATTTCAAGCACCATACCAGCATAATAGTACGATGATAAGAGAAGACCAAGGAATATAATAGCATTTTTTTTTTTTTTTTATAATTTTCTTTCATACTACATGCCTTGTTTTGACCTGGTCCATAAACAATGTCTCCCATTTCCTAATAACAATTATCTGTGCTCTTGTCATATTCATAAGTGATCTTAATAATCTTTAGCAAACCAAATAAATTTCCTCCTTTACTCTTTTGGTCTTTTGTAGTTTTGCATTTAAGATAAACTTATGCAGATATGTTATACTCCCAGCTGCTCTTTTATAAAACAGCCAGTGCTGTGAATCATGAAAAATGGATCTGATAAAGTATCAATTCTTTGTTCCATTGTAGCTTCCTAAAAATGCAAATGGGAAGCTGTCCTTAACTGTCATTTCAAATAAAGCAAAATTAGGAAGACTTAGTAGTTAGAGTTTATTATAAAATTAGATGGAATGAAGCAATGGAGGAGTGGAACTTGTTTTACTAAATTTCACTGAAATTATATAGGATTTTAAAATTCTACTGTTATTACTTCTCAAAAGGCTTTTGATGTAGGAAAATAAAAATAGAAATACAATCATTGTTATATATTTGTGTAGAAATAACATCTGACGTATCATTGACAAGATATACAAAAGCTCATTGAGTTTCACACAATCATAAACATCACTTCCTTAATCTTACAAGCACAATCTGTTTTCCAGACTTTGTCTCATTTTTATACTTGATTTTTTAAAATTGAAAATGTCTAGATTAGATATAACTCAACTAAATATAAAAGATAGACTTACATATAAATAAATAATAAATATAATGATTTTGTGTGTGTGTGTGTGTGTGTGTGTGTGTGTGTGTGTGTGTGTGTGTGTGTGTGTGTGTGTGTGTGTGTGTGTGTGTGTGTGTGTGTGTGTGTGTGTGTGTGTGTGTGTGTGTGTGTGTGTGTGTGTGTGTGTGTGGGCGCGCGCGCATGTGGGTTGGGATGGATGGGTGGGGGATGTGTAGGTGGTTAGAATAGGTGGACGTGCATAGTGTGGGTATGTTTGAGAAAAGGTAAATTTAGTCTTGTAATTACATGTATAAATGATTTTTGCTCATTAGACTACAGAAACAATAGGTACATTCTACTTGATGATTAATATCTTAATCGCACTTGTAATGTCACATCATGGAACAGGAAACATTTAAAGAGAACAACAGTAACAAGGTTTCTGTACCTGACACCCCAAAGACTCCTTCCAGCTTCTCTTCAGAGCAAGGACAAATATCCAGACTGTCACATCAATTGCCTTTTTATTCCATCTAGAAACAATACCAACTAATCTTTTTATTTTTCCATCTAAGATCGAAAATAGGTCCTAGAGACCTGATCAGTTGCTGCACACAGCCAAAACTTTCTTTAGGTTTGACATCAGCCAATGAGAGACTTCCTATAGGGATGCTCCCCTAATCTTGGATTAGGGGAGGATCCCGATTCCATTACCAAAAGTTCATCAAATGCTGGTCGTCATCACATTCTTGACCAAAGCTGAGACAAGGGAGACAGCTAGGTCTGCATAAAATGTTAACAAAGAATAGTATCATTCTCTGTAAAAGAATCCTCAAACATTAATATCACGCACACTATCATTACTTTATTGTGAAATTCTTTGGTA
>NW_020868982.1:589422-604422 GCF_003789085.1 Penaeus vannamei | reverse complement strand
ACAACAACTCTATCATTTTCAATAAGATGAGTCAAATAACTTTTGAGCTTTAACAACACAGGCAAGAGTGTGTGAAATATGTGATGGCAATATATTACAGCAGATGTTATTCTGTCCAAATACTCACGCCTCCATCTGCGTGACAGGGAATTTATCAGCACGAAGTGTATAGAGGACTTGGAAGTACAGGAGTTCTTTCTCCACATTGTCACTCAGGTCTATCCACTGCTCAAGAAGGAGGTGTTTCTGAAGAAAAGATATACTTATTAGTACATGGTCATTAAGAAAATATAGAGCAAACATATATTTTTTATATTCACACACACACACACAAATAAACTCAAATAGTTAGATGTTCTAATTACCTTAAACAGGAATATGTGATGGTTGTGGTGCTGAGTGGCTGCAGTAGACTGCCTGTATCGCTCCCACCGGGACATTACATCCGCCAAGACCTCTTCCATCAGTATGCACCTTTCTGTCGTCCCCAACATCTCATAAATGGCATAACCTGTAAAAGGAATAAAAGGACATTCATATCATTATGTAGCTATATATATTACATTCTGAATTTTCTTTCCCTTTCTTTCTCTTTTTCTGTACACACACACACACACACACACATTAACACATGTAATGATGAAACTGACCCATGGCCAGCTAACCAAACAATATTTCTTTTAAAAAGTTATAAGGAGGTTCATATAACTGTGTGTGTAGGTGTATAAAAGTACATGAGTGTATATTTGCCCCTATATGGTCTTTGCACATGCATATATCTGTAACGGAACACTCAATGCAAAGAGTAATTATCCTTATAAATGTATCAAAATCTTCACAGTACATGCTTACTCCTAAACTGAGTTTCTGAGAAGGAAATATACATTTCACAAATGATGAATAAGCGGCATGATATCAAAGAATATGAAACCCACTTACATAGTGAGTGACCATTTACTCAAAACTAAAATCAGTTGGAATACTTGCACTACATACATACAAATATCTTTTAAAGTACCTTTGGTGGTTTCTTTGAGTCCAATCTTGTGTTTGATTAGATCAACAACATCTGCTGTTGTTGCTGATGCATCAAACTCCAATGAATGGAACTGTCCATCCATGAAATGGAAGCGAGCATATATTGGTCTGCGATTTATTGTACATAAGATCTCCTGTTTTGAGGGAGCCCACTGCCGACGCGATTGTTCAGAGCTTTAACAAGACACTGGAGGAGGGAGGAGTGCAAAGAGAACACTGTTAATTCATTCCTGTCAAAACCTAGTGTTTAATTTCCAATTGAAAAACACACTGTTCTATATACCAACTACAAACAGATACTATGTAACATTCATTTTCTTAAACATCAAATGTGTTTAAGTCTTTTAATACTGTCCAAATATGATTTAATTACAAAACATGCCTGAATCTTTAATGTTGTTGTATATCAATTCAAAGTATATATAAATATACACACAAAATTACTAAAATTACTACTGTGATAATTAGAACAGGAATATAATTATGGTTTGAAGACAGTCATGTCCAAATAGCATACTAATCACTTTTGCTCTCCATATCAGAGTGGTATATTTATGCCTATCACTTAATGTCAAAGCTGATTACAAATAAATAAATAAATAAATAAATATACTCATACTTATCAAACTTCAAATTCTAATAACAAGTAAATAAGAGGGATATACGGGTCTTGGTGCTACACATACTTCCAGAACTACACAGACTTACCTTCTCAGCATAGCGAGCATACTTTCCCTCTTCTGACACATAGTCTGTGGCACAACGCTGTAGATGTGCACGGAGGTATTTTCTAACACACTTGTCAGTTGGGGGAATGACGGAGCAGAACAATGTCAGCAAGGACCAATGCCGTAAGTTTACCCGCGAATTTGGATCTGTTGGGAAATATCAATATAATCTGTATAGAAGGGTTATCTATGGCAACCGAAATACTGGCATTATAGCTAATAATTGATAATCATGGAGTCTGGGCTATCACATATCCTGCAACATCACACCAAAGTCCTGCAAGATGCATGATGTAGGCAAAGTGAAGACTTATTATTACAACTTCCAAATAAAATGTCTATTGTTTTTCACAATATTCTAAAGAGACTGGAGGTGCCTAACAGAATCTTTATCATGTGTCCTCTTCTTACCTGGATGATCTGTCGTTTGTTTGATGAGCTGGAGATACGTCTCGTTAAGCAGGAGGTCTCGCTTCATACACTGCTCCACCACGCCCTGAACCATTGTCAGTTGCTGGTCATCACTTGTAACTGCTGCTTCAGCTGCAAACAGATTGGTGTAGATAATTTTTTTTTCTTTACTTCTGATTCAAAATATGTATTTCATGAGATGATGCATTTACCCCACATACTTAAAATACAAAAAGACTGATAAGGAAAGAGATCAAACAAAATCTGACTCTTCACTTTCACTGCACCAACAAAATTATCCAAAGGTTCAATTCTGACACATGTGAATCATACTTACCATTAGGATTAAGACCCGCATAGGTAAGGATGGCAAGAGAGATCTGGAGTGCTTGCTGTTCAACCTCAGGCGTAGCAATCTTTGTGAGAGTCTGAGTCAAAGGAGTCTTGGAGAATGCCCAGAACATGTGGTGGAAGCCCTTATATGTCTCTGAATTCTCCCCATAATCCTGGCGCAGCTTCTCTAGCTTCTGCTTGTTCAATCTGATGATATTCACATAAAAAAATAAATTAAGGATAATACTGTGAGACCTGACCACAAAACAGACATGTAAGACCAGGATCTAAAATGCCATCGTGTACAATTGCATGATATAAACTCTCCAAATATCTTATATCCTCAGGAAACAGAGACAAAGAAAGGCTAAATTAAGACCACCATATTTGCACTGACCTCCTCAGCGTACTGACAAAGAAGTTCCCACCCTGCTCCTGAGGTTTCCTGAGGATGTTGGCATCAATGATTTGCCGACGTGCATGCACCAGGTTGTAATACAACCGTATTCGATCTTCACCCGTAATCTGCTTCACCTGTCAAGTGTAAGGATGTGTTAAAATAATTTCAACTATGATTTCCTTTTCGTATGGTATATTTTGAAAGTAAAATCTCAGCCATTCATATACTTCATTAACAAAATGAATATCTCAAAAAGAACATCAATATATAACAAGCAACAAACACTTACCTTCTTATTGGAGTCCATGTCTTTTATCCAAGATGCGAGAAGCGGAGAATAACTAGCTATAAGGAAGCCTATTTCTTCCTTTTCTTTGGTCTCAAAAACAAAGCATTTATGTGCATCTGGCAGAGTTCTTAAGAGGTTTATAGTGATGAAGTTGTCACTGAAAATAGAGATTGAGATAATGAGCTGTGTATATGTGTATGAGATTTAGTTTCATAAACCAAACTACATGTTAGGGAGGATACAGTACAATATCCTACAAATACCTGTTATGGATAACATGAAATATGAAACAATAGGATTTAACATGAAATATGAAACAATAGGATTTAGTGCCTCTAAATCACATCCATCTGGTCTAGAGTTGGTTATGTGAATAATAAACAATAGCTTAAAAGAAATGACTAACTTACCTTGGGTCTAAAAAGATTGATTCTATGTCACAATATCTATACTCATAAAGGATGAATTTGTCATCTGGCTTAATCATAGCAATGCCATCACAGTTGACTCCCAGGATAAGTGTGTTCCCGTATGACCAATATCCTCTATATGAGACTTGGAACATCGTGGTCCCGTAGAGAGGGAACTGCATGACACATGTCAGATACCACACTTTAGCTACGATGTCTGTTTTCCAGTGCCATACTGCCTGTGTGCCTGTCCAAGCACTGGTATCTGAGGGGAGATAAAAACTGATGTCTTAGTCTGTCAATGTTTAACTTGGTTTCTTCTGTCAAGAAACATTCTTATTTCAAAACCATTTTACTCATTAAATTTATCTCTTCTCTACCGACAAAATGTTAAATGGTATGTCATATACCCTTCTAACTAGTTCCTGGTAATTGTACCTCTGAATACAAAAGAGGCATCCAAGCACTCACCCACTCAGCCTGCTTCCTTCCTTGAGCTATGCGGGCTGGGAGATAGGACTGAATATCAGCATAAAATTCAGTCTTGCCATCCTTTGGGTCACCGAGTGCCACCTGAGCCTGTAGCCCAGCCAACTGGAGAGCTACTTTCTCATTGATTGGGAAGTCATCAGCCTGTGTGCAATAAATGGGGATAAAGCATTAGCACATATATTGTGAAAAAAGTTTTTTAGTTCTAAAAGAATATTAAGTTAGAAAAGGACTAATTAAATTAACCTTGTTTATAATGTTTTAGTCAAATTTAACTCTATAGACTGATGGCTAAGACTAGCATTCAAATAAGGAAAAATAAGAGACTGGAAAAAAAACATCATTTTCAAAGTTCTTTACCAAACCATCTGTTGGTACTAATTTTCTGGAACCATACTAGAGAAACTATTTCCATTACAGAACTTATTCCAAGACTGACTTATAATATTTCAAAGGGTGACACTAACTTCTTTCTTTCCCTATCATCCACTCTGCAGCATGTCTCATAAATCAGTACCACTTAAACTGAAATATAATAGGAACTGAAGTGTTCTCAGCCATTACACAAACTGTTAAACTTATACTTACTCTTACTACACTATATACTGCCTGAGCATATAACAGGTTCACTTGCACTGGGTCGCTTGGAATTTCCCGAGGAGAGCGGAAGAGACGTTTGCGGAAAACAAATCTGTTCTCCCCAGAACTGACCGTTTGTGAAGAGCGTTTATTGAGAGTTCCATAGTTGCTTGAACTCCCGACCTTTTGTTGTTTCCTGAAAGGGAATTAATGAAATCCATCATTGTTTATGTCACATATAATGCTTGAGTAGCTATTCAAAAGATACTGCCAGAGGATTCAAAGGCATGATTCATGGTACTAACTACCCGATCAACTCTTTTTCAAAATGAAAATATGCCTTTCATTTTCTCTCTGAATAACTTTTGATAAATATATATCTCTTTATGAACAGACATATTCCACAATTCCTTACTGGATTTTTCTTCTTTTAGTCAGATATCTCTTTTACTATAAATTCCATAGAAAAGATCTCATGAAAAAGAAATGATGACAAATTCCATCCCCCAAGAACACAAAGCCAAAGCCACTCACGTCTCCCAAGATGATATCACATCATAAAGATACTCATGGATCTTTACGTGCTTGTCTCCATCCAGACCAGATTCATATATCGCCCAGCCTCTAAATTCGCCAGTCCAAGTCTGTCTGCCAGCTTCTGCATGGCGTCACCAGCAGTGTCCCTTGGATGGACATCAATAGCCTTTGTGCGGCCGTCCAGGAAGAAGAATCTGCACACAAAAATTTAAATTAAAAATGTATATATAAAATAAAAAAAAAACATACAATCAACAATTTGTGGTATGATTAAAAAGTTCTAAATGTCCTTTCAGTGCAAATGCAACATCAGCGAGTGAGCAAACTAACCTGCAAACAATGGTTCCAAGTTTCTTCATGGCTGCAATCTCCACAGAGGAAGGAGGTAGTCTTCTGCAACTGACCTTCGTATTTTTACAGTTTTCGAGGCACCACTGCACATATTGCCGCAGCTTTCCATCAAGGCTGAGGCTCTTTTGAAGGAAGCTTACAAAATACTGTTATGGGAAAAAAAGTGTTTTAGGGAATGTCCACAGAATAGCATTTTATCTAATTCATCTTCCATTCAACATATGCATTATAATATATGACTAACTCTATAAAGGATAACGATAATGATGATGATGATAATAATGATGATAATAATAATAATAATAATAATAATAATTATAGTAATAACAATAACAATAATGGCAATAATAATAATAATAATAATAATAATAATAATAATAATAATAATAATAAAAGCTTTGATAATACTATATATGACATAAAAAGAAAATATAGATCTTAAACAAGATATTTACAACAGTATTCCAGAATTTTTTTTTATAAATAATACCTACAATAATGTAAATAATTGTCATGACTGGAAAACATGAGAAATAGCAAAGAACATATAATAATAATAATAATAATAATTAATAATAATAATAATAATAATGGCTATTACCACATTTAAAAATGGCAAATCGCAAATCATGAGAACTTCTAGAACACACAATCTGAACAAAATTCTCTTTATGGACGAGGCATTAATACACAATCTATTCGTACCTTATGAAGAAGTTTTCCTGGTTGGAAAGCCACAACACACAAACACAGCATTAGCCAAAGCCGTTCCAGTGATTCCGTGCTCGGGTTATTGGTGACCTGCCTCATGCACTGGACGTAGATTTCGTTGCGAAGCTCCTCCCGCTCCAGGCCATGAGTGATAATGTTCTGGATAGTCGTTATCTCTTGCTCGGGTTTTAATTCTCCTCGGCAGTATTTGCACAAGTCCTGTTAAGTTTAAAATCATTTTTTTCATGTTGTGGCAAATGACTCATGTCCCTGAGTTAAGAAGGGATAACTTCATCACAATCTGAATTCACTCATCATCAGTTATGAACAAAATGAAGGGTATTTTGAGTTCATGAATCATCATCAATAAAAAGATATTCAAACGGCATATCTTTTATATCATCTCTGAAACAAGAATACTCTAAAATGCATACAAATAAAACCGATCAGGAATTTGCAATGCTAAAACATGATACAACAATATCTACAATACTGGAAAAAGGTGAATACAGACCCTAAAGATTGTGCAAGCAAGGTTGATGTTTTCTGGGTCATAAAGGTGGACATGAGAGGTAGGGATGATGGAGGAGCGAGAATACGTGATCAGCTCATACTTGGGAAGGAACTCTGCTGTGGAGCGTTTGCGGGTCAGTGTAGACATGATGGTGCCTGTGGTGCAGGAAATGAGAAAAGTTAATTGGGAGAATACTATTGGCTAAAGGCTAATGACACTTGGGTAATACATGGCTAATGTCTTGTCGAAGTGTTATAATATCATTCAACTGTCTATAGCAATGCACTGGGACCAAGAGTGAAAAACTATTGAACACTCCAATCATAGAATTAACTTACTGATACTGTGCAACACTATTAATGAAAAACAATCAAATTGGTACTTACCCTCAGGCGAGCGTTCATGATTATTGAAATACTTTTCTGCAAACTCAATCATATCAAAATGATTCTGGCTTTCATTCTCTTTGTTCTCCTCAAGCTCCTCCAATTCGTGAAGCTTACGCTCAACCCTCTGCTTGCGACGTTCAACTCTGTCTGGGTCTTCGACCACACCATTGTTGCGACTGCTCACCCGCTGCTATAATACAGTACAACAATCAATATCAAACCAATGCATGTCAACTTCTTAACCATATTAATCTTCATAAACATTACCAAAACAATTGAAGTAATTATTAGAAAATTATTCATACTGTCTTTGACCTTCAAGCTTTAGTAATGTACATGTTCCTTATGACTACTGACATCTTAAAACATCAAGTGCATCACATCCAACTCATCTACTTTATTCTTGACTAAATAACAAACTGTAAACCAATGGGAATCACAGCGCATTACAACATTTCAACTTACCACAGGACTTCTTGTACCAGATCGTGACACCCGTGATGGGCTTCGAGCAGAAGGGGATCTCGATGGTCGCTTCTGGCCCGAAGGTCTTCGACGACGTTCTAGAGATTGCTCTCGAGGTCTTCTTAACTCAACCTCTTCCTCTGGAGGAGCAGGTGGAGGGCCTGGAAATGGATGGAAAAGTTTTATTGGTTGGTGCCTTTTTTCAGATTACAGATCCCTACAATGCTGACATATTATACAATGCTAGACTTGCACACCAACAAATAAACATATGGTGAACATATATATGTGTGTGTGTGTGTGTGTTGTGGTGTGAGTGTGGAGTGTGTGTGTGTGTTTACGTGTGTATAACTGTGTGTTTGAGTGCATCTGCATGTGCCTTTAGGCATTTGTTCACATATCTAAACAGATGTCAGGATAGATACCTGCAGGTGGTGGACCTGATACATAGTTTGGTTCCCTTCGACCCTGTGACCCTGCTAGGCCAACAGGAATAGTTTCATATATTGGCTCCTTTGGTTTCTCATCTTCATGGAATCCATTCATCTGAAATCAAAGAGTTGATAAAAGAGTGGAAAAATAACAAACAAACATATAGATACATCACAATGAGCTGTAAGTTACTCTTAAACTCATACAAACAGAATTTTTTCTATGCTTTCTAAACCAGCCTAAAATCATTCTAATGAGATGCTGAAAAATCTAAATACAACATACATACATAGTGAATAAAAAGAATGCTATTTTCATTCATACACAATAGAAATTGCAATAACCTTAATGTCAGAATACATCAAAACTAAATCATAACTTGTATAACTGATACCTGTGGCGGAGGTGGGGGTGGCAGGCTATCCCCACTCTCTCTATTAGCCTTCTGCTCTGCTGTTCCTGGGACGGGTGTGGGGAGCGGACAAGGCTGGCGGAGGAGGTGGCGTTTGTTCTGCAACTTGTGGTGGAGAAACGAGGTCTTGAGGCAGTGGAGGAGGAGGAAGGGAATTGGTGCGTGAGGTGGGGGTGGTGGAGGCAAAGGGGATTCCTGTCCTTCCCCTTCGCCGCGGTTAAGAGCTTCAATCTGTGTGAGGGAATAATTAAGATAAAGAAATATTGCATGGGATGCACCTCAAAATATAAACAATGGATTAAAGTATACAAAAAAAAATTATATAAGAAATAGTTCTACATGAATCATCTTTCATTTGGCCAATTCATCATCAGAAATCCAATTTGAAGGATAAGAAGTAACTAGAATTTCGCAGAAAGAAAAAGTAATTAATATCAGGATTTCATTATATCATATCTTGCAAGTCATATAAAAAAGGATGCACAATTTCTTCAAACTTGAAAACTAACCTCCTTTCTACATTGTCGGCAAGTTCTTCCATCTGTCGAGATATTTCATCAAGGACGTGTCTCTCGGATTCCATATTCGATAAGAAGGAGAACAGGTTGTCGAGATCAACCCCTTCGCCCGAGCCCTGAGATGCATCGTCTGGGTTGGTTGGGCCGGAAGTGGCCAGCCGCGTGTTGACTGTCTCAGCCATGTTGGAGAGTGTTGCCATCTCCTCCTCGACTTTCCTGGAATTATTAAATTAGATGTTAAAATTTGCATTTCCTAGGTACATTCTTTCTGTTATACACTAAAGCTACAGAAGTAGAAAAGATAATTATTTCCTTCTAGTGATTTGGTACATATTGAAATCTATCTTTTGATAGATTTCAAGTGCACGAACAGTGTGTGTGTGTGTGTGCAATTGTGAGTGTATACATGTACGTATCTCCTTGTGTGTGCATGCAGGTGATTCTTATTCTCAAATATCTGCATCACTTAAATTTCAAACAGTAACTGTCTTAAAAAAAAATCATACAAGAATTCCAGCACCAGAAAAATCCAGCATGCAAATGAGTCACATTTCAATATAAAATTCAGAAAAAGTATAATGGAATCCCCAAAACAGGCATGAATCACAGATAGTAAAAACCAAAGACTTTCATACATACTTCAAAGTTTACACCAAAAGCACTCTAGTGTTTTCAAACATAAAAGAATAAAGTAATTATTTTGCTTCATGATGCCAAACATAATCAACAATTCTATTAACAAGTTATTTTGCTGATTAATTATGCAATAACTCTTTCAAAACAAGATTCATTTCATTACTATATTCAACAGCCTTTTCCACAGCAAGTATTCGACGGCTGAAACCCTTATAGCAATCACTCATCGTAAGACAAAGTGACACTATCGATCTTCCTTTTCGTAACACTAGAGAGCCTCACTTACAGCGAGAAGATTTCAAGGAACCGATGCATACTCCTTCCCTACAGCTGCTAGCCATCATACTGTTTGCTGAAAGAGAAGCAAGAGCACATCAAGCAAAATGAAAGCAAAAGTTGCTAGACTACATAAAATGTATAAATATATAAGCACTTTGAACAACTATTCACTTATATCTGAGAATGGAAGATATAAATGAACAGACCATGAATCAAATATAGAACAAAAGATGCATTATCAACTAGAGACGAGATGTGTAGATCATGGATACTTTTCCCCCACGAAATATTCAAGCAAAATTCTTTCAAATCTTTAATCACTTTTATACATATCAGTTTGTTTATTAGTAGGTGTACAGTGTGTTGTGTGTGTGTGTTGTGTGTGGTGTGTGTGTGTGTGTGTGTGTGTGTGTGTGTGTGTGTGTGTGTGTGTGTGTGTGTGTGTGTGCATGTGTGTGCATGTGTGTGCATGTGTGTGTGCATGTGTGTGACATGTGTGTGTGTGTATATGTGTATGCATATATGTGTGTGTGTGTGTGTGTGCATATGTATGTGTATGGGTGTGTGTGTATCTGTATCTGCAAGCGAGTGTAATATGCATTTTCAATGTATTTTTATGAGTATGTGTACACTGTCCATTCCTTTTATTCCTCTCTCTCTCTCTCCCCACAAAGAAGCAAGCATTAGAACCAAGAATCAGAAGAAAGATTATGAAAGCATAATACTTCAGCATCACAGATTTAGCTCAGCATTTCTCCCATAAACAAAAAGAAGGAGGTGAATCAACCTTTAAATAAAGATTCCAGAAGACATGCAAAACAGGTACTGAGATATTATCTTCACAGAAAAAAAAATGATAACCTTAGATTTTATTGCATATGTCTGAATTTCCCTATAATTACAATCAAAATATTAGGTGTTAATATCATTAATAAAGCTAACACTGTGGTTAAAGTATGCAGAAATAAGAAATTTATTTTGGCAATTATAATCTTTAGCTGAAATACTAGTAATTCAATACTAAAAATGTATTAGAATCTATAATCACACTATGTGTTAGACTCAAAATTCCTAATGATTTAATCACTCATACACATCACGATGAAAAATAAGGAAAAATAAAAAAAACATGAAGCCTACATTGATCCCTCTGAACTATTATTCTAAAAGCTTTCCTATTCCAGCACGTGATCACTACTCCATACCTCTGAGCTTCCTCCAGCTCCTTCCTCTTTTCCTCGTCTTCTGCCAACTTGAGAGCTTCCTCTTCCTCTGCCGTCTCTCCTCCTCCAGCTTCTCTCGTCTTCGTTGTTCCTCCTCGATTCGCTTCATTTCCCGAAGGGCATTTGCAACCTTTAAAAAATAGTAAGTTATTTTTTATCGACAAACAATACCAATTCCTTGTTTCTGATTATTTCTTTGTCACAATTTTGAAGCCCTTTTTTTTGTGATTTTTGCCTGTAGATGCCTATGAGTAATCTCTTCAATAAAATTTTTCTTCACATTACCTCTCTGGCAAACATTCCTCGGACATAGACTGAATAATTACTGCCGCCCGCCTCTTTCTCAGGAATACAAGTCTTAGCTTCCAACCACGGTAGCGATTTTGGATATTTATACATGCTGCTCGTATCCTGTTATATTCTGTAAAATTGAAAAGCTGCATCAGTCATTGCCAAGAGAATGGGATAGTCTATAAACAAAGAAAGATAACAATTTTTGAGAGCATGAGATTAAGATCATTAACTAACCCATTCTGCGCTTATGCATGCGGTATGCAGCCTGGATTTTGACTGCTGCATCGCGTATTGTGTGAGACGCTGGTCTTCTAGGGGCTCATATACTTTCTGCCGGATGAATACTTTGCTCTTGCCAACTTGCCACTCCCTTGGTGGCAGATTCTGACCTTTCATGATGTCACTAGAATGAAAAGTATAATGTATTTTAACCTGCATCTACGTCTAGAAAACTGGGAAAAATTATTCCCGATTTTTGTTGTCTAACTATCTGCTCCAAATTAGTAAATTAGCAAGCAAATTACCCACCACACATGATCTTTGGTGTCGGATGTCTGCGCTTCTTATTTAGGCAAAAGTATCTTGTGATGAAATCTGTGAAGGTCATATGGATAGGGATCCTTCCTTGCGGATCCTGATGATATCATTCATGCCCAAATACCGCAGCTGGTCAAGCACCATCAATTCATCGTAGGAGTCAGCAGATTTGCTTTTGTTCGGTTTAATGCACCTGACATACCTGAGGAGAAAAGATGGGGCTCTCTTTCAGAAGTCATTTCAAACTTTTCTGTAAAATGCTTTAGTCAATCAATCTCACCTAAAAAAAAATAATAATAATAAAAATGGATGAATGCACAACTAGATATTTCCAACGTATTTAGGATAACATCCTTAGAAAAGATGCTTTGAAATTCTTTTTTTTTTTTTCTTAAATTTAAATGTTAACTCCATGTTGCTTGCTTATCAACCTGAGCTCTTTCTAGAACTTATTGAATCAAGGTTTTCTACTGCAATTCCAACTTCTTGATAATTCTGCCAATTGAGAGCCAGGTCCTGCAGGAATTCCATATCTATGTCAATCAAATACTCATTCAAGGTATTGTTAATTCTGATTAAACTGCCACCAATTTACAAAGACTTACAACACAGTATTTCTCCTTTCAATGAGGTCTGATGTTCTCTCTTTACATCACAGGATAAAGAAGTATCCTTACCATGGATTAGTTGACTGCGAACATCAACAAGCCTGAAGTTGATTGCGGAAAGCATCAGCACTGTTGGCTTTCCTTTGAGGTTCCTCTGGAGATTGTGCTATGTATGGTACCCATTCTGGCAATGGTGCAGCCAAGGAGATCCTGTAAATATATACCTTTATGCTGTACAGCGAGTTTGCATGGAAAACTATCTGTCTGTTTGTTTGATTGATTGCTGTTTTGCATATCTCGGTTCAAAAAAATTATAAAGTTTTGTTAAGATATGATTGAACTTCATCACAAACCTGGAATCTTATGAGATCAGCGACAATTTGTTCCGTGTTGTTCATCAATTCGAAAAACACATCCTGCTGTGCATCTCTGTTCTTGTCGACAAAGCCTTTCACAGTGTATATCACTTTCCTGTAAAAATTCAGTCATTATGAATTTGGCCTCGAAATGTACTATTAAGCAGCCTTTCACTTAAAGGATTGTATTTTTCATTACATGCTTTCTTTTAAAATTTTTCTTGCAAAATGTTACCAATAAAATAAAATATATTCAAATAAGGATATGAAAATGTGTAAAAAGGTCAAACACAGATAGAATTTCATGCCTTAGAAGAGAAAACAGGGTTCCAGATATATACCTCAATATGCCTACCCACAAAGAAAAAAAAAAAAAAAAAAAAAAAAAATCGTAATGCCTATGCAAATTCTACACTACTCATGGACCCAAAAATATACCTGCATAGTGGTTGATACCAAATTCCACCTCCCACTTTCTTTCTGTCTTCACCCTTGATGTAGTTAGGATGGGAATCAAATTCCTGGTGTAACTTGGTCAAGTAGGATTTGTCTGCACCCTGTAGGGATAATGCTTTCTTTATTGTAAGAAGAGGATCTAATTTTCATAAGATAATTCCACAATCTTTGTATTTACTAATGGGGGCAATACTTTCTTTATTGAAAGAAAAGGATCCTATCTTTCAAAGGATAGTTCAAAATATTTCTGTCTTCTAATTCTTTAATATACTTGAAATGACAATGAATAAATATACCAAAACTCTTAAGCAAAATATTCTAAATTATCATAAGATAATCTAAAAAAAAATTCTGCCCTTCTAGTACTTTAAAAACACTGAAGATAATGTAAAAAATCTCTCAAATACTTCAGCTCAAGTCTCCCAATTATCAGACTGTGGACCTGTTCCCTACCTTGGGCATTCGGCACTCTTCAGATAAGAGTTTGAGGATGCACCTTGGAGGCTTTTCAAGCAGTTCAAGGCACTCTGTGTTGTCAGTGAAGGTGATGTGGGAAAACTTGATCTCCTCCTGACGGTACTGTTAGAAAAAAGAAAGAAATATTGTCTCTTTGTTGTATCTATTTCTTTTGGTACTATATACTGAAAACAAGGAGATAGTCATATTCCTCTATCTACCAAATATTCTAGTTTGCACAAATAGGTCCAAAAAAGTTTGTGAAGACTACTCACAATTTCTTGCTCCAATGCAAACACATAATGGTTAAAGAATTTGTGTAATTTTTCGTTTGTATAATTGATACACAATTGTTCAAATGAGTTAGTTGCAAAGTTCTCGAATCCAAAGATGTCCAGCACACCTAAAAATCTGCAATAACAAAAGGAACAGAAATGAGCAGGGGTTAAAATAGAAGGATAAGTTTACAAGCTATTTACTTTCTAATATTAGTGAAAAAAAAAATCTCAATCATCAAAACCAGCTTCGATGGTTTGCCTCAAGATCCTATCTATCATTTTCCACATCACCCTGTCACTGATTTTTACACCATGACATTGACAGTATCACTCTACCTTGTCTGGTCCTGCCCAGGGTTGGTGCATTTGTTAATGTGGTCGACAAGCCAAGCAAATGTTCTAGAATAGAGTGCCTTGGCCATGGCATGTCTGTTTTCCCGAGCCTCAGCAAGCTTGAGTGGAATTCGTGTGATATTTCCTCTTGATGTTAATCTGGCGCTGAAGAACGATGCCAGCAGATCCTCCTCCTCCAAATTCAGCAATTCTGCGACAATAGTCAGCACTTCCTTGTCGCTAGTACTCAACTCACACTTCTCACCATCAATGTCCACGAACTGGTCACAAAGAAGAAAAAAGCAAAATCAAATCAAAATATGAAGATATCAGAAATCAATAAAGAAGAATAGGATAAATAATCTTTAAATATTGGCAGTGAAATATGTATCAGAACTTGTTTACCTTCTTAAAATCTCTACCAATATATGAACAAGCATGTGCATTTCATCTGTCATTATCATAACTGATGTGTAATTTTAAACCATCTATTATTTAAGTCATTCATAAAATATCAGAATCACAACTCACCTCTAAA
>NW_020868982.1:556922-561922 GCF_003789085.1 Penaeus vannamei | reverse complement strand
AGGTCCTAGAAATTGAGGATTTCTGGCTCCTGGTACCAGCGTCCAGACCCACATCACTGGACATGGTACAGTGATGCAGGAAATGCAACCAAGGAGGTCGACCACATACTCATTAGCACTCGTTGGAGGATCCTTCAGAATTGCAGTGTGTACAGGAGTGCTGAGTTCTGTGGTACTGACCATAGATTGGCTGTGGCTACCCTCCGAGTCCATTTCAAAACCCCCCAGTGGTCCAATGATCACCCCAGGGTGTTTCACTTAGACAGGCTGAGGGAGGGGAAATGTGCCCGGGGGTTTGCTGAGGCAGTTTCTATTCGTTTCACAGCGCTCGACAATCTGACGGACCCTGTACTTCTGTGGGACACCTTCAAACGTGAAACACTTGATGCAGCTCAAGAGACGATTGGTGAACGCCTAAGAGCAAGACGAAATTTCATCTCACAGGAGATACTGGATGCTACAGATGCTTGTTGTGTGGCTCGTCTGGCAGGGGATCAAGATTTGCACCGTTCCCAGGTGTGCAGAACTCGGTCACTGTTAAGAAGGGACAAGGAACAGTTTATTAGGAGTCTTGCAGAAGAGTTAGAAGGCCATTTCTTAGTAAATGACCTTCGTCCTACATACTAAGCCCTGAGAAAGCTGAACTCCAAGCCCTCTTCACAGGTGACAGCAGTTCATTCAGTAGGTGGCCAGATAATCTCAGATCCTGTTGCGGTGCGGGAACGTTGGGCTGAGTATTTTGAGCAGTTGTACCAGGTTGACCCACCAACAGATAACTTGAGTGCGGGTAGTGCCGAGATTCCGTTGCCGGACCCACCCATCAGTGAGGATGCTCCCTCCCTAACCAAGTTAGGTGCCGATCTCCAAGCTGAAGAGTAGTAAAGCAGCTGGTACATGCAGCATCCCAGCTGAACTGTTAAAGGCTGGTGGTGAACCTATGGTGCAGGGGTTACATGTTGTCCTGGATGCTACTTGGCTATCTGGTACCAATCCCCCTGACCTGTTGAGGGGTGTGGTCATCCTTCTCTGGAAGGGGAATGGGGACCGATGGGACTGCAGCAATCACCGAGGCATCACACTGCTCAGTATACCAGGCAAGGTTCTTGCCCGCATCCTGAGACGTATCAGAGACCACCTACTGAGGCATCAGCAATCTGGATTCACTCCTAGTAAGTCCACAATAGACCGCACCCTAGCACTTCAAGTCATTACAGAGCGCCGTCGTGCCTTCAGACGTGGGCTACTTGCAGCCTACATTGACCTCAAGAAGGCATTCGATATGGTGCATCGGGAATCACTCTGGGAGATCTTGAGACAGTGGAATTCCAACAAGGATTATTGGACTAATAGAAAGTGTACTGGTACTGAAAGTGCTGTAAAGTGTGGTGGGAGCCTTTCAAGCTTCTTTCCTGTTAGTTCAGGAGTGAGGCAAGGCTGTGTCTTTGCACCTACATTTTTCACACTTGCATGGACTGGATACTGGGTAGAGCTACTGTTCAAAGTCATTGTGGAGCAAGTCTGGACAATATCAAGGTTACCAACCTTGACTTTGATGATGCTCTTCTATCTGAGTCTTTGGAATCCTTAGTGGTGGCTCTCAATGCATTTAGTAATGAAGCAAAGTCCTTCGATTTAGAGGTCTCCTGGACCAAGACCAAGATCCAGGACCTTGGGGACTTACTACAACCTGTTCAGTTGGTACGTGCTTGTGGCACAGACATTGAAGTCACAGAGAGCTTTACATACCTTGGTAGTGTAGTTCATAACTCTGGTCTGTCAGACCAGGAAATCAGCAGACTGATTGGCCTGACAAAAAGGGTCATGAACTCACACGACAAGAGTATTTGGAGATGCAGAAGGACCAAACTTCGTGTCTTCAAGGTCCTGATAGTGCCAGTTTTGCTATATGGTAGTGAAACCTGGACACTATCCTGCGCCTTGGAGTCTTAACTTGATGCCTTTTGTACTAGGTCCTTGCGTCGGATCATGGGGTACTGTTGGTTTGACACATGGTCCTGCACAATCTGTGATTGCCAACTCAGGCTTTATGGCCACCTGGCTCGCTTCCCTCAGGACAACCTGTGTGGAGGAGACCCATGGAACGACCTAGGAAGTCGTGGCTTGGGCAGATCAATCAAACCTGTAGTGAGGAGCTTGAGATGGGCCGAGCGCCTGCCTGGCGGCTTGCCATGAAGGACCCTTGCAGATGGATGGATGCGGTTATGCGCCCCCGTCGGCGTCAGCTCCGCGATGATGATATTTATCTCTCTCACTCTCTGTAATGGCTGAATTACGGTCAGAGTGCAGACAGTTGTGTCTGGCAGGAACATGTGAACACGGCGATGGAGAGAAATCAGCAGACGTTTTGGTAACTTTGGAGGCTTATGTGACAGGAGAGATACAGCTGGTAGACAGAGGTTCGGTCTGACCAGGTTGCTATGTCTGTCATGACCTTCTTAATAAATATCTAATCGAGAAGGTGGTTAGGTAATAGCATCATATAAGGGGCGGGAGGAGAGAGAGAAAAGAATGTGCTAGTGTAAACAGAGTGACGTCACAAGGCAGGAGGCCTATGCAATGCCGTATCTAGTGATGTGTTGGCCGGAAGGCTTGGCACATGTGGTCTAGTATAATTGTATAGGGTATGTGTGTAAAAGGTATATATTATATGTACGGTCTAGTGCGAAAAAGGGAGCAGCTCAGTATAAGCCTTCCCTGCCACTGCACAGCTTCTCCATCATCGAGACTTCTGCAGTGTCTCCTCGTGGCCTTCCATGGAAACTGGGTACCTTGCAGTTCCAGGCTAAATTGTGGGGGATCTCGGAGCAGCAGGAGGCCCTGGAGGTACAGGGTCATGGCTCATCAGTGTTTGGACACGCCTTGGCCCTGTACCAACTCCTGCCCCTAGGTCCCCTGGGGTTAATGGGAGGCTTGGAAGAGGTGGGCCTTGCCAGTCCTCCTCCCCCCAGATAAATCTCATCGACAGTGTTTTGTGTAAATGGAAATGCTGGGAGGAGGGGAAATGTCCCTTCCACCCAGCCCGAGGGACGGGCTGTGGGCCCTGTTTGGAGGGTAGCTGCTGGGATACAGGATGGGAATGGAACTACTCATCCCACCTGCGTTCTGGCAGCCACCAGCCCAGAATGAAGCTTGCAGGGGAAAAGCCTAAGGAAACCCCGCAGGTGGATGATGGGTCCTGCAGACTGCCGCCCCCTTTTATAAGGAGCAGCGTCAAGCGGGGGTGGCAGAGGTGGTGACCACCCGGAGTGACTGCCCAAGGCAGTCAGGCGGGAGGCCAGGGTGGGGGCTTGGAACATCTGTTTTTTGCGTCAGGATGATTGGTTGCCTCTGTTGTTGAGGGAAATGGGGAGGCTGAAAGTTAAGGTGGCTGCTCTCTCGGAGGTGAAAAGACCTGGCAGTGTCACAATCAGAGTAGGTGGCTACACCTATTACTGGTCGGGCTGCAGCGACAGTCATCATCTCCAGGGAGTAGCCATAGCCATCTCAAGCAGACTCAAGCCCTCGGTAGTATAGGTTACTCCAGTCGATGAGCATATAATGGTAATGAGACTGAAGTTAGCATTTGGCTTCATGTTTCCTATTGCTGTGTATGTTCTACTGATGTTTGTAAACTTAACATGAAAGAGATGTATGCCAAACTAGCATCTGTGTCCGACAGGTAAACTCGACATGAAAGAGATGTATGCCAAACTAGCATCTGTGTCTGACAGGTGTCTCCAGCAAGATGTTTGTATTGTTCTGGGTGACTTAAGTGCGGTATCTGGCTGTGATCGAGCTGGCTATGAGATGTCTGTCAGTCCCCATGGTTCGGGAGCTGATGCTGGCTTTGCTAGGTCCCAGAAATTGAGGATTTCTGGCTCTTGGCACCAGTGCCCAGACCCACATCATTGGACATGGTACAGCAATGTGGGTAATGCAACCAAGGAGATCGACCACATACTTGTTAGCACTCATTGGAGGATCCTCCAGATCTGCAGGGTGTATAAGAGTGCTAAGTTCTGTGGTACTGACCATAGATTGGTTGTGGCTACCCTCCGGGTCCACTTCAAAACTCTCCAGCAGTTCAATTATCACCCTAAGGTGTTTCACCTGGAAAAGCTGAGGGAGGGTGAATGTGTCCAGGAGTTTGCTGAGGAAGTTTCTAGTCCTTTCACAGCGCTTGACAGTCTGATGGACCCTGTACTTCTGTGGGACACCTTCAAATGCGAAATGCTTGATGTAGCTCAAGAAACGATTGGTGAACGCCTAAGACCAAGACAGAATTTTATATTACAGGAGACACTGGACACCACAGATGGTTGTGCGGCTCATTTGACAGGGGATTGGGATTTGCACCATTCTCAGGAATGCTGAACTCGGTCACTGTTAAGAAGCGACAAGGAACAGTTTGATAGGAGTCTTGCAAAGGAAGTAGAAGGCCATTTCTTAGTAAATGACCCTTGTCCTGCAAACCAAGCCCTGAGAAAGCCCTCTTCACAGGTGATAGCGGTTCGCTTAGTAAGTGGGCAGATTGTCTCAGATCCTGTTGTGGTATGGGAGTGATGGGCTGAGTATTTTGAGCAGTAATACCAGGTTGACCCACCAAGAGTTAACTTGGATGCGGGTGGTGCCGAAATTCTGTTGCCAGACCCATTCATCTGTGAGGATCCTTCCTCCCTAACTGAAGTTAGGAGGCGATCTCCAAGGTGAGGAGTGGTAAAACAGCAGGTATATACGGTATCCCAGCTTAACTGTTAAAAGCTGGTGGTGAATCCATGGCGCAGGGGTTGCATGTTGTCCTGGCTGCGATCTGGCAGTCCAGTACCATTCCCCCTGACCTGTTGAGGGGTGCAATCATCACTCTCTTTAAGGAGAAGGGGGACCACCGAGGCATCACACTGCTCAGTATATCAGGCAAGGCTCTCGCCCACTTCCTTCTGAGACGTATCAGAGACCACCTACTGAGGCATCAGAGGCATGAGCAATCTGGATTCACTCCT
>NW_020868982.1:550669-551822 GCF_003789085.1 Penaeus vannamei | reverse complement strand
TATTAGGATGGATGAGATCGATCGCACTCGCACAAATAAATTATATATTGAATAATAATAATTAATCACACTTAATAATAATTGATGAATTGTTAATAATAATTACATGTCAGTAATACTACTAATAACTCTCTACTACTACTATTAATAATAATAATGTTAATAATTATGATAGTAATGATAAAGATTATGATAATAATAATTACAAAAACAACACCAGTAATAATAATTGTCTACTAATAATACAACTAATAATGATGATATCAATTAACAATTAATAATTGAATGATATAATAATAATCAATAATAATACAATTGATAAACATAATAATCATAACATCAACATAATACTGGACAATGAAATAATCATAATAACAACATTATAGCCATAATATCAATAATGATGACGATGATGATAATAATAATAATGATAACAATAACAATTAAACATAATAATAATAACAATAATTATGATAATAATAATTATATAACAACTATAAGATAAATATAACAATTACAACAATAAACATCATAATAATAACAATTACAACAAATAAAACATAAATAATAACAAACAATCAAATAAAAAATGTTAGTAATAACAGTGATGACAATATAAATAAATATCAAAGTAATAAACATATAAATAAAAATCATGCTAATGATAATAACAATAATGTAAAAGCACAGGAAACTGTCTGTCCTTTTTTATTCTATTCCCACACAAATGCATTAGTATATCCATGGTTATACTTCATATAAATGTTAAAGCTGTATCCTATGGCAAAATGAGATTTGTACCCTGTATAATTTCTCTTTAGAATTTAATATGATGTACAGAATATTTCAAGTTTCATCTGCACAAATTGATTTAATTATTGTTTTTATAGTTTTTTTTTTCTCAAATCAATGAAACAATTACATGAATCACTTGGAGGCAAATAGTAATAGTAAAGATAATAATAATAATAATAATAATAATATATAATAATAATTAATAATAATAATAATAATAATGATAATAATAATGAAAATAATTAATGATAATGATAAATAATAATAATAATAATAATAATATATTAATAATAATAATAATAATAATAATAACAATAACAATAATAAATAACAATATATAATGATAATCATAATAATA
>NW_020868982.1:488169-540669 GCF_003789085.1 Penaeus vannamei | reverse complement strand
TAGTTCAGTAATCTGTGACGTCTTGGGAAGTTGTCGTGCCTTATGTGAGACAATACAATCTCTGGAACTTTGATCCGCCATTACGTTAGCACAGCCAATGCACACCAAACTAAACTTAGCCAAGTATTGTAACATAACATAACATAACATAACATAACATAACATAACATAACATAACATAACATAACATAACATAACATAACATACATAACCTATCCTCTCCTAGCCAGGCCAAGCCTAGCCAAGCCAAGCCTAATCCAGTCTAGCCAAGCCAAGCCAAGCCTAGCCCAGTCTAGCCAAGCCAAGCCAAGCCTAGCGTAGCCTAGCCTAGCCTAACCAAGTCAAGACTAGCCAAGCCAAGCCAAGCCTAACCCAGTCTAGCCAAGCCAAGCCTAGCCCAGTCTAGCCCAAGCCAAACCCAATCCTAGCATAGCCTAGCCTAGCCTAACCAAGTCAAGGCTAGCCAAGCCAAGCCTAGCATAGCCAAGCCAAGCCTAACCAAGTCTAGCCTAGCCTAGCCTAGCCTAGCCTAGCCTAGCTAGCCTAGCCTAGCCTAGCCTATAGCCTAGCCTAGCCTAGCCTAGCCTAGCCTAGCCCAGCCCAGCCCAGCCCAGCCCCTAGCCTAGCCTAGCCTAGCCTAGCCTAGCCTAGCCTAGCCTAGCCTAGCCTAGCCTAGCCTAGCCCAGCCCAGCCCAGCCAGCCTAGCCTAGCCTAGCCTAGCTAGCCTAGCCTAGCCTAGCCTAGCCTAGCCTAGCCTAGCCCCAGCCAGCCCAGCCCAGCCAGCCAGCCAGCCTAGCCTAGCCTAGCCTAGCCTAGCCTAGCCTAGCCTAGCCTAGCCTAGCCTAGCCTAGCCTAGCCTAGCCTAGCCTAGCCTAAATAAGAATTAAACCATAGAAATAGAGAAATAGAAAAAAAAGTCTGCAAGCTCTGGTTATAAAAAAAATGTTGAATGAAAGTAATACATAAGTAGTGAAAGTGATTTACACTTGCCTGAAATAGAAAAAGTGTATAAAAGTTTTACCAACATTAGAATGTAGTCAAAGAAATATATACTTGATGCTGTCTGTATTTTTGCTATTAATCTCTGAATAAGGAGTTCTTTAGAATCGCAATAGAAAATTTACAGTCAGCGCTTGAATTGGCAATTAGGAAGCTGAAATTCCTTTTTTAAAGTGTTGTACTGCAGTATTTGCATATAATCAATACACACACTAATGATTATACATTGTAAATGCTGCATAATTGGTTGTTGTGCTGAATTTTATAGGGGAATGACAATTATTTGTGTTCAGTGTAGATATAAGTACTGTAAGAGTAATTAAGTGCATGTCAACAACAATGAATAGAAAAACATTGAAAATCTGCTGTTCCCGAGAAGCAGGGGATGTATATAATCCAATGAGAGGATGGTCGAGACTTAACAGTGATAATAATTGGAATGATAATTGTAATGAAAATGTATAATATAGTATTTATGATGATAATAATGGAAATGGGAATTTTCATGATATTGAAAATAATAAAAATGGTAATGATATTGATAATGATAATAATGATATAAATAATGATGATAATGATATTTATAATGATGATAATGGTAATGATAATGAGAATTATGATAACATTAACTATGAAAATAAAAAATTGCAATCTGAGTTACAAGAGAAATGACGTTAATGATAATGATGATTAGAAAAACATCAGAAACTTTATAACAGTTGAATGAACACACATCGTCTGATATTTCTATGACAATAGCCTGACTCCTCGTCAGATAACTTTTGCTAGAGAGTATGGCTGTGAAGTTAGAGCCCCACACCCATTGCTAAAATATCCAAAGCTTATTACTGTTCTATGAATTGACATCAAAATAAGTTAGTAAATGATTAACGATTAGACGTATATCAAATACATGACTCAAGATACTGGAAGTAGTCATTTACTTGTTTAACTGTCATTCAGTCATTTCCATGATATTTTTAGCAAATGATCAAAAAGTGTTGTCAAGCTTTTATATATGTCACATGTTATCCAAGTATATGAATAACAGTATTTCCCCTGTCGTTAAAAGCATATTCGGCATGCAGGATATGTCACACACAATGATACATAGATAGCAAGGTCTTCTGTAGCAGTGTTTGCCAATTTTTAAATTTTCTCGAAATAATAATTTCTTTTGCTTGGTAACCCATAGGGCAGGTACAGAATTTCAGTGGTTGACCATTAATTTTTATCCTCTAAACATTTTACTGATTGTAATTTCATTTGAATAATAGGTAATTTCCCTAAACTTTGTATGGTTTTATGCTGTGAAGTAAAAATTTGAAGTGAGATTCTGAAATGAGGAAATCATAAGTGATCATTGGTAGCAAATATATCAGTATCCATGTTCTCTATTATTATTTCAGTAGATACAAGAAAGGTAGTAATAAGAAATCTTAGAATTTTGTGCATTGTAGTGCAATTTTACAGTATTTGTTACAAAGACAGTTCCTTTCACTACTAAATAAAACAAAAAATTGTATGTTTATATTTTATATAAGTATTCAAAGTGATGTAATTAAGTGACAGTTTCTGAATGATTATATAACAGAATTTGAAGCGGGAACAATAACTTTGCACAATAATTTCTGAAAATTGTGACGTGATATGACAAACTATAGAAAAGGGCCTCGTAAGTGAAATATTGTGGGCAACGGCCTCTTAATCACTGTTCTAGGGAAGAGGACTTGCTCGTTTATGAAAAATGCTTTGTATTAGAAGGACGCCTCACAAAATTAGGCTGATGTTTTTTTGTGCGAGATTTATAGCCCATTTTTGATTATGATGTTTGCAAATATGATAAAGGATTTTGACAATATTGTGAGACACATCTTGAGTTTGATTAAAATTAGTAAAAGCTATGTGAGTTGATAAAGGAAGGAGTAACTCTAAAGTTAAATTGTTTCAAAAGGGAAGATATTCTGGTTATTGTTGTGTGGGGATATGTCTATAAAGTTATTTTTTTAACATTATTATTATTATTATTTTTTTGACTTGCAAATGAATGGTATGAATGGTACTAGGTATAATCTTTATCATTACAAGATAATTAGATATCTGTAAAGTGTTGATTTTGGTCGTTATTGATATTGCTAGCATGATCATTGTCATCTTCATCATGATTGTCGTCATTGTCATCTTCATTGCCAAGAATCATCATGAAACATTTAGAATCAAGAATCATCATAAATCATCATAAATCATCATAAATCATCATATCATCAGTCATCAATCATCAATCATCAATCATCAAATCATCATCATCATCATCATCATCATCATCATCATCATTCAATCATCATCATCATCATCATCATCATCATCATCATCATCATCATCATCATCATCATCATCAACATCATCAACATCAACATCAACATCAACATCATCAATCATCAATCATCAATCATCATCATCATCATCATCATCATCATCATCATCATCATCATCATCATCATCATCATCATCATCATCATCATCATCATCATCATCACCATCATACCATCATACCATCATTGCCGTCATTGCTGTCACTGTCATCATCCTTTTAACCTTACACTCCACTGACGCACTAAGTTACGAGGAATGACACTTGACACAACCTTGTTGAAACGGATCATCTTGCAATTAAATTATTGAGATGATGTCACCCAATAACTGTCAGCCGAGGATAGAGCGTAAACTAGACTTCGTAAGCGGGAACTATTTAAGTCTCTTGGAAATGCATTTTGTCTGTTGATAAGGTTATTTGATATTAAAGAATAATTTCATGGTATCCTGACTGGTATTAGTTTTAATAAACGTCTTAGATAGAAGGTAGATACACTTCTTAAGGATGGATATGAGTTAATATGATAATAAAGGTTTTTTTAATTGGGTAATTAGAGACCTCGTAACACTGTATGTACACAGTTGTTTGGTTGTATTTCTCTATTTTTAGATTTCATTGTTATGAAAAAGTGTCGGCATGTTTTGAGATTGAGTGTGTTAAGCTCACGATTCCTTAAGTAGATAATCCCTCTTTATTTGATTCAATTGATATAAATCCTTCGGGGAACTTGATACATTTATGCCTCATATTATGCCGTCACTCATTCGAGCTCAATTAACTGCGACCTTTTTATTGTCATTGTTTTGATTCCCCTTGTATGATTGCTGCACAGTACAGTATCAGACCTTACCATAACACGTTTCCATAGCTCCTTTCTCCAAGTGCAAGTTGATTTTGAATTTACATTTTGCGGTTTATTCATATGAGGAAGATTTACTTGTAATAAGTTATTTTTTATTTTACAATGGTATTTTTAGACAATTTTAGTGCCTGGTTTGTAGTAGTTTTGAAATGATTTTAGTGACTTTTTGTAAAGTTGTTTTACAATTTGATTATTTTAATAGAGGGGTTATAGATATGAAAATTAGTTAGGGGAATATATATCAAATCTATGCAGTTTAGTCAAGTGCAGTTTTTATATATTTATAGACTAATGTGAATTAATATGACTTATTTTGTTAGATAAAGGCTTCATACCTAGACACTGTTTCTGAAATTTTAACACACTTTTTTGTGGGATTTAACCACATTCTGTATGGAGGTAGGATTTTGTCTATATAATTTGTGGAATTAAAAGTAAAGTGAAACATTTCTTGGTAATATAGACATTTTCAGGACCTTATTATATATTTTTTTTATTTTATAGGATATTGGGATTAATACTTGAGGTTAGCTTTTTTATATAACTTTCAGGTTATTCTTACATTCACAGTTTATTTATCATTTTCTTTTTATTTTTAAGAATAAGATGGATACAGTCCCATATGACAATGTGTGACAATATATACATACATCTCATCCCTCAACAGGTTTCATGTATAGTGTCATCTTGAGTTTTATAATGTATACCTATTTCTTTCAAAAATATGATAGTGAAATGCATTTTGGTTTATAAGTATTGCAAAAGCAGTGCTGTATTGGAAATAAAATGCATTATAGTATTCTTCAAGTTATTTGATAACACTACATCTATTTCATATGATTTTCTTTGTTCATAGAATATACCCTGGGCATCATTTATCACATGTCAATAATAGTATAATGAAATAACTTCAGTTAGCATTGTGGATTTTCTCTTTGAAAGAATACCCATAATTTTGGAGATGAATATGTGATATGTAGATTATTGTGTGTGATGGAATTTAATTATAAGTATTCAGGTAAAAGAGAAAGGAAGGGAATTGAGTATATACAGATATTCAAACATTTTTCCCAGGTTTACACTACCTTCAGATTCAAACTCATTATTTTTTTCCCCCCTTACAGCCGGGTAACGCAAGATGGTGTGCGGTGGAATGTGCCGTGCCTGGGATGGGGATCACCACAAAGTGCGAGAGAAGAATGGAACAGACAAGGGAGCCGGAATGATGAAATCACTGCAGGTGACGTCGCCAAGCTCTTGGGACGAGGATGTTCCTGCGCCAGGTAATTTGTGCATGCATGCGCATGTGCATTTGTGTGCGTGCGTGTGTGTATGCATGTATATATGTATGAATTCATGTATGTGCATATGTATATATGAGTGTATGTATATATGTATATATGTGTGTATGTATATATGTTTGAATCTACAGTATGTATAAATGTGTACACATACATGGATGCATTTGAGTATACAATTATATATCATATAAGATTTTACTAAATGTGTATGTGTATCTTTTGTTATGCTGAACAAATGGAATAAGAAGCTCTGCCACCTTTTCAGAATTGCCATACCCTGCTGCAGCACTCCTGGTAGGCATCTGCGCATGTGTCTGTTTCGTCAACTCTCTCTCGGGCGACTTCGTATTTGATGACTCGGAGGCAATTGTGAACAACAGCGATCTCAGAGGGGACACTCCTCTCGCCAACCTGTTCCACAATGACTTCTGGGGCACCCGGTTAACACATCCATCCAGTCACAAATCATACAGGCCTCTGACTGTTCTCTCCTTCAGGTAATTAAAAAAAATTTTTTTAACTGATCTTTTCTTCAGGTAATTTTTCTTTTAAATTCTACTGACCTCTGACTGTCCTCTCCCATTGGTAATTAAAGTCGCAACATGTATGGTTTGTGTTTCCTTTGTATGTATTCCTTTAGGTAAATCAAGTCTCAACCTCTATTGGCTTTTCATAGTACTCTTCTTGAGATAATTTAGGCTGCAGTTTAGACAGACTTTTTTAGGTAATTTTAGTCACCAGTTGCAACTTGTATAGGTCTCGGACTTTCCTTTCCTTAATAAATTTTTGAAGCGAACCATAATTGAATAATTTGATGAGACATGATGAAAGATGGCTGAATATTACTCATTTAGCATATTGTTGCTCCGAGTGTGCTTGCTGAAGTGTATCATGTATTAAAATATTTCCTGGGAATATTTCTTTCTGGTATATCTTCCATTATTCTATGTTACTAAATCTTGAAAAAATATAGATAAAAAAATAGATCTTACAGCCTTCCCTCACAAAAGAACCCCAATACTAAATTTTCTTGTACTTTTTCCCACAGATTAAACTACTCATGGGGAGCACTGGACCCCTTCAGTTACCATGCAGTCAATGTTGTTGTACATTGCCTTGTCAGCATAATGAGCCTTAGGGTCTTTTATGTCGTGTTTGGTAACGGTGCTCCACGGGCTGCCATCTTGTCGGCCATACTCTTCGCCACTCACCCCATTCACACTGAGGCGGTAAGGAAAGCTCTTCCCCTTTCTTCCTCTCCCTCTTCCTCTTCCCTCTTCCTCTCCTCTTCCTCTTCTCTTCCTCTTCCTCTTCCCTCTTCTCTTCCTCTTCTTTCTTCCCTTCTCTTCCTCTCACTCTTCTTTTTCCTCTTCTCTTCCTCCTTCCTCTTCGCTCTTCCACTCTGCTCTCCCTCTCCCTCTCCTCTCTCTCCTCTCTCTCTCTCCTCTCCCTCTCCTCTTCTCCCTCTCACTCTCCCTCCTCCCTCTCCGTCTCTCCCTCTCGGCTCTCTCTTCCTCAAAGCTCTCTCTCCCCTCTCTTCCTCTCTCACTCTCCCTCTTCCTCTCTCCTTCCTACTTCTCCCGCCCTCCCTACTCTCTCCTCCTTCCTTTCCTCTCCCTCTCCCTCACTCCTCTCCCTCTCCCCTCTCCTCTCCCTCTCCTCTCCTCTCTCTCCACTCTCCTTCTCCCTCTCTCTCCCTCTCCCCTCTCTCTCCCCTCCTCTCTCTTCTCCCTCGTCTCTTTCTTGCTCTCTCGTTCTTTCTCTCTCTCTTCCCTCTCTCTCCCTCTCTCCTCTCCCTCTCCTCTCTCCCTCTCTCCTCTTCTCCCTCTCCTCTTCCCTTCCCTCTTCCGTCTTCTCTTCCTCTTCCTCTTCCTCTCCTCTCCCTCTCCCTCTCCTCTTCTTCTCCCTTCTCCCCTCTCTCCCTCTCCCTCTTCCCTCTCCTCTCCTTCTCCCTTACTCTTCCCTTTCACACTTTTCTTCTTTTCGTCTTCCTCTCTTCCTTTCTCTTTCTCTTTTTCCTCCTTTCCTTCTTCCTCTCTTCCTTTCCCTCTCCTCTCCCTCTGCATGTTATTATGTCCTTCAGAATGCATTATCAAAACAAATCATCCACACAGTAACCTCCAGTATTGTATCCCACAGGTTTCTGGCATCGTGGGTCGCGCTGACCTCCTATGCGCTCTCTTTGTCTTTGTCTCTCTTCTAAGCTATGTCCGGGCAGTGAAGGAGATGTCAGGAACCATGTCATACAGGTGCGTTGCATTGTTTTTTTCCCTCTTCCTTGACCTTTGAGGGATTGAGAATATATATAGAGATATGAGAAAGGCGTGAGATCTATGTTTCACTGGTCTTGTCATATTTTGAACATTTAATAAATGGTTGGTGGGTAATAATTGTCTTCTAAGGGTGTGAAGAGACTTTATATCTTCAAATTGGTAATCAAAGGGAAGTGAAGGATATATAAACCCTGGATAAATGTTTAAGGATTATGGAGGGGAACCTCTCTCAGCTTCTTGTTGCAAAATTTAGATCTAGACACATCACATGGGTTAATGAAAGCTTGTGATTCCCATTCTTCAATGCTTTATTATATTGTGTCATGTTTTTTAGTATTATAGATAGAAAGTCAAATCCAAATCCTTGAGAGAGAGAGAGCTAGTAACTGAATAGTATTCTAGGATAATTTCTAACTCCTTTTCCTTGACATTTTGCCAAGCCTTGGAATAGTGTGACTTAAGGTTGTAGGGAGTTCTGTTTTTATCAAACCATCTTCAAAGCATTGGTAGATCCTTTCATGCTGTGTTGTCTAGGATCACAGTGAGAGATTGGATTATTTAGGGCCATTAGCCTAAGATCACAGGGAAAGTTTGTAACCCATTCTTCAAAATTTCCTCCAGATCTCGGCACACTATTTTGTATCTCCTGATGACAGCAGGATCAACTGCAACAGCAATGCTTTGCAAGGAAGTTGGTATAACAGCTTTGGTAAGCAGAATTTGTTTGATCGTAATAGCATAATGTATATGCTTTTTTGTTTCATTGCCTTTTAAGTATTAGGAATAAGACATATGAATATCTTTGGAATAGGAAGACAGAAGAATCTTAGAGAAATAAATTGAGAAAATAAATTCATTTTGAATATCATGACAAATATCATCAAATCCTGTGCTATAAGTACAATTTATTTGTATTTGTGTATTTGACTACAGTAGATTTTAAATAAGGTCACTTATAAAAAATAATGGACATTGTGGTACTACAGTAATTATCACGACTATTATCAGATACCACAGGATGATAAAAAGCTTGATATTCTTTACAGGGTGTCTGCAGTGCCTATGATGTCCTATTGGCTCATGGTGGCATCATTGGTCGCACTATTATATCAGTTATTGTTGGACATAATCAGCGAGCTTTGGCTTTTTGGAGAAATCTGCCAGGTAAGGTTGTAAAAATTTTTATGATTGTGTTTTCCAGGTGTTATTGCAGTTGTGATAAGTTCTGATTTCATAGTTATCAACACCACCATCAGCATTATCATTGTCATTATTGTTATTATGATTGTTGAATATGCAGTTTTCTTTCTTTTTGTGGACATACTGCTAGCTATGGTAGTGAAAATGTATCATTAATGAATATGTATCATACATTCTAAGTGCCTCTCTCTTTATAGATAATGTGAGCTTTGATTATGTTCAAATATAAAGATCAATTTTTTCTGCCTACTTTCATTTGTTGGGAGGTGCAGTGTGTTGCTCAGTGAAATCTAGTGAATGATCGAGTTGACAAAATGTTATACATAGTGTTCGATTGTGAAGAGGGTGAGGTTGGAGGTAGTTTGCTTTGCATCATGGCCTTTTTTACAACTCATTGCCTCAAAAATATATCTTCTTGAACTGCTACATATATTTTCTTTAAGTTTCCTATCTTTGAAAGTCATCAGTTTATGTTTCATGAAGAAATCTGCTTCAGTTTCGATTGTTTTTTAAATTCTCATCTGATAACAGCATTAGTGAAATTGTTCACCCAGATTGTAATGAGTCTGGGTGAACTACACTGTTTGAGAGGGCTCATGTGAATGCAGGTGCCGAAAAAATGGGCAGTGGCTTATGTAAGTGGCCAATATCCTGGACATGTGGTGTGTAGGCTAGGCACGCGTGAACACCCATGAGCGGTGACAAGACTCTTTGCCTCCCCTTTGCAGTTATTTTGGGTAACCTTTTTATTTTTTTTGCCATTTTCTAATGTCCATATTTGTCTTTTGATCTGCTTTATCCATAGAGTAATTGCTTATATTATCTTTCTATGTAGTAAGTAACTATATAGCAAGTAAAGCATTTGGTTATTTGTGCCATTTATTTTATTTTTTGTAATTTTTAAATTTTTCTGTAATACAACCCGCACTGTAGGTCACAGCAGCAAAGAATACGATGTGCAGCATGGAAATGGTGTCCTACCTGGAGCTGATTCTCTTCCAGTCATGGATTACGCACTTTACATTTTACATTCGTTTATCTAAGGGAATAATGCAAAAGTCCTCTTCTAAGTGCCAAATGAGTCTAATCACACTCCAAGAGGTTTATTCACTCATGGTGTGTCTTTTCCATCACCATCATGACATCACCTGGCCTGTGGCCATTATGTCCAATGATGGCATGTTTATGTAACCTGGCCCTCAACCCAGATTTTTCCATGATGAGACCGTAACATCATCCAGATTGGAGGGTTTAAAAAATGTATGTATAATTGTTGAAATCATTGTCATCATGTCTCCCTTTCAGCTGGGATCCTGCGAGGGCTGATGTGGAGACATATACTACTGGCGGTGACTGGCATAGCATTGCTGGCAGCCCGCTGGGTTGTCATGGGGTCAACGGTACCAAGGTTCATGAAGGTGGATAACCCTGCCTCCTTCCTGGATAGTGTCGTCTTCAGGGTGAGTGTCAGCTGTATTGATAGATTGATAGGTGGATAAATTGATGTGTCGTTGGTGGGATTGATGTGTAGTTGGATAGATAAATATAGATACGGAGGTGAATTGATTGGTGGATGGACTGATATATAAATTGATTGGTAGATGCTTAGATTGATGTGTAGATGGATAAATAGATGGATCGATTAATCAGTAGATGAATAAGGAGATGAGTAAAGTGATATGCAAATAAAAAGATTGATGTGTAGACTGATTGATTGATGTGGAGTTGAGCATCAGTTGATAAATGTGATTGATTTAGCCTTTTTTATTGTGTTTTTTGTGATTGTGTGTGTGGATTGATTGAAAAGAGATTGATGTGCAGATATAAATAGTGTTTTGTATATGGATAAAGAGATTGATATTTGTGTAGATATAGATATATGTAAGGATACATAGAGAAGCAGATACAGATACGAAGGGGTCGATTGCTGGTTTAAGAGTTAGATGGATAGATAGATACAAATCTAGATAATTAAATTAATGAATAGATTAGTAAAGAGAGAAATGGGAAGTTGTGTGCAAAAGAAGACAGATACATTTGTAAATACATTTTCTCCTACATACATGTTCAAAGATTGTCACTTTGTCTCTCTAATTCAGACTGGGCTTTTTGTAATTTAAAGATTTTTTTTTTTTTAGAATAGTTACAGTTTCCCTTCTTTATAGATTTAAATTTGAATTTAGTCCAGTTTTTGTATCAAAATTATTAATGTATGTTTGTTAAAAATTTTAACAAGCAAAAAAATTAAGGTAAAGTTATACATGCACAGTCTGTGTACATAATCATACATTAATGTCAGTATTTGGAAATATGTGAAGCTGAAAATATTCTTTAATGTTATCTAGTAATTAGAGTACTAAAAGCTTCATGTTCACTGAATATCACATCTGTGCATTATGTCAGTTCTATTGTTCAGTTTCATTAAGCATATAATCTTGTTCACAATCTGGTAATATAGCAATTGTAAGCAGTGAACTCACACAGTGTCAGTATCAATATACATATCTCATTTGCTACTTGTTGGTGTGGTAGCTTCATCTATACGGATGATCTGTGATAAATTTAGAGTACATGATCTTTCACTTTGTTACTGTGAATTAAAATAGAAAAGGAAAAATTGACACAATTTTGCCTCGGCATGAATACATACTTGCATTTGATCATGTAAACAGCCACATTTGCTAAAATGGATTTTTTTTTGTCAGTACTAAGGTAGTATGAATGCTCATGATATCTTTATGAACTTTGCCTTAAAGCTTTTGTAAAAATTTTGATGTTCAATCAGGTGTGTAAATAGTGAAATCTATGCAATGAATGTTGTGCATACACTTGGCCATGGCATGTTATTCTGTGCACGTTGCATGCATGCTGTGAGCGGATACAGCTTCCTGTAATCACATGTAATTATCACTGTTCTCGTTACTTGAAAATATCACTTTTCTCTTACCTGTAATCACGTGTGCGGAGAATGTAAAATTTCTAAATCAAACTGTCTTCTCCACAGAGTTTGAACTATCAATATACATACAGCCTGAACGCCCTTCTGCTCGTTCTTCCAATATGGCTTTGTTTTGATTGGTCTATGGGCTGCGTGCCAGTAATAGTAAACTTCAGTGACCCGCGATTGCTGGCCCTCCCCATCCTGTGGTTCTCCTTTGTCATGTTGCTGAGGAGGGGAATGGCCCAGGGCAGAGCCAGCCAGACGTCGAGGTAGGCTGTGAACATGTTTTGTGGCCTGTGCTAGCTTTTTTCCCCGTGTCCTTTTCTTTTATTTGTGATTTTATGTTTGGTGTATGCTAGCATTGTGTTCTTCCCTGATTATGTATTTTTGTGGAACTTACCCTAGGTGTTTTTTTTTTTTTTCTATATCCAGTTATTTTTATTTGCTTGTGTAACCAGAAAATGCATTTTTCAATATTGCTGGGCTGTCTGTCTTGTTATATCATTGACTTGTGTGATGATCATAGGCTTCCTCTCTTTTGAATAATTGTATCTTTTTCTTAGTAGCTTTGACTTGTAAAAATTATGAATAATGCTTATGTTTGATATGCAGATCATCATCAAAATATACATTCCTTCATGGATGATGATTTGCATTAATGAATTATTTAGTTATTATGGATTTGTATAAATTATTTTCTCTTTTTAAAATGATGTGTTGTTGAGTAGCTTCAGCTTGTTGTGATTTTTTAAAGTATTCATTACTAATATTAAACTGTCCCATAGTAGGTTATAAAGTAACATATCCACATAAATAAATGTACTGAATCTTTCCAAGCAAATATTGTTAGAAGATTGTTTTTGTATTTTTTTTTTTTTTTAGATGAATGTTAGTGAGGCCTTTTGTATTCTTAAGTGTCTTTCTGGAAGGTAGTACAGTTTGACAATCATTTTTTGGCATGAGGGCATTTTCAGAATTCCTGGTTTACTGTGCAGACTTGCTACTACTGTTTTCTAGCATAATCTAATGTAGCTACTGTTACTGAGCACTTTCAGAAAGACAATTTTACATTTTAGTTCATTTTTATTACATTTAGC
Organism: Penaeus vannamei; assembly: GCF_003789085.1. NCBI lineage: Eukaryota > Metazoa > Arthropoda > Malacostraca > Decapoda > Penaeidae > Penaeus > Penaeus vannamei. The sequence continues at coordinate 527,622 of NW_020868982.1, read as the reverse complement.
TCCAGTCAATACAGGAATGGAAGAATTTTGTTGAAGATGGAAATTACGCAGATGGTTGTAAGTCTGGAGCAAAGAGCAGGCGGACGAAAATGAGGAAGATGTATGGAATAGTTTCTTAGTGACAGGTTATTCTGTGGTGAGATGAGCTGGTTGGTTGCAAGGAAGTTGAAGAAGAGCCAAGGAAATAATTGCATCTTTCTGGATGAATAATTTTCTGGTATACTTTGACTGTTCATGACCAAGAATGCCCTATGTCCTGCAGTCACAAATTCAGTGACATGATTTACTAAATGCTTATTAATGCCTTTGATAAGTAATTGATAAATACTAGTTACTTGATCTAGAAATATTTATTTCAATACATTTGATATAAATTCCCTATACATCATGAAATGTAACTAGTTGAATGACCATATGACTCATTGCAATATGTAGGGCTGCACAATTTCTAGTAATTATATATATATATATATATATATATATATATATATATATCGGGTATATATATATATATATATATATGTATATATACATATATATATATATATATATATATATATATATATATATATATATATATATATACTATATATACATATATACATATATATACATATACATATATATATATATATATATATATATATATATACATATATATATATATATATATATATATATATATATATATATATATATATATATATATATATATATAATATACATACATATACATATATATACATACATATACATACATATATATATATATATATATATATATATATATATATATATATATATATATATATATATATATATATATATGTATGTATGTATGTATGTATATATGTATGTATATATATGTATGTATGTATATGTATATATATGTATATGTATATATATGTATATATGTATATATATGTATATATATGTATATATGATATATATATATATATATATATATATATATATATATATATATATATATATATATATATATATATATACATGAGATAATAATTTTCCCTATCACAAAGAAAATACAAGTAAATCTGAGTGATATTGGAATTTCTGTGTACAACTTTTATTTCTTGCTCTGTATGCAATATTTTTACTCACCCTCCTATTTGCCCTCATTCGTTCAGGCAAAAGGAGCCCAGGCTAGACTGCCACACTGTACTGCAACATTGATTTTGGCTTATTACCAAACATGTGCCTCATTCTAAGCAGTGGGCATGGAAAAAGCCGTATGTGTGAGTGAAATCCAATGTTCGAGACAAGCGCCTCTGATATTCTTATGCCTGTCACAGTTTCAGTTCACTTTTAGAACTATTTTCAATGGTTTACATAATAATCTTAGGGGAATTATGAATGAAAGAGGCCATGGTTTCAAATAACTGATTTTCTGATGCCAGGAATAACTGTACCTCTGCAAGAAATCTGGCAAAATCAATTTCCTGGCATTCTCTAGGTCCCAGTGAGGCTAGGAGACTGGTTACAAAGTTGTATTTCATATTACAGATCTTTTAGTTAAAGGAAGATGCAGTGCCTTACTTTTGATTTGTTAGTGTTGTATAAACCATATGTGTTTGTTCCCAAGGGGAGACCTGTTTTGCATTTTCATTTTTATGTCTTTTTGGTGCAGATCATTCTTAAATGGATAAGAAAAGCAGATAAAAACAAGATTTTAATGCTGAATTCTGCAGTATGCACTTTAGCTGGGTGTTGTGTCAAGTTTGCTACCAGCTTCTTGCACCTGGATGTAACACTTGCACTTTGCTTGGACTTTGAGGCTGCAATCCAATAGCAGAAAATACTTGACACATCACAGAATTAAGGGATCAGCTACAACCACTTCATTGTACATAAGAATTAAGGGAGTAGCCACATCCACTTCATTGTAATTGATTAAGTGACTGCACACCACTCTCACTGCTAGTAGGGGTTACCCAGTGAACTAATCTGTGAAACTCATGTGTCTGCCTGTAATTTTATCTGGATTAAAAGAGGTGCTGTACTTCCAGTTTGTGGAAGATTGGTTGTTTTAGTTTGTGTTTCACTGTTGAAGTAATTATTTCATTTAAATCCCAAGTGCTTATAATTGATTTAATGGCTGTGTTTTGTTGCCCTAGAGCAAGCTTGTCATTAGTTTGTCAATCATGGGTAGACTTTTTTATTCTTGTGTGTTATCAGCTGTCAAAATGCTCCCTGTGATAAAGGCAATTTAAATGGCTAAGAAAGCAAATTTGTAGCAAAGGGAGTTGGTTTACTTTTAAGTATTTTGATATTGGAGGATTTTTTTTTTCTCTTCAGAGAAAAAATAACAGGGATGATTTATGTAATTAATTTGTAAGTACTAGATCAACTGATAAATTTACGTGCATGTGTGTGTGATTATTTACATGTACATATTTTATAATGTATATGTAATTCTTTACTACACATTTCTGCAAATGGGATATGAAAGTTTTGATATATAGAAAATGAACTATCCCAGAGTCTTTCATATCGGTGTAGTAACGTCCAGTATTTGAAAAGATCTTCAAATGTACCTTGTTGTTAAAAGAGCAAAACATCTAGTTAACTCAGAGGGCGAATAACCTTTTACACTTTGTGTTTTTTTTCTGTCATTTCTCTGAAGGTAGGTAAAGCAAGTCATTGTGAATCAGTATTTGGATTATGATAATATTATTTTAACCCGTTGGATGTGGTTGCGTCACAGAAATCACAGGGCCGAAAATACAGGCAATGGGTTATGTAAGTAACCAACATCCTGGGTGTGCTGCACATAGGCTGGGTGTGCATGATCAAGAGTGAGCGGTGACAAGACTCTTTGCTTCCCCTTTACAAAGTTATCTTGTGTAAACTTTCTAAAAAAAATTTGCCATGTGCCAATGTCCATATTTCTCCTGATTTGCTTTATCCAGATGGTAATAGATTAATTTCCTTGCACAGACTCCGTATCATCTCTATGTAGTAAATAACTCATTGTAAGAAAAAGTAAGTTCAAATATTTTATTTGTGCTATATATTCTATTTTTTTGTAATTTTGAATTTTCTGTAATACAACCTGCAACGCAGGTCACAGCGGCCAGGAATACGATGTGCAGCATGGAAATGGTGTCCCCCAGGAGACGGTGCTCTTCCAGTCATGGCTTACGCACATTACATTCCGCATTCGTTTATCTATGGGAATAATGCTCAAGTCCCCTTCTAAGTGCCAAATGAGTCAGATCACATTCCAAGAGATTTGTGCACTCATGGCGAGTCTTTTCTGTCACCCTGGCCTTTGCTTATGACGGCATGTTCACATCACCTGGCCTGCGGCCATTTTGTTGGATGACTGCACATTCATGTCACCTGACCCTCAACCAAGATTTTTCCATGACGGGATGGTCACGTCACCCGGGTAGGGGTTAAATGGTAAATGTCGTGGTTATGGTTTATGGATTGATTTTAACCCCAAGCCGTAGGGCATGGCATGTACGTACATGCCATTGCCCATTGTGCGTGTTGAATTTAGTAACTGTTTTTACATAGAGATGGCTCCACAAGTAATAAGTCACCAATGAGCCAATTACGCGAACTACCTGTCTCACCTGTTTACCCTTTTCCTTGATTTTCGATAATATTTTCTAATATTTAATACAGCTGTTAGTAATGTCAGTAACAATATAGTAATTATAGTGTTTATAACAAAAATAACAGTGTCAATATTGATAGCATTAGTAAAAAAAAAATTTTCCTGTTTTTTTTCAAGGAAAATCGAGGTTGCAAGATCTACTAATTAACTCCTTTGTGGCTAAACATTGGCAAAGCCATCTATGTGCTAAAACATTTAACCAAGCCTTGCCAAAGGCAACGCACCATTTTCCCGTCGACATTGGGATAAGTAGGCATTGACTTTGGTGTTAACAATTGGCTTGTGAGGTTAGAGATACAGAATGCTTTAGGGAATGTCTTAAATGTTCTTTGTATTTTTGCAAAGATGCTACTGAATTGCTTCCCTAAAGTATTGTTGATAGTTGAATCAATGGAAACAATGTTGTTAAGACTGAATTCAAGTGCTTTTGTGTGGTAACACAATTTAAAATCAAATATTTATTATTAGAATGAAAAAGGGTATTGCTGTTGATTTAACACTTGATTTTTAAATTACTAAGTATGTGAAGTGTTTCCCTTTTTTGTACATATGTGTTTGTTGTCTTTTCTTCCTTTTTTCTTGAAAATTGTATATAATAATCACATGCCTGTCTCACAAAGTTAAGTTTTCGGATTTTCTCATTTCTTATCATTGTATATAATTGTTTGATGTGCTCCTTACAATAGATCCACAGATGCATACTATGGACCCTGATGAAGAAAGGAGTGTAATTTCTCGTCGGTGTTCTTGATGGATCTAAAAACTTAAATCTTCTTCTTTGTTTCCTGCATTATCAAGTGGTGTGATTTTTATAAATTTCTGATTATTTTTGTTATCAAAGGGTTCATTGTTATAGGCTTAGCTGTAGTGTTTAATGATTTGATATGCCAGGCCTTTTGGGATATGAAATATCATCATTATACTTTTTAAAGAATTTTGAATTATTATGATTATCATCTTTCTTTTTTTAATTATCCAAACTGCAGTCTGATGTATAATATAAGCAAAGGCATTTTTTAATATTATCAGTAAACAGATTTGAAAAGAATTTTAAATTTACTCTCATTAATAATTTTTTCTTTATTTCTAAGATGTGTTCTGATGGGATTGGCTCTGGGAATAGTGCCCTTCTTGCCTGCATCGAATCTCTTCTTCCGCGTAGGATTTGTGATAGCAGAACGCGTGCTCTATCTCCCCGCAGCCGGATTTTGCATCTTGGTGGTTACAGGCATGCGGGAGCTCAGTGCTGCCGGGCATGTTAGTAAGGTGTGTGGTAGAAGACATATGTTATCAGATTAGATAGTTTTTTTGGAATTTTTCATATTCAGTTCATAATTTTAAAGGAGCATTCCAACAGTTTTAATGCACCACTTTATTTTCATTCAGTAATTTCTGTTCTTTTTGGCTTTAATGAAATGCCTAACCTTTCAGAGGGTGCTCCAAGTCGGCTACGTATTATTGGTGGTTGTGTTTGTTCTGAGGTGCCAGCAGAGAAGCCGCGATTGGTTGACCGAAAAACAGCTCTTCAGCTCTGGACTGGATGTGTGTCCACTTAATGCAAAGGTTAGATATTTATAAATTTAAAATGCGCTCTCTTCTGTTCATCTTTCTGTCTGTATATCTGTTTGTCATTTGTCTATTCACTGTATTTTATATTTTTGTCGTTAGTTGCATTACAGTTATCATTATTATCATTTCAGCATTTTTTTTTCTTTTTATGTTTCACGTAATCAAACTTTTGTAGCTTCATTGACCTATATCTTTTCCCTCCCCCTAAACTATAGGTTCATTACAACATGGGGAAAGTAGCAGCAGACAATGGGGATGTGTTTGAAGCTGTGAGTCGATACAGAGAGGCCCTTCGGCTGAACCCCGACTATGACCAAGCCATGAATAATCTAGCCAATATTCTAAAGGTGAGTGCAGGAGCCTTGTGAAGGCGTTGTTCAGGCTGTTCTTTTATTTTCGATTGAAGAATAGCAAATGTGCATGAAAAAATGCGCACATAAACAAAAATAACAAAAGTAATATATATAACAAAAATTTTGCTCAGGACCAAGGACATCTAGACGAGGCATTACATCTCCTCCAACAAGCAACGACACTGAGACCAGATTTTGCCGCAGCTTGGATGAATTTGGGGATCGTTCAGGCATCACTGGGCGATCATTCCTCAGCAGAGACCAGCTATCTCACTGCACTGACACACAGATCTGTAAGTTTATTGGTGAATTCTGTCCCTAAACTTATAAAGGAATAAAATACTTTTGTTTCCAACTTGGGTAAATCCCACTAAATAATTTTTTTTTTTTCGTAGATCCTCAGATTTTCTTGTTAGATTCGGATCAAAACTTTGGTCATTATCAGAATTTGTAAACTCTTGTTTAACCAGTAAGTACAAATCAAATCCAAGAAATTCAAACCATTTTTATGTTACAACTGTTCAAAAAATTCCTTTCCTTAATTTCTAAGGAGGTACAGGAAATTCAAATGGACTTTTTCAGCCTCACAGTTGCCCTAGATTCTCAGTTTCTCTGTAAGACAAATTAATCTTACAGTTTCAGATTCATTAAAAGTCCAGTATAGATCAGAAAACACTAAAGGTTCTCAGCCAACCTATAAAACCCAGATTGGTTTGATTTACAAGAGCCCCAGTTTAGAACGACAAGTACTTATTAGAATGGAACTTTCCTAATAAACTTGTTATTAGAGTTCAGAAATGCAGTACAGACTAGCAACTACCTTGCATTACAGAAGTTCGAGCATGCATATATATACTGCAAATCCTTAAATAATCACATAAGATGCAAACCACTTTTGCTTTAATCTTCTTCCTCCCCACTCCCTTAGGTGTACCCAGACTGCCTGTACAACCTGGGCAATCTGTACCTTGAGAAGGGTGACCACAGTGCTGCCTTGGCCACCTGGACCAATGCCACTTCCCTCAAGCCCTCCCTGGCAGTGGCTTGGACCAACATGCTGATTCTGCTGGACTCACAGGGCCTCTACCAGTCAGCAATTGATGTGGCTGACAAGGCACTCAGGTACAGAGAGAAAGAGAGTTAGGGATTTTTAGGAGGTCTAAGGGGAGGGGAGTCAGCTGAGACACTTAGTCATTACTACTGCAACTGTTTCATAGATTGATTGTTAGAACATGTTACCATCTGATGAGTACATACACCCTGTCCCTCCAGGCACCTACCGAGTGAGCCAGCCTTGCACTTCAACCTGGCCAATACCTTAGGCAAGCTCAGCCGCTATGAGGAGTCTGAGTCGCACTTTCTGCTAGCCACCAATCTGGATCCAGGCAATGCCAACTACTGGGCCAACCTAGGGGTCCTGTACCACCGATGGAGAAAGTATGAGCAGGCTGAGAAGTCCTACCTCCATGCCCTCAAGCTCAACCCTACCCTGAAGAGTGCACAGGACAACCTCAACATGCTGCTCAAGGCCACTGGCAAAATATATAGATAGCACAAGATAAGGTCAAGTAAATTCTAGTGAGGCCTTGTGTCCTCAAACTAGTTGGAGATTTGGGAAGGGAAAGGCAATGTAGCATGGAGTCTGAGAGGTGCATTGTGGTAAGGCCAGGAGTGGGTATGTTTAGTATGTTTTCACAAATTTGATAAATGAAGAATCATGGACTTGGGTCTTTGCTCTACTGAAGTGTTATGTGAGGATGACCAGGATTTTATACTTGTGGGAGTAATTTTGACATAAACAAGTTTTATCTTTGGAGATGTCAAAAAAATTTCCATTGTGTGCATAGTTGCATTATCACTAACAGATAAGACTTGGAAAAGTAGGAGTACCCAGTCATACCATATCATTCCGTGCATAGATATATTGATACCTCAGTGTTAAAAGGGAAATGTGCTGTCATTGATATAGAGCTAATTTAGATATTGCTTTTACTTATGCTCACTGTTGATTTCTTTGAAGCAGTTTCACGCTTATCACTAGCCCATATAAGTTGCATTGATTGCTCTGCAACAAAACTGCAGATCCTTTCTATATGTGACTGAATTATGTTTGGTCTGGTGCCATATTTTCAAGTTTTTATATGTATTTGTATATACATGTAAACCTTAATAACAGATTCATTGTAGTTTATTTTTATTTTTTCTTAATACTGTGTCATGAATCTGTGCTAGTGTTCTTATTATTACTGTGGTGTTTAAGTCCAATAAGGCCTGGAGGACTTGAGATGTGCCAAGACATTCTGTGTTAATATAAAGTTCAATTAAAAAAGAAAGGCAACTGCTTCTGTAAAGGAGTGCTCAACTAATAGGTCTGTTGTTTAGAGGATTATTGTTTTAATTCTTGGAAGGGGTGGTATAATTTAAGGAGTCATCTTTCTTTTTACTTTTTGATGGGCATTAAACTCTAGGTAGGAGAATCTTGGCTTTAGATGTTAATTACTTATTTTACAGGGAACAACAGGTGTCATATTTATGTAATTGTACATAAAAACCTGTGGTAGATCTCTATTGTCGTAAAATGGTTACCCTGAAGAACCGAGAAAAGTCAGTACTTACATCTGCAATATGTTGATTCTCAGTGTGAATTATGCTCATTTGCTACATAGAAAAGACATACTCCATTGCCATGCTTATTGCCCCCTTGACATACTCTATTGTTCAATGTAATTTGATGTGCTCCACCATCTTGTAGGTGGTGGATATGTTTATTTTTTTCAGTGATATATTAGTAGGATCCTTTGAATAAGCAGTGACAAAGTTGAAGTATGAAAAAAAAACATTTGGAATGTGTCAGTGTTTGATATAAAATAAGCTGTTTTTGTATCAGTGACACCACTGATATATCAGGAGAATTTTAGCAAAGATAGAAGTGGATTTCACAACGGTACCTTTCTTTAGTAAAAGTTTGTAAAACATGGTTTGCCATTCATGCTAACTTTTAAACATCACTGAAACTAAGGTATTGGCAGATTGTGATAAAATTGAACAAGGAATGAAAGACAATTTTGTCTCAACATTACGTCACATAATTGCAGAGGCAATTGCAGGAAGTTGCCTATACAAACACTACTTAATACTGGGCAGTCAGAATTTATGGAATATATAGTGCTTTCTGTTATCTGAAGAAGCATGAACAGGGTTTTATTGCTCTTTCATTATTTTAAGAACTGATATCTGATTCTGTTTATATATATATATATTTTTTTTCTTTCAATTAGTTTGCATTACTGAAAGGGAAGCTTGGGTTGTTTCAGCAATCTTTATCATATGCTTATAATAATTATTGTCTTTTCATACACAAACAAGAAGCCTTGGTTGAACACCCTCATTTATGGTAGCAGCTTATCTGAATGCTGTAGCTAATGCACAGGTGACAAGGGTAATGGCAACTGTTTTGTGCAGCTCTTTGAATGCAGTAATTAGATGTTATTTGTGAACTTAAAGCTAATTTAGGAACTTCATCAGTTAAAATTTGATTATTATCAAAGTGATAAACCCAGTGTTAGGAAATATTGTAAAGTGTAATAGGAGTTTAGATATGAAAATTAAAACACGGAGGTGTTTCAGAAACTATGAATTACTGAAATGTATTATTGAATACATTGAATTGTAGCCATCCATAATTCTGCTGCTCAAAAAGCTGTAGCTTAGCAAAGGTTAAGGATATATGTATGTATGTATATCTATCTATCTATCTATCTATCTGTATATATGTATATATATATGTGTATATGTATATATATGTGTATATATATATATATGTATATATATATGTATATATATATATATATATATATATATATATAATATATATATATATATATATATATATATATATATATATATATATATATATATATATATATATATATTATATATATATATATATATATATATATATATATATATATATATATATATATATATATATATATATATATATATATATATATATATATATATATATATATATATATATATACACACACACACACACACATATACATATACATATATATGGATATATTATAATTATGTATACATATATATATATATATATATATATATATATATATATATATATATATATATATATATATATATATATATATAATCTTCATTTATTTCCTTTTTAAGCAATGTATCATGAAAGTTTCTGAGTATCATGATAATGCAAGTACTTATTTTATTGTGCCAAATCATAGCAGTGAAGTAACTCAGGCATGGAGAAACGAGCTGGTATATGTAGAATCGTATCTCTTAAACTGACTTTTAAGTATTAACAGATGTCTTTACAGAAAAGGTCACACTAGTCTTCTCTGTCCTGGGATCCCCAGACAGTTTTGCCGAAGTCTGGTCAGCTGCAGCTTGTGATTGGTCAGCTAACCAGACTTCGGCGAGGCTGTCTACGGATCCCAGGACAGAGGAGACTAGCGTGGCCCTAGCTTACCACAGGGAATTTTGTGTTTTTATGAATCACGCAATTATACATACACTTGGGCATGCAAGGATACGTAAGACATCCACAAACACAGAGACACTCACAAATACAATTAAAAACTTAATGGATAACCACAAACACCCAGAAAGATTCATAGACACCCAAAAACACAGAGATGTGCATGCTTGCCTGTGAATATAATTTTGATAGGTTGGATAACAGAGACTTTATGTCTGTTCACCGATTAAATATAATGGAATTAAGTATGTGCCTATTTTAAGTATTCTATATGCTTTGTTACTTGTACCTACTCTAGAAAAATAGGTAGTTTATATTTATGTGTTATTGTTATTATTATTCTATTTTGTTTTTATTTTATATTATTTTTGGGGAGAAAGTGATAGCAATTCTTGATTAGCTCTTCACTGAACAATGTATGTGTATGTGTATATAAATACACACACACACACACACACGCACACGCCACGCACACGCACACACACACACGCACACCACACACCCACACACACACACACACACACACACACACACACACACACACACACACACACACACACACACACACACACACACACACACACACACACACACACACACACACACACACACACACACACACACACACACACACACATAATATAATATATATATTATATATGCAGGTGCCAATAGAAAACTGCAAGTCTCGAGTGCCAAAATAGTATTGGTACGTGCAAAGTAAACCCAGTATATTTCTGTGTTCTAAGTCATGATGACTTTTCTGATTAGTCATTACGATATTGTACTTGTCTGATATAGAGAAATGCGACAAAATGAGCTTTTGTCGCATTGCTTTTATTTTTCTAGTCTCTCTGAGGGTCTTCTGTTATTGGTTAATCTAAGTTGTGCAATTTTTAATGTTTAACGATGTAGCGGCAGCTAAAGAACACGCGCAGGTGATTGAGTGATTGTGAAGACTTCAATATATTTTTTTTTTTGTGTGTTTTAGTCTTTTCCACCAAGCATCTTACCTTGAGTTGTTGAAGGAGGAACCTCAAGGTAATAGATGATAGTATAGAATAATCCTGAATGAGGTTGGGAATGGCATTAAACCAGTACCAATCCTTTTCCTGTTGCCTGCTTTGTAATCTTTCTTTTTATATGATTAATAATCTTTTGCCTATGCTTTGAAAAATAGTGTGGATGAGGATATTTGTGTTTCACTGAAAATCGGAAGAAAAGGAAAGGCGATTCTTTATTTTTTAGTGCCATAAGACTTTTATGATTACGATCATTATTATGATTATTATAAGTCTCCTGCTGTACCTGCGATTATGCTATTTTCATCCCCTTACCCCTTTTGGTGGGCCCACAGCATTGATTAATTATTGAATATCTACTAACATCAGTTTTTGAGCCTTTTTATTGCATCTGCTTCCAACAAAAAAATAAATAAAAAAGAGAAAAAAATACAGCTATTAAAGGGGATTTTGCTTTTAGATTTTAGGGATTATTATAAGCTGAAAAATCTCGTTTTACCATTTACATTTACTGAATAAGTTGTTTAAGGATGCCGGTAGTAGGTAGGGCATTGTTACTTTTTAATCTTTTTTTATGTGCAATTTAGTATTTATGTTGTTTAGAGTACTACTTGTAATGCTTGTTTGTCAGAGGTGTGCTGTCTCTGTCTCTCTTTTTACCTATCTGTCCCCCTCCCTTCCTTTCTCACCCCCTCCATACCTCCCATCCATTCTCTCCCCTTTTCTGACTCCCATCTCACCATACCTCCCATCCAACTCCCACTATACTCCTACCACTCCCCCTCCCCACCCTCCCTCCCTTCCCTTCCCTTCCCTTCCCCCCCGCTCCCCTCCCCTCCCTTCCCTTCCCTTCTTCCCTTCCCCTTCCCCTTCCCTTCCCCCTTCCCCTTCCCTTCCCTTCCCTTCCCTTCCCTTCCCTTCCCTTCCCTCCCTTCCCTTCCCTTCCCTTCCCTTCCCTTCCCTTCCCTTCCCTTCCCTTCCCTTCCCTTCCCTTCCCTTCCTTCCCTTCCCCTCCCCTCCCCTCCCCCCCTGCCTTTCTTTAGTATTCCCCCTCCTCCTCTTCCTAAGACTTTTTAAGAAGGAACATTAATTACAAATGAAAAGAGACAGAGTTAGAAGTGATTAGATCACCAGTGATCTGTATTAAAAGAAACTTGCAGATCACCTCTTGTCTGGTTCAAGGCAAAATACGAAGTTTCTACAAATACTTTAGGTGTGTATGTTTTTTTCCCAAGAGTGCGAGACAGGTGGTGAAATTGTAACGGAGTTCCCCATTGGCTGAAGTACGTCACCCAGATGATAAAGAACTTCGGGTATGAGCTGGAGTCTGGTGTTTCAGATATTATGCGGCTTTTACAACTTCGATCAGTAGAGATGTTCAGCGTTTACCTGGCTGATGGTCACAATTTCATAACATTCCTGTAAATATTGATGCTTTAAATTATATATAAAATTATTGATTTTGGTTTTACATAATTAGGGGAAAGATAAATAAATGAATCTTGTAACTTAAACCAGTTAGGCTTTGAGCTATTTGCATATTATTGATATTATTATTTTTATTTTACCAGACTGCAGATTTTAAGGGTGTGAGGATGTAAGAGCATGAAAACATTAATGTCAGTAGAATATAAGATATCTTTTGTAAATAGTCTGTGTACTTAATAAAAAAAAACATCACTCTAACAAAATGACAGATGATTTTCATAATTGGTGTTTATTTTATCCCATAATTCTTCATTTTATTTGAAACAAAAAGTGTTACATGGTGTATTACTTGGCATTAAAAGGGAAGATGTTAATGAGTAATGTATTGTAATTAATTTATTAATTAAGACTTCATGTTATACCTTTTATAGAAACTTCATTATCTACTGATAATTTTTATTAATTCAGGAGAACAGATTAGTATCCTTAAAGGAAAAGGATTATGTACACTCTAACTTGCTTTGAATGGGTATCTCAGTGAGTGCAATCGGAGAGATATGTCCAATACACCTTTTTTTATCATATTTTTTTCCAAAGGGATTTAATGATTTCCTCAGATTATCACAAGCTGAAGGTAAGCAGATAATACAAAACCTGGTTCACATGCATGACCATCACCTCAGCACCTACAGGGACTTGTTAAGAAAAGGAAAAAGATAGATAGAGAAATGTGATGCCACTATAGGCAATATCTCATTATAGAAGTTAGCTGGCGGACACTAATGGTGTAAACACTAAAAAGACATATTGTAAACACCAAAAAGACCAACACCCAGCACTACCCCACACCATAACCACCGCCACCACCAAACAACACTACCAGACAACATGCATATCGTGAACATCAAACTGCTCCACACTGACAGCGCTCGCACAGAACTAATACAGCCAAGACACTTTAAATACAAATGCTACAACAACGTCAACCTTAAACTTAAACCCACAAACTCGATGGAAGTCCGACCACAATTGCACATCATCAGCAGTCATGGACATACGCCACTTAAAGATTCGAAACAAAGCAATGAAAACCACAACTATAAACACCTGTATTTACAAGAGAAAGGCAATGAAAAAAATAACTACAAACACCTAATTCATACAATCACCTACCCTCTGCCGAGAGAGAGAGAGAGAGAGAGAGAGAGAGAGAGAGAGAGAGAGAGAGAGAGAGAGAGAGAGAGAGAGAGAGAGAGAGAGAGAGAGAGAGAGAGAGAGAGAGCGAAAGAATTGCTAAAATGGTAAGTATAGCATCAAAACTCATATAAAAATAAGTTTGTAAAACTTTAAGACAAGTAACGTAGAGAAGGTAACATTAATGAGCGGATAACGCATAAATAGTTATTAATATTGCGAAATGTATTAATAACTGTACTTAATTTACCCAATACATTATGGTAATTTTTCGTTGGGCAGACGAAGGATTGGTAATTATCATTGGCAAGGGCCTGTGTATTCGACTTTTATTTGTATCGTTTAGAATAACAGTATTTATTTTGATTATCTTAATGTGTGCGATTTTATATGTACGTACCTGCTTACATACATACATACATACATACATACATACATACATATATATATATATATATATATATATATATATAATATATATATATATATATATATATATATATATATATATATATATATATAATATATAATATATATATATATATATATATATATATATATATACATGCATTTACACAGATACCCTCCACATACATATATGTACATTTATTTATTCATTTGAGTGCTGCACGCCTATATCATTGCCTTAAGATATCAATTTATGTTTAAAAGGCGGGAGTTATTTTTGCTACTTTTTCCGGTGGCATTTAGGGTGTCGCGTGACGCACCACTACACCTAAAGTTGTCTCGTGATCGGAGGCGAGACAGGCCGCTAAGCTCCACCCACTTCTGTGACGTAATGGGAATGATCGCGGTTGACGGCTAGCTGTTTTACAGTACTGGTTATTTTTTTCGGCCTGTACAGAGTATTTTGAAATATTATATCCTAGATGGCTTTTGTTATCTTATGGTGGGTTGTGCGGTGTTATAGATATCCAGTATAAGTACGATTATTCATGAAATATCCGAAGTAGGAAGAATGCATCTGGCAACTCGATAAGCGTTTACCGCCTACTCGATTCCTGTCGTGGGAGTGTCGCGTTCGTAGTAACCGCTGGAAAAGATGGCATTTGTTTCTACAGGTGTACTGAGTAAATTCAGTAATTTTATATTGTGTTCATACTTAATGGACATCTTACCATTGATATAATATTTTGAGTACAATTCAGATATTTTCTACATTGCATATATATATATATATATATATATATATATATATATATATATATATATATTCATGTTCAGTGTGCAACGATTCTTCAATTAAAAAGTAAAAAAAAAAAAAAAAATCTTATTTTCGGATGAATAGTTGAACTCTAATTACTCATGTGATATATAAAAACATTTTTTTTAAACAACTTTATTCTTTAAATCTGACTTTTGTACCAAATGCATGTTTATTTATATTATGACTTGGTTATCTTTTCCGGTGGCAATTAGGGAGTCTCGCGACCCGACGACACCAAAGCTGTCTCGTATCGGAGGCGAGACAGGCCTCTAAGTGACATAATGGGAATCACACACACACACACACACACACACACACACACACACACACACACACACACACACACACACACACAACACACACACACACACTCACCCTACACCACAAAGACGCTACCACTCTCTCCATTTTCTTCCTCCCTTCCCCCTTAACCTCACCTCCGATAACAGTTATAATAAAAGACTAAATAATTCTCCACCATAGACACTCCCCTAACCATCAGCATTCGAAACCGTGGAAATGACTCCAGATTCGTACCCCTAACCATCAGCATTCGAAACCGTGGAAATGGCTCCAGATTCGTACCCCTAACCATCAGCATTCGAAACCGTGGAAATGGCTCCAGATTCGTACCCCTAACCATTAGCATTCGAAACCGTGGAAATGGCTCCAGATTCGTAAGGGAAACAATAAGCCAAGATTTTTCGGCCATCGACAAAGAAGGCGTTTTCCTGACAGTTCGCCGGGTTGAGACAAACACCGGTTTTGAATATCCCGCTCGTCATGTTGTAGATGGCGCGGCAGGGCGGGCGTCGGGCTCGGGGAGTAGCCTGTAAATATTGGTAAAATAGAGGCGGACATGAAAAAAAAAAAAAAATAACATTTGCCAAAAAGAAGAAGAAGAAAAAAAAGGTTGAACGAATAATGTTAAAAGTTGCGAAATTACATTACATGTTAAAAGACAGAGTTGTATATGAGAAGAAAATAGAATTTGTTCAGAAAAAAGTTTAGGTTATACGAATTATCAAAGATATAAAAAAGGAAAAAAGTTTAGGTTGAACAAAAAATATTAAAGATTGTCAAGAAGTTACATTAAATGAAAAAGAAAAAAAAAATCGTCAAGAAATTACATTAAAAAATCAAAGATCGTCAGAAATATTTAGATTGATTTAAGAATATTAACGAATATGATTTTTTGGCTCTAATACTTATCTAATGTTAGGAGTAATAACAAAAGGATTTGTGGATAGCAATCGAATTATTTTTATATGAATTCAACGTATTTTTGATTAACATTGACATAATATTTAATTTGGTAATTTAATTGCAGGCGCGGATCCAATGGGAAAGACCCCCCCCCCCCACTATATTTGGGGAATTTATTTAGTCGAAGCTTTTGACTGAAACAGCTTTGCCAATACGCATATTTCGTGACCATAATTTTTCAGCATTTCCTGTCTTTCTATTTATCTTTTTCTTCCTCTTTTCCTTTCTTCACTTCTCTCTCTCTCTCATATATATATATATATATATATATATATATATATATATATTTATATACATATATATATGTATATATATATATATATATTTATATACATATATATATATATATATATATATATATATATATATATATATATATATATATATATATATATAGAGAGAGAGAGAGAGAGAGAGAGAGAGGGGGGGCTTTTGTATTTATTGTATATTCAGCGAAAGAAGGAAGCAAGATGATGGAAATCTTGCATTTAGTTGTGACTAGCTTTAGAATGTTGTCAGTGAGTTGTATAATTTCCGAATAGACATTTTGCAATGTCTTTCCATAGGGCCGTATTATATCTAGCATTGTTTACCATCGATTTACTGAATGTTCCATGCAGGAATAAAATCCATGGCTAGGAACAAATACATAACACTACAAGCACCTTTACAAACACCAAATTTGGTAAAATTCTGTTCGCGCAAATGTGGTTCATCTTCCGCGCATAAAATTCTTTTGACCTTTCCGCGCACTTGTTTCATCATCCGCCCGCGAAAATGCAGATTAACGGCCGGTTTGTTTAAATTGTGCCAGACCCGACCCGATGAATTTTCACAAATATTGACGCAGAAATAAAGGCAAATCTGTCTACATATCTGATAGATATACATTTAACTATCTATTTGCTCGAATGATATATGCATGTATAGACTGATAAATATGGATTTATTTATTCATTTATGCATGTCAAGTATACGAATATTCTTTGGGTCGGGCCTCGCACAATCATAACAAACCGGCAGCATATGATGTTTTCCGCGCATGGAAAAAATGTAATATTCCCTACGAAAGAAAAATACTCTACAGCTTGGCCTACATCCTGATCCCTTCCAACAACCCCAGCAACTAACCACAAAAATGCCTGATATGCGTTTATCACCGCCCTGCGTTATCACCGCCCCTATTATTTATCGAGATCGAGATTGCGTACACGTGTATATCCTAAATGTCACGTAAATAAATTGTAATGACATAAGCAAATCAAAATAAAATATACTTACATTCGATATAGTCGAGCACGTAACAGATCTCTCTATTCCTGAAAAAAAGAAGTACCTCAATAGATTTCCGCAATTTACAATTATTTTCATTATCAATTTTTCTGACAGATAAATGCACTTAAAATCGTAAAAAACAACAAGCTGATAATGATTAACAGAGAGAGACCTGGAAGAAGGTTTAAAGAACGTACTTGGAGCAGAATTTGAGGGTGTGAAGACCAAGCCGAAAATCAGGAAAAAAACAAGACGAGCGCAAAATTTTCCCGCCATCTGCAAAGAAAAAGAGTTATGAATTAGTTATTTTTTTCTTGGGTTTACTTGCAATTAACCATATATATTTACTTTATTTTTTCTCAATTATTGTTATTATTTGTTAAAATTGTTAAAGGATTTTTAGAAAAGTTTATGGACGGAGTATGATAGAAATTAAATGATGGATTTCACATGGTCAACTTTAATGTACACACGCACACACGCAAATATACATATATATGTCTTATATTTATATTCTTTTCTATTTTCAGTGGTAGGGAACCGGGTAAACGGATATCTGAAAGAAAATTCATTCTAGTTTATTGCAATTACCATTTTTAATAATTAATCCTAATATCTTATGGGAAACATTTATGACCCAGCACTCTCTTCTTTCTATATATATATATATATATATATATATATATATTATATATATATATATATGTACACACACACACACACACACACACACACACACACACACACACACACACACACACATATATATATATATATATATATATATATATATATATATATATATATATGCATACATACATATATACGCATACATACACACATATATATATATATATATACATACATATATATATATATATATATATATATATAATATATATGTGTGTGTGGTGTGTGTGTGTGTGTGTGTGTGTGTGTGTGTGTGTGTGTGTGTTGTGTGTGTGTGTGTGTGTGCGTGTGTGAGTGTGATTTTGATATATTTTAGTTTTGTAATATTCTTTGGTTTTCATTCCAATCAACATTGTTATCGACCTTTATTTGTTTTCATTTACCATTTTAATCCCGCGCTCTCTTTCGATACCAAAACATACGTTTTTTTCATTCTATTTTTTGCTCGCCTTTCTATGATAAATTATTTTTATATATCTTTCATTGAATTTTCCCTTTATCTGCGTTTCTTTATATTTATCATCTCTTGCTTTCTTCATTTCCTTTGTTTAATTTAAGATGTCTAATTGTATCGTATAAATTGGTTAGTCTGTCTTTTCCTTTTGGCAAGACAGGAATTTTCTTAAGCTATAAGTGCTTCCGTTAAGATCGTGTACAAAGAACATAAATTGTTCTAATATGTCTTTATGAGTTTTATTTTTAATATTATCATCTTTTTAATAATCTGATTGTTAGTGCTACTACTACTACTACTGCTGTTGTGGATACTAGCACTACGCTATTCCTATTGATTCTGCTGCTATTTGCTACTGCAGCGACTGGTATTACATCATCATCATCAACAGCAATACCAATTACTAGTACTGCGACTAATATTAATAAATTTCCTAATATTTCTTCTACTATTAAAGATATTTCTAATGCTATTGTTACTACTACCATTAACGCTACTAACGATATTTCTAACACTACTGTTACTACTACTACCATCACAGCAACTCCTACTATTACTACTAGTACTCTTACTACTACACTCAAAGACACACACGCAGCTATTACTACTACTACTATCATTACTCCTACTTCTACTACTATTACTATTACTACTACTACTCTTACTACTACACTCAAACAAACGCACGCAGCTATTCCTACTATCATGACTCCTACTTCTACTACTGTTACTGCTACTACTATCATTACTCCTACTTCTACTACTGTTACTACTACTGCTAATGCTAGTAATGCTCGACAGTTACTCTTACTATGACTACCCCTTCTACTACTTCTAGCACTACCTAAAATGGCTCTTCCTTCCTCTTTCACTAATGACTGCCATTAGTGAAAAAAGAAACTGTCTAACCGCTATTTCATAAAATCATAACAAGATAAAAAAAAACTTTTTATTAATACAAACAATCAATTTCCTCAAAAACAAATACTGATATCTACAAATTTTCCAGGAACTCCCACGAAAAAAAAAAAACAGAAATTTTTTGTGTCCTTGTAACTAACCTGTTTTATTCTGTCGAAGAAAAGAAAGAAAAAATATTGTTGCCGGGCAGATCGTAACCCACTGTGTCCGATTGTGTGGCCGAGACTTGGCTTATATATAGTCTCCGAAAAGCCGGAACTCCAATTAAAAAAAGTTGTGACGCAAAACGGACATTTGATATGTTATCTTTATTTTTTAATTTGTCTTATATTTTATTTCCTATGAGGCACGGTTTCGATATGTCCTTTAGGAAGTTCTGTGTCCCGTCCTCACAAGCACGTGTGCAGATGATAATTTTAATTGATGATGAGGAATATACGCAAGCAAATGTGAACACACACACACACACACATATATACATACACACCCACACACACTCACACACACACACGCATACACATATACACCCAACCACACACACTCACACAAACACACACACACACACACACACATACACACCCACACACACTCACACAAACACACGCACACACACACATACACGCACACACACACACCCACACATATACGCAACACACACAAACACACACACACAAACACACACACAAACACACCCACAATCCCCCCCCACACACACACCAACCCACATACAAACAAACAGAAAAAAATAGAAAATCGATCAAATCTCAATGTTTGTTGCAAAAGAGCGAAGGGAAACGAGAACGAAAAATAAAACTGGAAATAATGCTTTAGAGAACAAAGCAACGGAACACTGCATATGCAACAGCTTACATACACAAGCGTTCAATCACATAAATGTATGATAAATATAAATTGGCAACTGTTTAAGAGGGATACGGAGTCACTTAAATTTGCATATTTTTTTATCCATACGGGGATGGCGGGTGAGGAGGATAGGAAGGAGGATGAAAAGGAAAGAGGGAGGGAGGAGGATGAAGAGGAAGAAGGGAGGGAGAAGGATGAGGAGGATAGGAAGGAGGACGAAAAGGAAAGGGGAGGGAGGAGGATGAAGATGAGAAGGACGATGAAGAGGAAGAAGGGAGGGAGAAGGAGGAGGAGGATAGGAAGGAGGATGAAAAGGAAGAGGGAAGGGAGGAGGATGAAGAGGAAGAAGGGAGGGAGAAGGAGGAGGAGGATAGGAAGGAGGATGAAAAGGAAGAGGGGAGGGAGGAGGATGAAGATGAGAAGGGAGGGAGAAGAGGAAGAAGGGAGGGAGAAGGATGAGGAGGATAGGAAGGAGGATGAAAAGGAAGAGGGGAGGGAGGAGGATGAAGATGAGAAGGAGGATGAAGAGGAAGAAGGGAGGGAGAAGGATGAGGAGGATAGGAAGGAGGATGGAAAGGAAGAGGGGAGGGAGGAGGATGAAGATGAGAAGGAGGAGAAGAGGAAGAAGGAGGGAGAAGGATGAGGAGGATAGGAAGAAGGAGGAAAGGAAGAGGGGAGGGAGGAGGATGAAGATGAGAGGAGGATGAAGAGGAAGAAGGGAGGGAGAAGGATGAGGAGGATAGGAAGGAGGATGAAAGGAAGAGGGAGAGGAGGATGAAGATAGGATAGGAGGAGGATGAAAAGGAAGAGGGGAGGGAGGAGGATGAAGATGAGAAGGAGGATGAAGAGGAAGAAGGGAGGGAGAAGGATGAGGAGGATAGGAAGAAGGATGAAAAGGAAGAGGGGAGGGAGGAGGATGAAGATGAGAAAGGAGGATGAAGAGGAAGAAGGGAGGGAGAAGGGAGGAGGAGGATAGGAAGGAGGAATGAAAAGGAAGAGGGGAGGGAGGAGGATGAAGATGAAGAAGGAGGATGAGAGGAAGAAGGGCGGGAGAAGGAGGAGGAGGATAGGAAGGAGGATGAAAAGGAAGAGGGGAGGGAGGAGGATGAAGATGAGAAGAGGATGAAGAGGAGAGAGGGAAGGAAGGATGAGAGGATAGGAAGAAGGATGAAAAGGAAGAGGGGAGGGAGGAGATGAAGAAGAAGGGGAGGGAGAAGGATGAGGAGGATAGGAAGAAGGATGAAAAAGAAGAGGGGAGGGAGGATGATGAAGATGAGAAGGAGATGAAGAGGAAGAAGGGAGGGAGAAAGGAGGGAGGAGGATAGGAAGGAGGATGAAAAGGAAGAGGGGAGGGAGGAGGATGAAGATGAGAAGGAGGATGAAGAGGAAGAAGGGCGGGAGAAGGAGGAGGAGGATAGGAAGGAGGATGAAAAAGGAAGAGGGGAGGGAGGAGGATGAAGATGAGAAGGAGGATGAAAGGAAGAAGGGCGGGAGAAGGAGGAGGATAGGAAGGAGGATGAAAAGGAAGAGGGGAGGGAGGAGGATGAAGATGAGAAGGAGGATGAAGAGGAAGAAGGGAGGGAGAAGGATGAGGAGGATAGGAAGAAGGATGAAAAGGAAGAGGGAGGGAGGGAGGATGAAGATGAGAAGGAGGATGAAAGAGGAAGAAGGGAGGGAGAAGGATGAGGAGATAGGAAGGAGGATGAAAAAGGAAGAGGGGAGGGAGGAGATGAAGATGAGAAGGAGGATGAAGGGAGGGAGAAGGATGAGAGGATAGGAAGAAGGATCAGGAGATGAAGAAGAAGAGGAGGATAGGAGGAAGGAGGAGATGAAAAGGAAGAAAGGGAGGGAGGAGGATGAAGATGAGAAGGAGGATGAAGAGGAAGAAGGGGGAGAAAGGAGGAGAGGATAGGAGGAGGAGAAAAGGAAGAGGGGAGGGAGGAGGATGAAGATGAGAAGGAGGATGAAGAGGAAGAAGGGGGGAGAAGGAGGAGGAGGATAGGAAGGAGGATAAAAAGGAAGAGGGAGGGAGGAGGATGAAGATGAGAGGAGGATGAAAGGAAGAAGGAGGGAGAAGGAGGAGGAGGATAGGAAGGAGGATGAAAGGAAGAGGGGAGGGAGGAGGATGAAGAGGAAGAAGGAGGGAGAGGATGAGGAGGGATAGGAAGGAGGATGAAGAGGAAAGAAGGGAGGAGAAGATGGAGGAAGGAAGGAGGATGAAAAGGAAGAGGGAAGGGAGGGAGGATGAAGAGGAAGAAGGGAGGGAGAAGGATGAGGAGGATAGGAAGGAGGATGAAAGAAAGAGGGGAGGGAGGAGGATGAAGAAGAAGGGAGGAGAAGGATGAGGAGGATAGGAAGAAGGATGAAAAAAGGAAAGAGGGGAGGGAGGAGGATGAAGATGAGAAGGAGGATGAAGAGGAAGAGGGAGGGAGAAGATGAGGAGGATAGGAAGAAGGATGAGGGAAGGAGAGGATGAAGAGGAAGAAGGGAGGGAGAAGGATGAGGAGGATAGGAAGGAGGATGAAAAGAAGAGGGGAGGGAAGAGGATGCAGATGAGAAGGGAGGATGAAGAGGAAGAAGGGAGGGAGAAGGATGAGGAGGATAGGAAGGAGGATGAAAAGGAGGAGGGAGGGAGGAGGATGAAGATGAGAAGGAGGATGAAGAGGAAGAAGGGAGGGAGAAGGAGGATGAAAAGGAAGAGGGGAGGGAGGAGGATGAAGATGAGAGGAGGATGAAGAGGAAGAAGGGAGGGAGAAGGATGAGGAGGATAGGAAGGAGGATGAAAAGGAAGAGGGGAGGGAGGAGGATGAAAATGAGAAGGAGGATGAAGAGGAAGAAGGGAGGGAGAAGGATGAGGAGGATAGGAAGGAGGATGAAAAGGAAGAGGGGAGGGAGGAGGATGAAGATGAGAAGGAGGATGAAGGAGGAAGAAGGGAGGGAGAAGGATGAGGAGGATAGGAAGGAGGAATGAAAAGGAAGAAGGAGGAGGATGAAGATGAGAAGGAGGATGAAGAGGAAGAAGGAGGGAGAAGGATGAGGAGGATAGGAAGGAGGATGAAGGAGGAGGGGAGGGGAGGAGAAGAGGAGAAGGGAGGAGAAGGATGAGGAGGATAGGAAGGAGGATGAAAAGGAAGAGGGAAGGGAGGAGGAGAAGAGGAAGAAGGGAGGGAGAAGGATGAGGAGGATAGGAAGGAGGATGAAAAGGAAGAGGGGAGGGAGGAGGATGAAGAGGAAGAAGGGAGGGAGAAGGATGAGGAGGATAGGAAGGAGGATGAGAAGGGAGGGAGAAGGATGAGGAGGCGAAGGAGATGAAAAGGAAGAGGGAAGGGAGGAGGATGAAGAGGAAGAAGGGAGGGAGAAGGATGAGGAGGATAGGAAGGAGGATGAAAAGGAAGAGGGGAGGGAGAGATGAAGATGAAGAGATGAAGGAAGAAGGGAGGGAGAAGGATGAGGAGGATGAAGGAGGATGAAAAGGAGAGAAGGAGGATGAAAGAGGAAGGGAGGGAGGATGAGGGGATAGGAAGGAGGATGAAAGGAAGAGGGGAGGGAGGAGGATGAAGATAGAAGGAGGATGAAGAGGAAGAAGGGAGGGAGAAGGATGGAGGATAGGAAGGAGGATGAAAAGGAAGAGGGGAGGAGGAGGATGAAGATAGAGGATGAAGAGGAAGAAGGGAGGGAGAAGGAGGAGGAGGATAGCAAGGAGGATGAAAAAGGAAGAGGGGAGGGAGAGGATGAAGAGGAAGAGGGAAGGAGAAGGAGGAGGAGGATAGGAAGGGAGATGAAAAGGAAGAGGGGAGGGAGGAGGATGAAGAGGAAGAAGGGAGGGAGAAGGAGAGGAGGATAGGAAGGAATGAAAGGAAGAGGGGGAGGGAGGAGATGAAGATGAGAAGGAGGATGAAGAGGAAGAAGGGAGGAGAAGGATGAGGAGGATAGGAAGGAGGATGAAAAGGAAGAGGGAAGGGAGGAGGATGAAGAGGAAGAAGGGAGGAGAGGAAAGGATAGGAGGAGGATGAAGGAGGATGAAGAGGAAGGAGGGGAGGGAGGAGGAGGAATGAAGATGAGAAGGAGGATGAGAGGAAGAAGGAGGGAGAAGGATGAGGAGGATAGGAAGGAGGATGAAAAGGAAGAGGGAGGGGAGGAGGATAGATGAGAAGAGGATGAAGAGGAAGAAGGAGGGAGAAGGAGGAGGAGGATAGCAAGGAGGATGAAAGAAAGAGGGGAGGGAGGAGGATGAAAGATGAGAAGGAGGTGAAGAGGAAGAAGGGAGGGAGAAGGATGAGGAGGATAGGAAGGAGGATGAAAAGGAAGAGGGAGGAAAGATGATGCAGGAGCAAGGAGGATGAGAGGAAGAAGGGAGGGAGAAGGATGAGGAGGATAGGAAGGAGGATGAAAAGGAGGAGGGGAGGAGGAGGATGAAGAGAGAAGGAGGATGAAGAGGAAGAAGGGAGGAGAGGATGAGGAGATAGGAAGTGAAGAAAAGGAAGAGGAAGGAGGATGGATGAGAAGGAGGATAAAGAGGAAGAAGGGAGGGAGAAGGATGAGAGGATAGGAAGGAGGATGAAAAGGAAGAGGGGAGGGAGGAGATGAAGATAGAGAAGAGGATGAGAGGATGAGGAGGATAAGAAAGAGGATGAAAAGAAGAGGGGAGGGAGGAGGATGGATGAGAAAGGATGAGGAGAAGGATAGGAGGATAGGAAGGAGGATGGAAAGGAAGAGGGGAGGGAGGAGGATGAACGCATGTACGTAAAAAAAATCCTCCAACGGGAAACGGAAAATTGCATAAAGGGAAATTAGATTAAATAAATTGCTTTACTGGTTTCGTATGAATTATATGGAAAGAAAGAAAAGAAAGAAAAAAATATATATATGTTAATATATATATACATACATATATTATATATATATATATATATATATATATATATATATATATATAATATATATATGTAATATATATATATATATATATATATATATATAATATAATATATATAATATATATATATATATATATATATATATAGAGAGAGAGAGAGAGAGAGAGAGAGAGAGAGAGAGAGAGAGAGAGAGAGAGAGAGAGAGATGAGAAGAGAGATAGAGAGAATGAGAGAAGAAGATAGAGAATGAGAGAGAGAGAGAGAGATGAGAGAGAGAAGAGAGAGAAGAGAGAGAGAGAATAGAGAAGAGAGAGAGAGAGATGAGAGAGAGAGATAAGAGAGAGAGAGAGAGAGAGAGAGAGAAGAGAGAGAGAGAAGAGAGAGAGAGAAGAGAGAGAGAGAGAGAGAGAGAGAGAGAAGAGAGAGAAGAGAGAGAGAGAGAGGAGAGAGAGAGAGAGAGAGAGAGAGAGAGAGAGAGAGAGAGAGAAGAGGAAAAAAAGAGAGATTAGAAAGAGAAGAGAGAGAGAGAAAGAAAGAAGGAATGGAGGAGGAGAAAGAGAGAGATGGAAAGAGAGAAAGAATAATAACACTGAAAAATAACTATTTATACATGAGTAATATCTATGAAGTCAATTTTAAGCACCTCTTTTATTCCATATCGGTCTGTCTGTGTGTGTGCCTGTCTGTCTGTCTGTATCTCTCTCTCTCCCCTCTCTTTCTCTCTCCATCTGCTTCTAACTCTCTCTCTGTCATAATGATTGGTTATCATTATTGTTATCATCATGGTAATTATCATCATTATAATTATTTTTTTATCATCATGATAATTATCATTACAGTTATTATTATTATCGTCATGATTATTATCATTATGATTGTCATGGCTATCATATGATAATTATGATCATTATAATTATCACTGTATGATCAATGATAATTATTATCATTATAATCATCACTGTTATCATCATGATAATTTTTATCATTATAATTATCACTGTTATGATCATGATAATTATGATCATTATAATATCACATTAGATCATGATAATTATTATCATTATAATTATCATTGTTATCGTCATGATAATTATTGTAATTATCATTATCATTATCACTGTTATCATCATGATAATTATTATCATATAATTATCACTGTTATCATCATGATAATTATTATCATTATGATTAAACTGTTATCATCATGATAATTATTATCATTACAGTTATGATCATTATCGTTATGATAATTATTATCATCATGATTATCACTGTTATCATCATGATAATTCTTATCATTATAATTATCACTGTCATTGATCATATGAATATGATTATCATTATGATTATCACCGTCATCCTCATGGCAATTATTATCATTATAATTCTTATTGGAGAGCCGCCGTCAAGAGGTTCCAATACTCCTTCAACGGTTGACGAATTTGGCGCCAAAAAGTCTGGGAACTCTCAAGTGCGTCTGCTTATTTTTCTTTTTGGCAAATGTTTTCCCTTTTAGCAACCCAATAAATGATAATAACTTTTTCGATGACTTATATTGGTCTTCTCTGAGTGAAAGTAAAGAATTTTGATTTGTTGGTGAAAAGTCAGTTGCGTTGGTTTATGGTACGAATTGAAATAAGAGGAGAATATATTGTATATATATATATTTTCAGTTTATGATTGTTTATATTCCATTGATAAAACTGTTTGTTTTATGTGTATCAGAAATTTATGCTTTGAAAAATAATGAAATATATTTCATTTTCACTTATTCCTTTTATCTTATTTTTCTATTCTTTCAGCTCCTTTTAAATCCGTTATTGGACATAGACCTTCCTCAGTCGTTCTGTCTCCAACCACCCGCTACCACTGCTTTGAAACTCGCCGATTCACTATGAACGGCATTAACTTAGCTTGAGGTGTACTTTGACGGGAGAGGGTGGCCATACCCTGCCGCGATGGCCCAGTGTATTTTGTATATATATGTGCATGTGCGTGTGTGTGTGTATTATATATGAGTGTGTATTATATGCGTGTGTGGGTGTTGTGTCTGAGTGTGTGCGTGTGTAATCTCACTGCTCACTGCTATTTCGCACATTCGCTTCCATTTCCACTGTAGTCTTTCACTGCAACCTCTTGCTCGTCCTCCCATCCTTCGGTCCAGCACAAACAGCTGACTTCGATCTCTTCAACTCCCTAAAACTTGAGGTTGGTCCTGGACTCGTACTCATAGGTAACCCCCCCCCCCCTTCCATTTTCTCGTGCGATATATCCTCTAGAGCAGTGTTATCCAAACATTTTCGCCTATTGTACCCATAAATTTATTACCTTCTTATACTCTCTCTCACTCGCTCTTTCACACTCTCTCACTCACTCGCTCTTTTCACACTCTCACTCGCTCTGTCACACACACACTCTCCCCCCCTCCCTCTCTCACTTTCCCTTCCCCGTCCACCATGGCTAAACAAACTGTTCTATTAAGGCTGATACAAATGATAAATTAATTATGAACAGACTGCATTGCAGGAGTGTTGGTCAATAAATTCGAATTTAATACACGAATAAAAAAAGATGATTCATAGAACATGTGATGTTTCTGTTTCTGTGTGTGTGTGTGTGTTCCTTGTTTGTTCACGTACCCTTCTGATCACTGTTGCCAACTCCCAGAGGTACGCGGACCCCAGTTTGGCCAGCACTGCTCTTGGCGGAGGTCGCGCGCCATCGCCAAGCTCAAGTTACCGGAAATTTAAGCGTTCGAAGCTTGTATCGATCTCGGCTTCGACTTCGTGGCCATTAAAGCGCCGGTTTATGTCAGCTGATAATCCAAAAAAATGGCGGAAGGTCAGTGTCATAGCGTTGAGATCCAACAAGCAGTTTAAGCGAAGGAGGAGGTTTAGACCCAGGAGGTTGTCCTCTGACTTTCATCTCGAGAAATATTTAGTAAGAGTATTTATCAAGCAGTTGCTGCTGTCCCCATTCCCTCACCTGAGCGAGCGTCGCGTCGGAAATTCTGTATTTACCTGGAGACCCTAAGAGAGAGAGAGAGAGAGATAGATAGATAGATAGATAGATAATAGAGAGAGAGAGAGAGAGAGAGAGAGAGAGAGAGAGAGAGAGAGAGAGAGAGAGAGAGAGAGAGAGAGAGAGAGAGAGAGAGAAGGAGAGGGAGAGGAGGGGGAGAGAGAGAAAGAGATAGAAAGAAGGAAATAAAGAAAGAGAGAGAGGGAGAGAGAGAAAGAGAGAGAGAGATAGAGAGAGAAAGAAAGAAAGAAAGAAAAGAATACACTCACTGGTCATCTATGTTGATGAAATCAAGCATCATCTTAAGACTGAGGTTAATAAAGCCTTTGAACCTGACAACCTAACTCCCCACATACTTAAAAAGTGTGCTGACCAGCTTGCACCTCCACTTGCTACCTTATTTCAAAAGTCTCTAATAGCAAAAGTGGCCAAGTATCTGGAAACAGGCTAGAGTAGTCGTAGAACATAAAAAAGAAAAGCCAGGCACCTCCTGAAAACTACAGGCCCAAAAAACTCCTCTCGATCATAGGCAAAATCTACGAAAAAAATGAGCAGAATGACAAACTCTATTTGACAGCTCTATTTAACAACTCTATTTAACAACCACCTACTTAGCAGCATTTTTTTTAGATCGGAGAGATCAGCATCCGACCTTCTTCTACAATTAGTCACCAGCTGGAACAAACCCCTTGATGCTGGCAAAGAAACTTAGATAATTACTCTGGATATTGCAGGTGCCTTCGACAGAGTATGGTACAAAAGGCATTATTTCCAAAACTAAAAAATATTTTGGCATTGATGGTGATCTGCTGAAGATGATTGAGGATTATCTACGAGGAAGAACCCCCCAAGTTGTGGTAAATGGCTACACTTCAAGTGAACACCCAATCAGCGCAAGTGTACCGCAGGGCAGCGTCATTGGCCCGCTCTTATGGAACGTCTATTTCAGTGACATTCTACATCTGATTCAAGGAACCCATTCGTATGCTGACTATTGCATGTTATCACTTACATGCGAAAAACACGAACGCGCTGCCACCGCTGAATATACTAATGATGTGTTATCGCTCATCACCTCATTGGGCCGACGATAGGAGGTCACACACACACACACACATATGCATGTATATATATCATATATGTATATAAATAAATAAATATATATATATATATATAGATAGATAGATAGATAGATAGATACACACACACACACACACACACACACACACACACACACACACACACACCACACACCACACACACACACATACATATATATATATATATATATATATATATATAATATATATATATAATATATTATATGTGTGTGTGTGTGTGTGTGTGTGTGTGTGGTGTGTGTGTGTGTGTGCTGTGTGTGTGTGTAAAGAAAGTAAAAATACGTGAAGTAGAAAGGGGGAGCAGTGAAAAAGAAAGATAGGGTGCCCCATCCCACAAAAAAAAAAAAAAAAAAGAAAAAAAAACGAAAAAGAAGAAAAAAAAAACACAAAGGACCCGTATAGAAATGAAACCGAAGAAAAAGAAAAAAAAAAAACAAACACCAAACAAAAAAATCAGAAAAAAACAAAAACAAAAACAAAACCAAACCAAACCCACCACCCAAACAAAGAACAACAACAACAACAACAAGAACAAGAACAAGAAGAAGAAAAGTACCCAAGAAAGACTCGCCGAAGACCTTGTAGGACCATTGAGAAAATATTCCTCCTCCAGGTGATTCGCTTTCTTGCGCTCATCTCGGCAACCTAACGAGTATTTTGTCCCCTCTGGCTCCGGCTCTGCTTTACGGCCGGCTGAGGACGCGTCAACAGCAGGGCGGGCGGGAGGACACACACGCGTACACAGATGCACATACGCAGACATAGACGCACAATACGTACATAGATGCAGACACAGATATAGACGTACATACGTACATGGATGCAGATACACAGATATAGACGCACATACGTACACAGATACACATACGCAGACATAAACGCATATATGTACACATGTACACATACGCAGACATAGACGCACATACGTGCATAGATGCAGACACAAATATAGACACACATGTACGTAGATACATACATACAGATATAAACATATATGTACATAGAAACATACATACAGATATAGACACACATGAACGTAGATGCATACAAACAGATATAGACACACATGAACGTAGATGCATACAAACAAATATAGATACACATGTACGTAGATACATACAAAGAGATATACACACATACGTACATAGAAACATACATACAAATATAGACACACATGTATATAGATACACACATACAGACATAGACTCATATGTACGTAAATACATACATACAGATATAGACACATATATATAGATACATACATACAGATATAGACACACATGCACATAGATACACACATAAAGATGCAGACACATATGTACATAGATACACTCATGCAGATATAGACAGACATGTGCATAGAAACATACATACATATATAGACACATTTACATAGATATATACATACAGATATAAACACACATGCACATAGATGCACACATGCAGATATAGACACGAAAGTACATAGAAACATACATACAGCTATAGCATACAGATATAGACGCACATGCGCATAGTTGCACACATGCAGATCTACACACATACCGAAATAGACGCACATGTACATAGATACATACATACAGACACACACACACGTAGATGCACACATACAGACATAAGCACACATGTACAGAGAAACATATATACAGACAGAAACACACATACATATAAATATAGATATAGACACACGTACACAGCAATATAGACACATAGATAGAAACAGAGACAGATAAACGTAGACACATATATTTACACGTACATGTATAGACACACATATACATTGACACACATATATATGCATATGGACACACACATACCCTGAAACACATAGATATAGACACACACGTACACACAGAGCGTGCGTGACACACACACACACATACAACATACACACACACACACACACACGACACACACACACGCACACACACCACACACACAACCACACACACACACACACACACACACAACACAACACACACACACACACACACACACACACACACACACACACACACACACACACACACACACACACACACAACACACACACTCACACACCACACACACACACACACGCTATTATCCAGTTCCGCTAATAGGCTGAGGATAATTGGGGAAAGGAAACGGATTATGATAATGAAGTTCGAATTTGAAGAAGGAGGTGAAGGTCGTGGTAGTGTGTGGGATTATGTGTGATGCGTTGAGTGTGTGTGCTGTGTGTGTTAGTGTGTGCGTGCTGCTGTTGTGTGCTGTGGTGTGTGTGTGTGTGTGGTGTGTGTGTGGTGTGTGTTGTGTGTGTGTGTGTGTGGTGTTGTGTGTGTGTGTGTGTGTGTGTGTGTGTGTGTGTGTGGTGTGTGTTGTGTGCGTGTGTGTGTGTGTGTTGTTTGTGTGTGTGTGTGTGTGTGTGTGTGTGTGTGTGTGTGTGTGTGTGTAGAGTGTTGTGTGTGTGTGTGTGTGAGTGTGTGGTGTTGTGATGTGCTGTGTGTGTGTCGGTGTGTGTGTGCTTCGTGTGTTGTGTGTGTGTGTGTGTGTGTGTGTGTGTTCTGTGTGTATGTGTGTGTGTGTATGTTGTGTATGGTCGTGCTTATTTCTAAATACATATCTACGTACAAAAACATGAACACATTTGCACATATTTAGATCACCTTTGTCTAAACATTCTCTCCATATTCACCTTTACGAAACAAAACAAAACAAAACACATGATAATAAAAAAGAAACAGAAATAAAAAATCCTGACTCTCTCCCTTAGCCGGAAAGATAAACGAAATGTCAAGAATATAACGAAAGGTCAGAGATACACGTTATCATTTGAAAAAAAAAAAAGAAAAAAAAAATCAGACATACCGCCCCACACGAAAAGATTTTTTTTTGTGTGTCGAGTTAAGAAAGAGATTCCTAAAGCTAGTATTAAGTTAGTTTTTTTTCTTTTTTGTGTGATTTCTTAGGCTTGTGAAATTTCTCTTAAGTGTGTTAAAGATGTGTGCATTTGGAAAATAATTACTCGGTTTTTTGTATGTACATATGTAGGTGTGTGTGTGTGTGTTTTTGTGTATCAGCATCAAAAAAAACAATATTTGTATTATGTAGGTGTGAGTGTCTATATGTATCTACACACATAAATACACACATAAATGCATGCACACATACGCGCTCTCAGAATTTTTGTTGTTGTGACGTTTTGATGACGTTTCCGGGACGCTGTGACGTATTTGTGACGTAAACAATAATCTCTGACGTCACTGATAGACACTTTGCAGAATTTACAGACAATCTTCTTATCTCTCTTTATATCGAATTGTTTACATTTTTCATATTCTCTGAGCTATATATCATTTGCAAAGATCTGTTTTTCTATTTCTCGAGCGAATTGGAAAATCGGTCAATTACTCGCCAGAAATGGAAGCCGATCAATTTTCTCATCAGAAATTTTCTGATAACACACACAGGCAAATACACACACTCTCTCACAAACAAATTCACACACCACACACACACACACACACACACACACACACACACACACACACACACACACACACAACACACACACACACACACACACACACACACACACACACATATATAATATATATATATATATAATATATATATATATATATATTATATATATTATATACATAATATACATATATAAGTATGTGTATGTATATATATATATAATATAAATACACATATATACTATATATATATATATATATATAATATAATATATATATATATATATATATATATATATCCAGAGACACACACACACACACACACACACACACACACACACACACACACACACACACACACACACACACACACAACACACACCACACACACACACACATATATATATATATATAATATATATATAGTATATATATATATATATATATATAGTATATATATATAATATATATATATATATATATATATAATATATATATATATATATGTGTGTGTGTGGTGTGTGTGTGTGTTGTGTGTGTGTGTGTGTGTGTGTGTGTGTACTTAGAGAGTTGGACAGATAAATAGATAAATAGATAGACAAATAGATAGTGAGATGAATAGATAGATAGATAGAAAATAGATAATAAATAGATTAGAATAGTAGGTAGAGGTAGTAGACACAGATGACAACTGATTGATAACTAAATAGATAGATATGTAGATTGTAAGACAGAGATTGAGATCCAGCTATATATATAAAGAGGTAGATAGATATATTGTTGGATAAATTAGTAGACAGATAGATAGATAAAACTGACAGAGATAGATTAGATAGGTAGATAAATAGGTAGATGAAAGCTAGCCAGATAGATATAGATAGATAGATTGACAGTAGATGGATAGATAGATAGATAAATTGACAGATAAATACGTAGACAAATAGATAGATAGACACGTACATACATATTGATAGATAGATAAATAGATAGGCAGACACGTACATACACACTGATAGATAGATAAATAGATAGCTGGAAACCTAGCCAGATAGGCAGATAGATAGATACATAGATAGAGAGGGAATGAAGACAAATTCATCGCATCTACATACATCCCTTCCTTTTATTGCAAATTCAGATCAGTCACCCCTCACAACCAGGCTACGTTTTCTATTTCAAATTACGAGTACAAATCTTACCTGAATATGTAAAGGAATTTCATTTGATTCCATTTCGATGCGAGCGAAAGGGGATGAAGGGTGGAAGGGAAGGGAAAGGGAGAGGGAGGAGAGAGAGAATGAGAAGGAAAGGGAGGGATTGAAGCAAAGGGAGAGGGAGACGTAGAGGGAGAGAAGGAAAGATGGAGAGGGAGAAGGAGAGGGGAGAGAAGGAGAGATGGAGAGAGGGACGATGTGGAAGCAAGGCAGACAGTGAATAAGAGAGAGAGAGAGAGAGACGTAGTAACGAGGAGGAAGAAGAGAGAAGATTTAGTATACACATGATGAACTTATGCGACAACCGTTTCGAGGACGGACTGTAGCGAGACGACGAGTATACAAGAGCAGAGGAGAAGAGATGAGATGAGAGTTGTCTGTGTTTTGTCTTCTAGTGTTCTGCTTCAAGACTTCATCTGCTATATTCGAAAGGTAATTTAGCTAATATTTTGAAGAGAGAGATTGCTAGTATATTCTCTTTAAAGGGAAGAGACAAGGGGTATTGACACATTTTTTAGAAAACTCATGTATTAAACTAATGGATGTTTATTAGTATGGTGCGTTTTTATTAATGCAGTTCTTGACGTCATGTGGAGAGATAGTGGAGTGTCTTAGATTGAAAAAGATCGAGACGTATTTTGCATGTCATGCTCTCTACCCTATAGTAAGAGAAGAGCATATCTTAGTCTATCTAATGCATCAGTCGAGACATATGATGAAGAGACAATACAGCCAGTAGGAGTGGCACCTGAAGAGAATGAGAGATATGTGAGGTATATATATGAGTAGTACAGCTAGATTAGATAGACAGATAGATAGAGAAATTAAAAATAGCATAGTGTGTGATGGATAAGTATATGTAGATAGAGAAAAATAAACAGACAGATAAGAGAGATAGGTAAATATATAGAAAATCGAAATATATCTGCCTTACCTCCCCCAACCCCCTTCCTTCCCTCTCTTTTCTGCCTTATCTGCCTCCCCCCAACCCCCTCTCCACCCTATTTGCTTCTAAAGATATATAACCTCTCTAAATCCCCTCCCCCCTCCCCCCCTCCCCTCCCCACCATCTCCCCCTCTTTCATACTTCGCTTCCCCTTAATCCCTCTTCCCCTCCCCCTCTCCTTCCCCTCCTTCTTCTCTCTCCCTCCCTGTTTTTTGGAGGGTTTTAACTTGTTATGGTGTGAATATAAATCACCTAACGATTCTTTGATAACATTCTTATTTTTGTCTCTCTAATTTGGTTGTTGTTGTGTGTCTTCTTTTTATATTTTCTTTCACTGTTTTTCGGGTCTCTCTCCCTCTTCTTTTTCTATTTTTTCACTCTTGTTGAGTGTGTTTCGTCTTTTTGTTGTTGTGTTCCTTTCTCTCTCTCTCTCTCCTCTCTTCTCCACCCCCCATCTCTCTCTCTCTCTCTCCTCTTCTCCTCTCCTTCCCTCATCTTCTCTTGCCCCCTCCTCCTCTCTCTCTCTCTCTCTCTCCTCCTCTCTCTCTCTCGTCTCTCTCTCTCTCTCTCTCTCTCCCTCTCTCTCCCGCACCTCTCTCTACTCCCTCTCTCCTCCCTCCTCCCTCTCATTCCTCTCCTCCCGCGTCCCTCTCTCTTTTCTTTCTTTCATGTTATGTCATCTATTTCGTACTCTACACTGAACATGTTATTCTTCGACTGAGTTAATCCTCAATTATCTATCACTTTCGAGTGATATATACAAAAAATAAGTATAGTTATATATATTATAATTAGAGTGAGATTTCTCTTGAATCACAAACATTTCAGTTTAAAGAGAATATATATTTATGTAGATCATTGCTTTCATAAACAATAAAAATAATAAAAAAAAAATAAAAAAAAAAAAAATAAGAGAAGAGAGTAGAGAGAAAAAAAAAATCTATTCTTAGGTTAATATTACTTCTGAGTCATAAAATATCAGTCTCTATCATTAATTGTACATTTTCGTAATTTCTGAAATAATGATCCGAGACACCTGTTTTGTGAATTTCTTGTGGAATAGGCTAAAATAGAGATCACTATTATAGATATAGTATATCTCATTTATTATTTTTTTTTTCTATTCATTTATTATTTTTTATTATTAAACACATGATAAATATGTATGAGTATTAGTTTTATTATATATATGTATGAGTATATATTAATAAATAGTTTATATCCAAATAGGTAAAGATTTACGTTATTAGGGACTAATATAATCTTAGTGAGGCTAGTATCTTATATTTGTTACTGTCAGTCGTTTACTCTAACTTTTTCTATGTTTTTTGTTTACCTCGTCTCTCTTTCATTGTATCACTACTTTCGTCTAGTTATATATAGTGTTATTTGATATACATTCTCTCTACTTTAATCATCAACTATTAACTTTTATTAGTTATTTCAACACATCTACAGTGACTCCTGACTATATTAATCACTCTTTCACCATCTACCTCTCTACTATATTCTAACTTTCCTCCTAAAACGCTTTTATCGCTCTCTCATGTTCTGTCTCTCTGTGTCTCTTTCTGTTCTCTCTCTCCTTCGTCTCTCCCTTAGCCCATCTACTATGAATATCTCACCTACTGCTCTCTTCTATTACCACTCGTCTTCTCATCCTGAAGCGCTTCCTTGCGTCTGCTTCCACGCGCTACCCCTTTCTCCTCTCGTCCTCACCCCTTCTCGTCCCCCCCCCTCTCTTCCTTTTTTTTTATTTATGCCACATACTGTTCAGCTGACTGCATACTGAGACATTCTCGACACTGTATCCCAAAATCTACACTTTCGTTGAATTCAAAAAGTAGGGTTATAATAGAGTTGCCGTTACCACACAACCATTGGCCTCTCAGCTGAGCGCAGTCACGAAACCCTGGTCGAGAGCGGCTTTTCAAAACCAATATACACAACAAAAAAAAAAAAAAAAAAAAAAAGAAAGAAAGAAAAGAAGCCGAGAGAGAGAGGAAAGACCAAAAATCTTATCGTGTACTATTCTGCATCGTTATGTCAAATATCAGTCTCATCTATTGACATTTTCGGGAATTTTTGAAATTGTCCAGACACCTTTTTGGATTTTTGGAATAGGCTAAACTACGTAACATGAACGATTTATAGAATAGTTACAAATGCGGAGAGCTTTACGTGGACTTAAATCTGTACTGGTCTTATTTTTGTCTGTCAGTCTGTTCTCTAACTTTTTTTTTTGTTTTCTCTCTCTCCTTTTCTTATCCGTCTGTCCCATCTATGTTGTTTTTGTATAATTACTCTCATCTCTTTTCTATCCATTCTATCTTTTTAGTGTTTATTTTCATCTATATTTTATGTGTCTCTCTTACTTATTCAATCCTCTTTCTTCTCCCTACTCCCCTTTTTTTGTGCTCTCTCTCCTCTCTCTCTACTCTCTCTCTCTCCTCTCCCCTCACCTCTCTTGTCCCTCTTCTCTTCTGTCTCTACGTCTCTCTCTCTATATCTTTCTCTCTCTCAATTTACTTCCTTCTCTCCTATACTATCGCAAACTCTCTAAAAAACTTCACATGTCGTATCTTTCCGCGATCTACTCTCCTACAACAGCAATATCGCAGTACTGTGTTGAGTAAATATAAAACTCAAAATTTCACCTTTCTCTTTTTCCCCGACAAAACATTCTTATATTTTCTCTACATCGAGCGCCAACCCAGAGAGACGAGAAATAAAGAAAAACAAAAAAAGAAACGTTTTATCCGGTGTTACATATCAACTGAAAAACAGGAAATTAGAGTAAAGAGAGAGAGGGATGTAGAGTCCCAAATCCAATAACTATTACTATAGTTATTTTATTTTTATTTTTCTTATACAGCGGGAATTTACGCTCAAGATCAGTGCTACAAAGGATAATATAATAATATTAATTATTAGCTAATTATTTAACATACAAACTATACAATTGAATATCTATTATTGTATATCGGAGAGATAAACAAAATAACATATCGCCAACATAGTAATACGTAACCTTTACTTATGGACGTTCCATCATGTTTACTCACAACAAGAGTTTCATCTTTGTAGAGTGGTTTTATTTTTCTCACACCCAACAAACACACACAACGCAAAAAACAACACAATAACTACAAACAAACGCCACAAACACAAAACACACCGACCCAAAACACAAAACCCAACTAACCACTCATTACTATCTAAAAAATCCACACGCGAAAAACACAAAACAAAATATACGACAGCCCCTATGCGCACACACCAAACAACCGCGAGCATACGAGCCTAATCTACACGACCAGACAACACGAACCACGAAACTACACCCACTCATACAGTTACGAACACAAACAAACACACACATACACAAATACACACAAACACACACACATTCACAAACACAAACACATATACAACAAAACACATACAAACACACACATACAAGACACACATTACACAAACACACAGACACACACACATACACAAACACACACATACACCAAACACACCACCAAAGACACACATACACAAACACAACACACACACAATTTGCACACATACACCAAACACACCACACATACCCACAAAACACACACACAAATACAACATACCACAAAACACAACACACACATACACAAACACACAAACACAAACACACACACACAACACACACCCATGTATATATCTGCACATATACATACATAAACACGTTATATATATATATATATATATATAGTAATGATAGTAATGATAGCGCCCCCTCCTCCCCAACACTCCGCAATACTTCACATCAATATTGCAAAATCTTTACTTCCTTCCTTTATCGACAGTTGCAAAATCCTACATTTTCGCTGACACTTTCAAACTTTTCTAAGTCTCAGAAATGTGTCACATTACATGCATATTTTTTTTTTCTTTTTTACTATTTCATTTATGTGAATGACACTATACACTGACTTAGAACTCTAGTTTTTATTCATTTATTTATTCTAACTCTACTTTTTATTTATTAATCTATTTATTTTTAGATTTCCTTATCAATTTTCATAAGATTTTCTGTTTTGCAATTACAAGTGCAGTTAGTTATAGAGGCAGCTATAAATGACTATTTCTAAGGATGAAGAATGAATATATTGGAATTATGAACAATGGATATCAAAAGTACTCTTTAATCATGAATAAGGTTAAGTGTATGTTATTCCATCTTATTTTACTTATATAGATATTTAAAAAAGTCTCCCCTTTGATAACAGGAAAAAAATGGGAATAGATAAAAAAGAGAGAAAAGTGAGAATAAAAAAAAAAGATAAATGAATAAATAATGAAAATAGATAAAAACAGTAAAATAGATAAATAGATAAAT
>NW_020868982.1:468169-473169 GCF_003789085.1 Penaeus vannamei | reverse complement strand
TAGTATTTCTTTACATTATCACTATTATTATTATCATCATTATCATCACCATCATTATCAATATTACTATCATTATAATAATAATAATGATAATAATAATAATAATAATAATAATAATAATAATTATAATAATAATAATAATATTAATAACAATTATTATTATCATCATTATCATTATTATTATATTATTATAATATTATTATTATTATCATTGTCATTCATTATCAATGGCATTATTTCTATTAAAATTATCATTATCATTATTATTATCATCACGATTATAATTTTTCAATCATTATTATTATTCTGTATCATTAACGTCATTATCCTTACTATTATCATTATCATTATTACAATCACTATCATTATCATAAAGATAATGATAATAACAATAGCAATAAGCTTAATGACAATCATAATAATGATGATCGCAATAATCATAATTATAATAGTAACAATGACTGTATTATTAATAATTAGCAATGATGATAATAGCAATAAAAACAGTGATAACAATAATGATGATAATAATGATGATGATGATGAAAATAATAATAAAAACAATAATAATGATAATGATAAGAGAGCTAATAGTAATAATAATGGTAATGATAACAATAATGATAATAATGACGACAATAATAATGGTAATAATGAAAATAATAATAACAGTAATAATGGCAATGATGATAATAACAATAATCATCATAATAATGATAATGATGATAACGGTAATACTGACAGCAATTACACTGATATTAATGATAATGACAATCGTAATGACAATAACAGTGATAATGATAACAATAGCAATAACAATAATGATGATAATGAAAATGATAAGGGTAATAATGATGATAATGATGATGCTAATAATAATGATAAAATAGATGCTTCTTATGAGAAAAACAATATTATCAATGCTTATGATCTTAATGATAATGATAATTATAACAATAGTCACGATAATACTATTAATAGTTATGATTAACTATTTTGATTCCTACTTCTCTTCTCCTCCAATCTCTTTCTCTTATTCATCAATTTTCTCCATTCTCCTTCGTTCTTTTAATATCTCATTTCCCTTCTGTCTCCCATCCGTTATCCTCCTGCTTCCTTCTTCCACCCGTCATCACTTTTCTTCCCTCTTCAGACCATCATCATCCTTTTCCTTTCCTTCATCCATCATCACCCTTCTTCCGTCTTCTATCCGTCATCACTTTTCGCCCTTCTTCTATCCTTTATCACTCTCCTTCCTTCTTCCATCCATCATCATCCTTCTTCCTTCTTCTGTCCATCATCATCCCTCTCTCTTCTTCCATCCATTATCGCCTTCCATTCCTCTTCCATCCTTTATCATCCCCTTTCCTTGGTACCAATACAATGCTTTTACTTCCAAGATTAGTCAACAGATGGCGTGCACCGAGGTCAAAATAGCTCAAAAAAGGGAAACTGGCAACTCACACCGAGCTTGGAAGTATTCTATTCGCTGTCTCTTCTTTTTTTACGATACTTATCTTTTCTTATACTTATGTTCACATATAATTTATATAATCTTATAATCTTACATCTTATATAATTTTTAAATTTGCTTTCCTCAGCGTCATTTAACCTGTTTTTTTGTTATTATAATATTCAAATAAAAAGAGATTTGGCGAATCGGACTACTTCATTTAGTAATGAGTTGCCAATTTCTCCTTTTTTCTGTTACTCTGGAGAGAATTTAGTCATCAGCAAGAGATTTTAGACTTTTTAAATTCTATTTGTTTATGTATATATTTATTTACTTATTTTACCATTTGTGTCCTTGCATCAACCCTATTTCTACGGATACCTAATACAGCAACTTGTTCTTTTAACTGTTGAACAGCAATATTAATCATATTTTGTTACTATGATAATTATTATTATCATCATTATCACCGCTATAATCATTAATACTGACATTATCATAATAATTGTTGCTATTATCATAATCATCATCATAATCCTCATTATCATTGTTTTTATTATCATTATTATTGCTTTTATCATCATTGTTATTGTTATTATCATTATAATTGTTGTAATCCTCATTATTATTGTCATTATCAGTGTTATCATCATACTTTTTATTGTTATTATCACTTTATTACTACTACTGCTATTACTACTATTATTATTACCTCCCTCTTCTTCCATCCTTGTTTTTTGTCTTCTTCCTCCACTTCTTCCACTTCCTCTCCCCCCTTCTCCTTTTTCCTTTGCTCTTCTCGTCTTTCCGTTTTTCCTTCTTCTTGCTTCTTCCGCCTTCTCATCTTTCATTTCATCCCCGTCTTCGTCTCCTCGTGTTTTTCCCTTCTCCCTCTCCTTCTTCTCGTCTCTATTTCTCTTTCATATATATATTTTTCATTTCCACTATTTCTTAACTTCTTATTTTCCATATTTTCCTTCTTTTCGGCTTCTTCCTCTTTTGTGTATTTTGATAGTAAATAAAATACGTTGCCAAGTTTTTTTCCCCACATTTTGTAAAAAAGAAAAAAGAAGAAAAAAAAAAAAAAAAAAATACAAAACAAAGTTAAAACAAACCAGAAAAAAATAAGAACAGAAAACATAACTGAAATAAAACATGAAAAAAAAAACACCTACTCGTTTTGGGGTAAAATTATCTTCTTGAAAACTCTTAAGACAAGATTTACCAACTGCATTACACTAAATCTTGTGTCTTTTACAGCCATTACAAATTTATATGAGTCTCCCCTGTTCTCTTGAAAATTCGCGCCTTTTGGGACCCGTTTTCTTTTTTTGATTTCCGGTTCATATAAATGGTCTGTTCTTGAGAAAAGTATCTTTGAGTTTAGTATATTAAGCGTTGTAAGAGGATATGCTGTATGCTGGGTCATATGATGAATGTGATGATGATGATGATGATGATGATGATGATGGATGATGAATGATGAGATGATGATGAATAAGAATAAGAAGAAGAAAGGAGAAAAAGAGGGATAAGAAGAAGAAAAAGAAGGAGAAGAAAAGGACGAAGAAGAAGAAAAGAATAATACTGATAATAAGGAGAAGAAGGAGAAGAAGAAGAAGAAGGGACAGAAAAGGACGACGAAGACAAGAAGAAAAGGAAGAAAGGAGAAGAAGGAGAAGAAGAAGGAGAAGAAAAGAACGAAGAAGAAGAAAAAGAATAAAATGATAAGAAGGAGAGAGAGAAAAAAATAGAATAGAAGCAAAAAAAAGAAAATGTAAAGGATGCAAGTATTACATCCATCCAAGCTATAAATACACTTTAAGCTAATATTAATTACTTTTATTATTCAGGGCAAAAGACAGGTGTTACGTCACATATAATAAAAA
Organism: Penaeus vannamei; assembly: GCF_003789085.1. Taxonomy (NCBI): domain Eukaryota; kingdom Metazoa; phylum Arthropoda; class Malacostraca; order Decapoda; family Penaeidae; genus Penaeus; species Penaeus vannamei. Next base: position 469,827 of record NW_020868982.1, on the reverse strand, counting down.
TGAGAACATCCTATAAGCCTAAAACATGTAAAAATAAATGTAATTTGGTAATAACAGAACATAAAAAATCCCATATATATATTCAGAGCAGCTACTTAGTGTATAATTTATATATTTTTTAAGATTCGTCTTTGGAAATTCAATGTATTACACTGGATTTAAATTTGTCATATATTTTTTTTTAAATTTTTATTCATGCAATTCAAAATGTTGATGTATAAGTCGACAGGATATTCATTTGATGATGTTTGGTTGATTTTACTCTAGAAAAACTATTTGATTATCTGTCCTTGATAATGGTGATGATAATACTTTCACAACAAACATTGGTACTCTCTTCTCTCTCTCTCTCTCTCTCTCTCTCTCTCTCTCTCTCTCTCTCTCTCTCTCTCTCTCTCTCTCTCTCTCTCTCTCTCTCTCTCTCCTCTCTCTCTCTCTCTCTCTCTCTCTTTTTTTTAAGAAATTGAAAATTCCAATAAGAAAACCTCTGGGTCTCTGTGACGAAATTATTATTATTATTTTTTTTAACTAATTATCTAATGATGACTGAAATATAACATAATGATAGTTGAATAACCTTTTAATGATGGTCAAGAGAGAGAGAGAGAGAGAGAGAGAGAGAGAGAGAGAGAGAGAGAGAGAGAGAGAGAGAGAGAGAGAGAGAGAGAGAGAGAGAGAGAGAGAGAGAGAGAGGAGGGAAGGCTGGAGAGAGGGAGGAATGGATAATGGGAGTGAGTGAGTGAATGAGTGAGTGAGTGAGTGAGGGAAGAGAGAGAGAGAGAGAGAGAGAGAGAGAGAGAGAGAAAGAGAGAGAGAGAGAGAGAGAGAGAGAGAGAGAGAGAGAGAGAGAGAGAGAGAGGAGAGAGAAACTTTTGTTTCATAATAAACTCTTCCCAAACATACAAAACACATTCTGAGTAACAACAACAACAAAAACAACAAAAACTATCAATTTACATAAAATTGCAAGAACGAAAAACATACCGACAATATACCAGTCGCGAATGTGCTTTTTCAAACTCAAATTCATTCTAAATGACAATAAAAAAGAACTTTAATAATTATAAAGGTCTTTTGTACTTTACTAAATGAATATATTCGATATCTCACAGCATTATATCTAACAAAATGGTCAAATCTTCAATTCAAAAAAGACCTCAAAAATTCACTTTATTATTTTTTTTTAGACAATTTCTCTTAGAATGTCGACGGAAATTTGAAAAAAAGAAAAAAAAATTCTCAAGGTCGAAAAGCTAATAGAAATGCACACAACTCTGATTCCTCAAGACGTGTATTTTTGGGGCGTCTAAGATACCCTAAGGAGCTAATATGGGCAGAGGTTGTGAAAGTCAGCATCTCAGACCACCATTAAAAGGAGATTTTATGCTGGCGATTTCTCTCATTGCTCTCTGCCTTATTCTTCTCCGTAAGAAACGAAATTTTTCTCTTTCTTTCTCGTTTTCTTTTTCTCCTTCTCCTCCTCTCGTTATTTTTTTTTTCTTTTTTTCCCTCACATTCTCTTTCTCTTCCAAGTTCTTCGTCTACATTCTCTGTTTCTTTCTTTGCTTTCCCCCTCCCCTCCTCTATTCTTTTCTTCCCTTTTCTCTTGCATATTCTCCTCTTCCTTCTTTCTTATCTCCTCCTTTTGCTCCTCCATA
>NW_020868982.1:445669-463169 GCF_003789085.1 Penaeus vannamei | reverse complement strand
GAATAAATAATAATTAGTAATGTGTGTATGTGTGTATTAGTATTATATTATATTTTGAAATATAGAATAAATAATAATTAGTAATGGGTGTATGTGTGTATTAGTAATATGTTATTATATCATGAAATATAGAATAAATAATAATTAGTAATGTATATGTGTATTAGTAATATTTTATCATGAGATTATTTTAATTTATAAGACTAGTAATAACTAGTAATATGTATATATGTATATTAGAAATGTGTTTTTATATATTTAGCATATTAGTCATATGATATTATATAAAATCAGAAATAATTAATGATGCTTATATATGTACATTTATGACAAGTTATCGTAAAATTATAGAATATAAAATCAGTAATAGTTAATAATATGTATATATGTATATTAGTAATACTATATCATAAGATACATCTCCTGTGAGGATATTAATTCTAATTCATGCTTTCATTTCAGTAAATCTTTAGATCATATCCTGAAGTGGATGCAGGATGAATCAATATGTTTTGCTATAGAAGAACTTCAAGTGAACTTCAATTGAACTATTTCATCTGCCGCAAAAAGGGAAAAAATATACACAGAAAACAAAAATCTCTTCGTTGGTTGTCAAAGCTTCCATAACGAAAGATATACTTGTAAAAAGTTGACCGACAGATTTAAGCTTTTGGAGAGGAAGAAAAAGACTTATTGCTTCACCATTTTCGAAAACCTCGCTCTTGGCTTCAACGACTTAACTTCGCTGTTAAATGTCGGTAAAGTGCCCTCATCCGGATATTGCGGATGTAAGTACCATCATGACGACAGGACGTCCATGATGAGTCGGGGAAGAAATCGGTGTATTTACCTTTTCGATGCGAACGGTTTAGACTTCGAACAACAAAAACAACAACAATAATAACAACAGTAACAATAACAACAACAACGACAACAGTAACAACAACAGCAACAATAACACACAGTAATAAAAAAAAACAACAGCAACAATAACAACAACAAACAACAAAACAAAAAAACAACGGCAAAAATAACAACAACAAGACATTCATAAAAATAACAACAACAGCAAAATAAACAACAGCAATAACAACTGCAGGAACAACAACAACAACAACAAAAGAAACTGCATTATTCAGCAACTAATGTAAAAATGGAGATATGAATACGAATGCATGTCGTCACGAGAAGTGGATTTGACCGAAAAAATGACCGAAAAAGGTAAAAAATAGCTTGCGAAAGTGTTCATTCTCTTTCGCACCTTCAGCATGACTCGAGACTGAGCCAAAGAACAATACTCGGCCAAAGAATAACAGTCATAACTTACGAAAGAAGACTGAGATAAAGAACAATATTCACTCAAAGAATAGATAATCTTTATATGTGAAAAAGACTCGAGAAATAGACCAATATTCAACCAAAGAATATATATATTTATATGTGAAAAAGACCCGAGAAAAAGAACAAAAATCAGATTAAGAAAGACAATCTTTACATAAGAAAAAAGACTGAAATAAAGAACAATGACCAATCAAGGAATAATAATCTTTACTAAAAAAAATTGAGCCAAAGAACAGCCAAAGAATAACAATCTTTGCAAATGAAAAAAATTGAAGCAAAACTCAATAATCAACCAAAAAATAACAATAAAAAAAGAAGAAGAATTGAGCCAAGGAACATAGTCAACCCAAAAATAACAATCTTTGTAAAAGAAGAAGAAGAAAAAAAAAAAAAAAAAAAAAAAAACACATATCAACCTAAGGATAACAATACAAATAAAAAAATAATTGAGCCAAAGGACACAATCACCACCATCCTAAAAAAAAAAAAAAAATTGACTTTAGTCACAAAAAAGTCCACCAGAAACCGACTTTCTCTTTCTCTCGTCTCTCTCTCTCTCTCTCTCTCTCTCTCTCTCTCTCTCTCTCTCCTCTCCTCCTCTCTTCTCTCCTCTCTCCTCTCTCTCTCTCTCTCCCTTCTCGCTCTCTCTCTCTCTCTCTCTCTCTCTCTCTCTCTTCTCTCTCTCTCTTCTCTCCCTTCTCTCTCTCTCTCTCTCTCTCTCTCTCTCTCTCTCTCGTACTTTTCTCTCTCTTTCTCTCTCTCTTCTCGCTCTTTCTCTCTCTCTTTCTCTCTCTCTCTCTATCTCTCTCCTCTCTCTCCTCCTCTCTCTCTCTCTAACTTCTCTCCTCTCATCTCTCTCTCATCTCTCTCCGTCTTTGTCTCCCCTCCTCTCTCTCTCTCTCCCCATCCCCTCCTCTCCTCTCTCCTTTCCCTCCCTCCCTCTCCTCTCTCTCTCCCTCTCCTCTCTTCCCCCCCTCTCTCTTCTCTCTCCCATCCCTCTCTCTTGGAAGGTAAAACGACCTCACCTTTGCTACCAGGAACCCGCAGTGGCCAGCACACACGGCATCCCGCAAGGAACAGTGCCAGCCATGCAGAGAAGCGGAAAAAAGAATTCCTCCAGAATATTTTCAAGGATTCTGATGATCCTGTTGCGAGGTTGTTGCAGGAATTGCAGCCGAGGAAGAAGGAAGAAGGAAGGGAGAAGATGGAAGGAGGAAGGAGGAAAGAGGAAGAAAGAAAGAAGGAAGAAGGAAGGGGGAATAAGGAGAAGGAAGAAGGAAGGAGGAAGAAGGAAGAAAGAGGAAGGAGGAAGATGGAAGAAGGAAGGAAGAGGAAGGAAGGAGGAATAAGAAGAAGGAAGAAGGAAGGAGGAGGAAGGAAGAAAGATGGAGGAAGAAGGAGGATGAAGATGGAAGATGGATGGAGGAAGAAGGAAGGAAGAATGAAGGAGGAAGATGGAAGGAAGAAAGAAAGAAGGAAGATGGAAGGGGGAATAAGGAGAAGGAAGAAGGATGGAGGAAGAAGGAAGGAGGAAGATGGAAGATGCATGGAGGAAGAAGAATGGAGGAAGAAGGAAGGAAGAAGGAAGGAAGAAGATGGAAAAAAGAAGAAAGAAGAAGGAAGGAGGAAGAAAGAAGAACAAAAAGAAGGAAGAAGATGGAAGAAAAGAAGAAGGAAGGAGGAAGAAAGAAGAAAGAAGAAGAAAGAAGGAAGAAGAAGAAAGAAGAAGGAAGAAAAGGAAGAAAGAAGGAGGAGAAGAAGGGAGAAGAAGGAAGGAGGAGGAAGGAACAGCAGCACCAAAGGCTTCTTCAGGAGGTCGAGACGCACGGGAACATTCGCTTGGAAAGAAATATTATTGGATCGATTGTGGCTTGGCTTTGCTTGTGTCTTTTGAGTAATTGAGAAAAAAAATACGTTTCGTTTTTATTTAGATAGAATAGATAGATAGATAGATAGATAATAGATCAGATTAGATAGTAGATAGATAGATAGATAGATAGATATATAGATAGATAGATAGATAGATAGATAGATAGATAGATAGATAGATAGATAGATAGATAGATAGATAGATAGATAGATACGTAGATAGATAGATAGATAGATAGATAGATAGATAGATTAGACTAGATAGATAAGATAGATAAGATAGATAGACTATGATTAGACATAAATTAAATAGATAGACAGATTAGAAGATAGATAGGAATAGATAGATTTAGATAGATAGATAGGTAGATTACTTAATATGATAGACAGATAGATTGGGTAGATAGATAGATAGAATATGATAGATAGATAGACAAGATAGATAGGCTAGATAGATAGATAGACAGATAGATTAGGTAGATAGATAGATAGATAGATAGATAGATAGATAGATAGATAGATAGATAGATAGATAAGGTAGATAGAGTAAGATAGATAGATATGATAGATAGATAGATAGATAGATAGATAGATACGATAGATTTATACTAGATAGATAGATACGACCTATAATAGATAGATAGATAGATAGATATAATTAGATATAGACCTAGATAGATAGATAGATAGAGATAGATAGAAATAGATTTACCTTTTAAACATTTTATCTATTTACAAACACATGCACACACATAGCACGTCGCGTCTGAATCATGTATTTATTTCATTTATTTTATCTATCTATCTTCCATACTATGCTCTATACAGATATCTGTCTACTCATGCTATAGCTATTCTATCGTATCTATCTACCCTCTTTTATCTACTAAGAGAGATAGTATGGCAGTTAGATGGATAGATAGTGGAGGATATGTAGATAGATCGATAGACAGATAGACAAACAAATTAAAGAATCTTTTTCTCGACTCAAGTTGAAGTCCGTCACCTCCCCCCCCTCCCCCCCAAGCACACCTGTTCAACTCTCTATTTTCACTCTCCCACTCCTCCTCGCCCTCTTTCACTCTTCTCCCTGTCTCTCTTGCCTCCCTCACTCCCTCCCTATCTCTTCTTCCACTCGTCTCCTATCCTCGCTCTCCACTTTGCCTCTTCCTCTCCCTTCATCTTACCCTCCATTCCCCACTTCTCCTTCTTCACCCTTCCTCGTCACCTCACCTATATATCCCTCGATAATCCTATTCCTTTTCCTCCCCTAATCGCTTATTGTTCCTTACCCCTCAACTAATCAGCACTCCCCTGGTCCTTCCGATACATATCCATTATCCGACTCTCCTCCCCTCGACCTAACACCCTACCATCACAAACAACCACCCCACTCTCTTCCTCCTTCCCAATCCCTCCTCCACACCTTATACCTCTCCTCTTTCGCCCTCCCTCCCCTATCATACTGCTCCTTCCCCCACTCCATTCCCTTCACCTCTCTTCTCCCTCCATCCTCCTCCTTGGAGCTACACCCCTTCTCATCCGCCTTCCCTCCCTCCCTTACCCTCCTCTCTTCCCTCCTCCTTCCTCCTTCACCTCTATCTTCCAACCTCCTTCCCCCCACTTGGCCTAGTTCTGCTTACCCTGCACAGCGCCCTCCCTTCCATCCTTCCCCTCATATACTCCCTTCAACCTTCCTCCCCTTAGCCTGAACCAAAAAAATCTCCTTCCTTCCGCCTTCCTCCCACTCTCTTCCTCCCTCCCCGCCTCCCTTCCTACATTCCTTCTTCTCCTCTCCTTCCTACCCTCCCTTCCCTCTCCTCTTTCCTCCTTCCCTCCCTCCCTCCTCTCACTCTCTCCTCTTCCCCTCCTTCCCCTCCCTCTTCTATCCTGACCCTTCCTCCTCCCTTCCCTCTCTTCCCCCTCTTCTCCTCCCTCCTCCATTTGGGCCTTACCTCTCCTCCGCCTCCATTCCCTCCCTCCCTTCCTTCCTTCCGCCTCTTCCTCCTCCCTCCGCTCCCCTCCCCTCCCTCCCCTTCCTCCTGCCCCTCACTGCCCTCTTCCTCTTCCCTACTCTTCCTCTTCCCCTTCTCCCTCCTCCTCCTTCCCTCTCTCCCCTCCCTTCCTACCCCTCACCCCACTCTCTTCCTCTTTCTCCCTCCCTTCTCTTCCTCTTCCTGCCGCCTCCTTCCTTCATCCCCCTCTTCTCCCTCCTTCCTCCCTTGGCCTACTGTACCCCGTCCCTTTACCTCCTCCTTCCCCTCTTCTCCTTCCCTCTCTCTTCCCCCTCTTCTCCTCCCTTCCTCCCCTTGGCCACCCTTTCCTCCTCCTCTCCTTCCCTCTTCCTCCCTTCCTCCTCTTCCCTCTTCTCCCTCCCTTTCCCCTATGGCCTACCATTCCTCCTTCTCCCCATCACCACACGTCTCTATCAAACAAAATGTTAAATCTGAAAATGGTGTAGATAAGCGGGTAAGGCTTGGACGTTTGACTCGGCAACATAATAATTGTCCAAGGGTCGATGAACCTTCATTTCTCTCTCCTCTCCTCCCTCTCATGTCTGCTCTGTCTGTCCTGTCTCTCTCTCTCCTCTCTTTCCTCTGTCTCTGTCTCTCTCTCTCTCTCTTCTCTCTTCCTCTGTTCTCTGTTTGTCTCTGTCTCTCTCTCTCTGTCTCTGTCTCTTCTCTCTCTCTCTCTCTCTCTTCCTCCTCTCTCTCTCTCTCTCCTCCTCTCTCCCTTCCCTCCCTTCTCTCTCTCCTTCCCCTTCCTCTGTCTGTCTGTCTCTGTTCTCTGATCGTCTGCTCTCTCCTGTCATCTCTCCTTCTCTCTCTCTCTCTCTCTCTCTCTCTCTCTCTCTCTCTCTCTCTCTCTCTCTCTCTCTCTCTCTCTTCTCTCTCTCTCTCTCTCTCTCCCTCCCTCTCCTCCTCTCCTCCTCCCTCTCCTCCCTCTCTCTCCTCTCCCCTTCCCTCCCTCCCTCCTCCTCCCTCTCCCTCCTCCTCTTTCTCTCTCTCTCCTCTCTCTCTCTCTCTCTCTCTCTCTCTCTCTCTCTCTCTCTCTCTCCTCCTCCTCTCTCTCTCTCTCTCTCTCTCTCCACCGAATGGAATCTCACTTCCCCTTTTCTCTCGCGTGCTAAATATTGTTCTGGGCTTGAAGCGGGCGAGGGGAGGGGGGAGGAGGGAGTGAGGGAGTGAGGGGTGCAGGGTAAGGGGTTGAGTGGGAGGAGGGAGTGAGGGGAAAAGGGAGTGTGGGGAAATATAAATATATACATATGTCATAATATAAATATATACTTATAGTATATATATATATATACTATATAGTAATATTCATATATTATATATATATATAATCCTATATATATTCCACACAACACCACGCACACGAACCTACCCGAACTACACACACAACACAACTCTTACTACATTCACCACACACACACACACACACAACACCTTAGATGGCCGTTCAACATTCACACAGCAGAGGTCATCACACACACATAATATATAATATCTATACTTATATATATATACTACATATATATTTCTATATACCTATATATATCTATTATATATATATATATATACTATATATATTTTATATATATTAATATAATATATATATATCACACACATGTGGATTCTGCTCCATACACACATGCCGTTGAGTGGTTCCACACTACACAAATTCTATATATACTAAACCCAACACCACACTTACCAACATCACCATCCCCGCACACACACACTTACCCATAATATATTACCTATATACTATCCTACTACTCCTAATACTACCTATCTATCATATATATACCCATATACTACTACTCATCCACTATATTACTACCTACCCCTGCACTGACTAATATACTTCATCACTTCCATTGTATCGAATGAGTGTAAATCCATCACTTCTGTTTCCGTTAATAACACAAAGGCACCCACCTCCGCGCAGACAACTTCAGCCACAGATCTTTCTACGAACCCTGCGTTGCTAGACCCGGTCAACCAACGCCGCTTGTTTCAATAACTCTCGCTGTCAATTTTCGGGTATCGCGTGCCAGGCTGAATATTCAACTAATTCATTCACAGACCCACGCAATTTTCTTTCAATTCACGTTTCCACTCTATCGTCACTTCATTCATGTGTTTGTGATTATGCACGTCTGTGTTTCTTGGTCTTATCATCTCTTTCTCTTCTTTCTTTCTTTCTTCTCATCTCTCTTCTATTCCTCTCCATCCCTTCCCCTCCCTTCCTTCTCGTCTTTCTCTCTCTCTATCTATCTAATCCTTATCCCCCCCCACTCTTCCTTCTCTCATTCCTCCACCCCTTCTGCTCGTCTCTCTCTCAGTATTCTCTCGTATTCTCTCGTCTCTCTCTCTCTCTCTCTCTCTTTCTCTCTCTCTCCTCTCCCCCCATCCCGCTCCCTTCTCTCTTCTCTCTCCCTCTCTCCCATCCCTCCCTCCCTCTCTCTGCCTCTCCTCGTCTCGTTCTCTCTCTTCTCGTCTCTCTCTTCTCTCTCTCTCTGTCCTCCTTCTCTCTCTCTCTCTCTCTTCCCCCTCCCCTCCCTGCTCTTCTTCTTCTCTCTCCCCTCTCCCTCCTCTCCTCCCGCACCTCGAGTCCCCCTCTCGCCGCCCCCGGCGTCCCCGTGCCAATGACCCCCCCCACAGTCCCACCCCCCCACCCCTGCCCCCCGTCGCCCGCTCCCTACTCCTCTCTCCGTCTCGATTCCTCTCTCTCGCCTCGACTCTCTCTCCTCTCCTCTGGCTCTCACTCCTCGCTCTCTCTATCTCTCTCTCGTTCTCTCTCTCTCTCTTCCTCGTCTCTCTCTTCTACTCTGAGTTTTTATATAATTATTACTAAGTAGCATCCACATTAAATTTTTTCACGACGAAATAGCTACGAGGTTATTTTCACCGTTAGGACAATGATAATTGAAATATTACCCTTTTATTCATCCAGTTAATTACTTCTTAAAAAATTAAATAAATTACGTTCACAACACAATTATTTATCAGATTTCACTAAATGTACTTGCTACTGTTAAGATACATTCATTCATGTTGCGTCTAGTGCGAATCTTAGCTAACACTTATTTTTACCTTACCAGCCGCTATTTCAGATCCTTATTTCGTTCTTCACTTTCATTGCACGCTTCCTCTCCCATTTCGTTTTTCACTTTTACCTCCTCTCGCTCGCTTCCATACACCTACTCTCATCCTTACAACTCTCTCCTCTTTCTTGATCACCATCCATCCCCATATTCTCTACCCTTCTCTCCTTTCTATAATCTCTCATTTCATTCATTATGACTCCTCCTACTAATGCCTCTCTTGTTTATTCGACTCATTCACATTCGCCATTTCTTTCTCTCCTCATCTCGACGTCCGTCATCCTCCGGCTTCTTCTTTCTTTTCGCCACCAATTCTCCAAATAAAGCTCTACTTCCTCTTTATCAGCTCTCTCTCCTTTCCTTCAGAAATCCCATCCATAAACTCTTTACGCTTGATTTACGATACTTGAATCAAACGAATCCTATTTCATCGGCAAACTATAGGGGCCCATTGTTCAACCGTGGTTTCCGAACAAGGGTTGGTCATACCCAATTCCACTTAAAAAACGTGATCTTAAATATCACGATCTGTTAAAAAATACATAAAATATACAATCATTTTCCCCTCCCTATACAAAACCAATATCAACTCAGACTTGCGGTTTATCACGTAATAAGTAAGTTTGTGTGTGTTTGTTTCGTCATGTGAACAAATCGAGGGATTCGGACCCGCGTGACAAAGAAGTGCAAGAAGCGCGGGAAAATTTGGACGTGAAAATTATCGTTTTTCTATTATTTTATTTTTTTTGCCACTGCATCTTGTTCATCACTTAGACATGGTAATCCCGATGTTGCTGCTTGACCGTATATATATTCATTTTTAACTTCAACTAATCTGACAAAAGCCTTCCTGCGCTAGTGGTTCTTTGCCAACCACAACTTTTTGCAGTTGTGAAATAACATGTCAATTGCTCTTTTGCTTTCGCCGCGAACACTCCCTCCGTGTTTGGGGGTACCGTAAGCTGTTCCCCTTTCTCGCAAGTAAATTCTCGGCACCATGCTTCTTCTACGATCACTTCAATCTCAGTCCATCTCGATCTCATCACTCTTTTCGACTTTCAAGTACCTCACACTCCTCTTCAAATCTCTCAGTATCCTCAGCTCCAAACGTACGAATCGATCCTATCATCAGTCTCAAGCTCCTCTCGTCATCGCTCATCTCTCTCTGTATCTCTCTCTCTCTTCTCTCCTCTCTTCTTCTCAGTCTCTCTCTCGATCCGTCTCCCACTCTCTCTCGTTGCCTCTCCCTCTCTCTCGTCATCTCTCCCTCTCTCATTGATCTCTCTCCTACCAAAGGCTCTCCGCCGTCTCTCACTCTCTCATCTCTTCTCCGCAAAACATCTTCTCTCAGTCTCTTCTCATCTCTGTCTCTCTCTCTCTCTCTCCTCTCTCTCTCTGTCCCCTCCCTCCCCCCCTACTCTCTCTCTCTTGACTTCTCTTCTCTCTCTCCTCTCTCTATCCTCTCTCTCTCTTCTCTTCTCTCTCTCTCTCTCTCTCTCTCTCTTCTCTCATCCCTCTCTTCTCTCTCTCCTCTCTTCTCTCTTCTCTCTGTTCCTCTGTCTCCCTCCCTCCCCCCCCCGCCTCTCTCTTTCTCTCTGTCTTGCTCTCTCTCTCTTCTTACTTTACCTCGTCTTCTATCTCTCCTTTTCCCCTTCCCACTCTCCACTTACTAAATTATATTTCTAATAATTCTCCTTCCCCCCTTTCTCCTATTTCTTTTTTTCCTCTACCTCTCTCCCTATTTTCCCCTTCCCTTCCATTCTCCACCCCTCCAGTTCCGCCTTCTCTCCCTCTTTTTCCATCTCCCCATTCTTCTCTCTCGCTCTCTCGTTCCCACCTCCTCTTCCCTCCCCGACCTAGTAATAACGACATTAGGGCATAAGCCGAAACGAGGTGGCCGTTGCCAAAAGTTGTTCCGTATTAAACAGAGTTAGTTAACCTTCACCCCGTTAAAGGGAGAGTTAAAGGTCTGACTGTATAGGTCAAGTAGGGCTGGAGGAGAGGGAGGGAGGGACGGGAGCAGGCCGAGGGGAGGGAGGGAGGGAGGCGACGGGAGGGCCCGGGAGGAGGGAGGGTAGGGAGGGAGGAAGGATGGAGAAAGAGATGAGAGAGAAGAATGGAGAAGAGAGAGAGAGAGAGACAGAGGAGAGGAGAGGGGAGAGAGAGAAGAGAGAGAGAGAGAGAGAGAGAGAGAGAGAGAGAGAGAGAGGAGAGAGAGAGAGAAGAGAGAGAGAGAGAGAGAGAGAGAGAGCGAGAGAGAGAGAGAGAGAAGAGAGAGACCTGAGGAGAGGCAGAGAGAGAGAGAGAAAAGAGAGAGAGAGAGAGAGAAGAGAGAGAGAGATGGAGAAGAAAGGGGGGGGGCGAACAGGGAGGGACTGACTATTATAGTATATATATAATATATATCATATATATAATATATAATATTAATATATTTATATAATATATATATATTACTATATGCATACATAAACCATACATACATATATATATATATATATAGTATATATATATATACCATATATTATATATAGTATATTACTATATGCATACATAACCATACATACATACATACATATATATATATATATATATTATATATATATATATATATATATATATTATATATATTATATGTATATTTATATGCATATATATATACATAATATATATATTATATAATAATATATATTATTATAGTCATTATGCTATATATATTGTATGTATGTATGGTATATAATTCACATTATACACAACATACATATGTACTGTTGCGGAATTTATATTTCAGTACTTTCTGGGTCCCACTTTTGTAAGCTTCTGGAACCAATCGAAGTAAACAAACAGCGCCAAATAGCATTTTTGTGCAATGAGGACTAAAACCCTTAGGTTTAGTTTGTAACAAAGGAGGTGAATTGGGCGTCGAGTTGTAAATAACAACCAATGAGTATATTAATAAATATTTTTCTTGGAAACCAAGGTAAGCCCATTTAATCTTTCCGTTTTCTCTAATAAAGTGATCACAAAAAACATGTAATTACTACGTTATAGTTGATTTCTGTAGTTGGCATAACTCACCTAACCTTGCCTAAGCACCAAGTGAAGTTTGCCGAATCATTGTCAATGTTTGAGAAACCGGCTGATGAAGACGACCTCGAATCAGCACTGATAGGAATCGTGACGTTCACATAGCGAACACGTGACCTCTGTCTCAGGGATTTAGACACCGTATTGGAATAACAATACTATTGTTTCCTATTATAAGCATTACTGTTTGTTTCCCTTTCGACAGTTATTACCATTTTTAGTAAAAAGTATCTCCAAAATTAATTAAACTCCCTTTACTGCGATTCACTGAAGCCCCACATCTGCGGGTTATGTGGAGATAAACACATTACACACACGCCTCATACACGACCCACATGGCGCACACACATAATACACACACACACACCACACAACACACACCCACACACACACACACACACACACACACATACACACACANGTCTCATTTGTGGGTTCTTACCCATCACGAGTGTCATTTGTGGGATCTTACCCCACCACGAAGTGGGATCTTACCCCACCCAGAGTCTCATTTGTGGGCTCTTATCATTACCCCACGAGTCTCATTTGTGGATCTTACCCCACCACGAAATGTCATTTGTGGGTTCTCTTTTACCCACCACGAGTCTCATTTGTGGGATCTTACCCCACCACGAGTTCATTTGTGGGCCACACGAGTCTCATTTGTGGGCTCTTACCCCCACCACGAGTCTCATTTGTGGGCTTCTTACCCCACCACGAGTGTCATTTGTGGGATCTTACCCCACACGAGTGGTCTTACCCCACCACGAGTGTCATTTGTGGGATCTTACCCCACCACGAGTGTCATTTGTGGGTTCTTACCCCACCACGAGTGTCATTTGTGGGTTCTTACCCCACCACGAGTGTCATTTGTGGGATCTTACCCCACCACGAGTCTCATTTGTGGGATCTTACCACCACGAGTCTCATTTTTGGGTTCTACCCCCCACGAGTCTCATTTGTGGGCTCTTACCCCACCACGAGTCTCATTTGTGGGCTCTTACCCCACCACGAGTGTCATTTGTGGGTCTACCCACAACGAGTGTCATTTGTGGGATCTTACCCCACCACGAGTGTCATTTGTGGGATCTTACCCCACCACGAGTGTCATTTGTGGGATCTTACCCCACCACGAGTGTCATTTGTGGGATCTTATGTCCATTTGTGGGTTCTTACCCACCACGAGTGTCATTTGTGGGTTCTTACCCCACCACGAGTGTCATTTGTGGGTTCTTACCCCACCACGAGTGTCCTTACCCCACCACGTCTCATTTGTGGGTTTCTTACCCCACCACGAGTCTCATTTGTGGGTTCTTACCCCACCACGAGTCTCATTTGTGGGTTCTTACCCCACCACGAGTCCTCATTTGTGGGATCTTACCCCACCACGAGTCTCATTTGTGGGTTCTTACCCCCACCACGAGTCTCATTTGTGGGATCTTACCCCACCACGAGTCTCATTTGTGGGCTCTTACCCCACCACGAGTCCTCCATTTGTGTCTTACCCCACCACGAGTCTCATTTGTGGGCTCTTACCCCACCACGAGTCTCATTGTGGGTTCTTACCCCACACGAGTGTCATTTGTGGGATCTTACCCCACCACGGGTCTCATTTGTGGGATCTTACCCCCACCACGGCTCATTTGTGGGATCTTACCCACCACGGGTCTCATTTGTGGATCTTACCCCACCACGGGTCTCATTTGTGGGCTCTTACCCCACCACGGTCTCATTTGTGGTCTTATCATTTGTGGGCTCTTTTGTGGGTTCTTACCCACCACGGGCGAGTCTCATTTGTGGGCTCTTACCCCACCACGAGTCTCATTTGTGGGTTCTTACCCCACCACAGTCTCATTTGTGGGTTCTTACCCACCACGAGTCTCATTTGTGGGTTCTTACCCACCCACGAGTCTGTGGTTCTTACCCCACCACGAGTCTCATTTGTGGGTTCTTACCCCACCACGGGTCTCATTTGTGGGTTCTTACCCCACCACGGGTCTCATTTTGTGGGATCTTACCCCACCACGGGTCTCATTTGTGGGATCTTACCCCACCACGGGTCTCATTTGTGGGCTCTTACCCCACCACGGGTCTCATTTGTGGGTTCTTACCCCACCACGGGTCTCATTTGTGGGATCTTACCCCACCACGGGTCTCATTTGGGATCTTACCCCACCACGAGCATTTGTGGGATCTTACCCCACCCGGTTCTCATTTGTGGTCTTACCCCACCACGGGTCTCATTTGTGGGCTCTTACCCACCACGGGTCTCATTTGTGGCTCTTACCCCACCACGGGTCTCATTTGTGGGCTCTTACCCCACCACGGGTCTCATTTGTGGGCTCTTACCCCACCACGGGTCTCATTTGTGGGCTCTTACCCCACCACGGGTCTCATTTGTGGGCTCTTACCCCACCACGAGTCTCATTTGTGGGTTCTTACCCACCACGGGTCTCATTTGTGGTCTTTACCCCACCACGGGTCTCATTTGTGGGGATCTTACCCCACCACGAGTGTCATTTGTGGGTTCTTACCCCCACGAGTGTCATTTGTGGGTTCTTACCCACCACGAGTGTCATTTGTGGGCTCTTACCCCACCACGAGTGTCATTTGTGGGTTCTTACCCCACCACGAGTCTCATTTGTGGGATCTTACCCCACCACGAGTGTCATTTGTGGGTTCTTACCCCACCACGGGTCTCATTTGTGGGTTCTTACCCCACCACGAGTCTCATTTGTGGGCTTACCCCACCACGAGTCTCATTTTGTGGGCTCTTACCCCACCACGAGTCTCATTTGTGGGTCTTACCCCACACGAGTCTCATTTGTGGGTTCTTACCCCACACGAGTGTCATTTGTGGGATCTTACCCCACCACGGGTCTCATTTGTGGGATCTTACCCCACCACGAGTCTCATTTGTGGGATCTTACCCCACCACGAGTGTCATTTGTGGGTTCTTACCCCACCACGGGTCTCATTTGTGGGCTCTTACCCCACCACGAGTGTCATTTGTGGGTTCTTACCCCACCACGGGTCTCATTTGTGGGTTCTTACCCCACCACGGGTCTCATTTGTGGGCTCTTACCCCACCACGGGTCTCATTTGTGGGTTCTTACCCCACCACGAGTGTCATTTGTGGGTTCTTACCCCACCACGAGTCTCATTTGTGGGTTCTTACCCCACGAGTCTCATTTCTGGGCTCTTACCCCACGAGTCTCATTTCTAGCCCAGAAATGAGACTCTTTCTAGCCCAGAAATGAGTCTCATTTCTGGGTTCTTACCCCACGAGTCTCATTTTTGGGCTCTTACCCTCTCATTTCTGGGCTGGCTCTTACGGAGTCTCATTACTCTCATTTCTGGGCTCTCTTACCCCACGAGTCTCATTTCTGGGCTGGCTCTTACCCCACGAGTCTCATTTCTGGGCTGGCTCTTACCCCACGAGTCTCATTTCTGGGCTCTTACCCCACGAGTCTCATTTGTGGCCTACCCCGCTCTTGTGGGCTAGCTTTACCCCACGCGTCTCATTTGTGGGCTAGCTCTCCCCACGCGTCATTTGTGGGCAACTCTTACCACGCGTCTCATTTGTGGGCCTAGCTCTTACCCCCAACGCGTCTCATTTGTGGGCTCTTACCCCACGCGTCTCATTTGTGGGCTAGCTCTTACCCCCAGCGTCTCATTTGTGGCTGCTACCCTCTATATTGGGGCTGCCTCTTACCCACGTCCTCAATTTGTAGGGCTCTTACACTCCACGAGTCTCTCATTTGGTGGGCTAGCTCTTACCCACGAGTCTCCTTTTGGGCTGAGCTCTTACCCCACGAGTCTCATTTCTGGGCTGGCTCTTACCCACGAGTCTCATTTTGGGCTCTAACCCCTCATTTGTGGCAGCTTTACCCCAACGTCTCATTTGTGGCCTAGCTCTTACCCACGCGTCTCATTTGTGGGCTAGCTCATTACCCACGCAGTCTCATTTCTGGGGCTTTACCTCTTACTTATACCTGGCTGACTCTTAAGAGAGTCTCCAGCTCTGCTGCCTCTCTAATACCCACGTAATTTGGGCTAGCTCTTCACCCACGAGTCTCATTTCTGGGCTGGCTTACCCCACGAGTCTCATTTGTGCTCTTACCCCAGTCATTCTCGGGCTCTTCCACCCGAGCTCCTCTTCGGGCTCTTCCACCGAGGCTCCTCTTCGGGCTTTCACCCGAGGCTTCTTCGGCTCTTCACCGAGGCTCCTCTTCGGCTCTTCCACCCGGGCTCTTTCGGGTCTTCAACCCGAGGCTCCTTTCTTCGACTCTTCCAGCCGAGACTCCTCTCTCGCTCCTTTCTCGGCCTTCCAGCCGAGACTCCTCTCCGGCCTCTTCGCCCGAGGCTCTCTTCCGGCTCTTCCGCCCCGAGACTACTCTCCGGGCTCTTCCCCACGAGACTCCTCTCTGAGCTCTTCCACCCGAGTCTCCTCTGTGAGCTCTTCCACCTGAGTCTCCTCTCTGAGCTCTTCCACCTGAGTCTCCTCCCCTCCCCTCGCGCCGTGGCTCGAACGTCCCGTCCGCCTGAACCTCGAGCCGCATGACCAGGCAACGGCAGGCCCAGGACAGGCTCCTTGTAAATTCCGGCGTATCTTCCGGCACCACCGTGTACTCACCGTCGCTCACTTCACGACCAAACGCTCGGACACGCACGCCCGAGGCCACGTAAGGAGCGGAGACGACGTAATCCACGCCCTCCACTATCAATCCTTCGAGGCTCAGACTAAGGCCAACTCCGTGGCAGGCCCTGGTGCCGGTGATGAAGCTCGACGTACCTGTGTCCACCACCATCTTCACGTCCTTCCCTTCGACGGTGACCGTGGCCCTGGGCGCTTCCCAGTCGGCCTGATGCGATTGCGGACAGTAAGCCTATTCCTGTCCAGGTCGATGACACAGCAGTAGCTCTGAAGGATGTTCAGGCCTAGCAAATTGTGTTAGAAATGGCTGTGAACCGCCACTTCGGCAGTCACCTGTAACCATTAAACTCCAAAGCAACGTACAGAAATTTCGTGCCATTCATCTCGAAGTTGACCTTCACGTTGCCAGGCTCGCCATCGTCTTTTTACTGATGGTGGTGATCTCAGCCCCGGTGTCGACGGCGAAGCAGAAGGGGATTCCGTTCACCTTGACGCTGACGTGCGGAACCTCAAGGCCCTTGACCCAGAAGAAGTCAAGTGTCCTGATCTTCCTTGTCTCTACCTTCTTGGCCTTTTTTCTTCCTTTTTTATGGCCACCATTAGCTTCTTGAGCGTTAGACCCTTCTTGTACTCCTTATGTCTTATTTGTGCTTCGTCGCGAAGTTGAAGATTGTGCTTGAGGGTGCGTGTGGGTGCGCGTTCGTGTGTGTGTGTGTGTGTGTGTGTGTGCGGTCGTCGTCTGTGTGTGTGTGAGAGAGAGAGAGGGAGGGAGGGAGGAAGGGATAGAGAGAAAGGAAGGGAGAGAGGGAAGGAGGGAAAGAGAGAGAGAGAGAGAGGAAGGAACAGGGAGAAAAAGTGTGGGAGGGAAGGAGAAGAGAGGGAAGGAAGGGAGAAGAGGGAGACAGAGAGAGAAGAGAGAAGAGAGAAACGAGCAGAGAGAAAGAGTGCTTGTGNTTCTCACTCTCTCTCTCTCTCTCTCTTTCTCTTTCTCTCTCTCTCTCTCTCTCTCTCTCTCTCTCTCTCTCTCTCTCTCTCTCCTCTCTCTCTCTCTCTCTCTCTCTCTCTCCTCTCTCTCTCTCTCTCTCTCTCTCTCTCTCTCTCTCTCTCTCTCTCTCTCTCCCTCTCTCTACCTCTCTCTCTCTCTCTCTTCTCTCTTTCTCTCTCTTTCTCTCTCTCTCTCTCTCTTTCTCTCTCTCTTCTCTCTCTCTCTCTCTCTCTCTCTCTCTCTCTCTCTCTCTCTCTCTCTCTCTCTCTCTCTCTCTTCTCTCCCTCTCCCTCTCCCCTCTCCCCTTCTCCCTCTCCCTCTCCCTCTCCCTCTCCCTCTCCTCTCCCTCTCCCTCTCCCTCTCCCTCTCCCCTCTCCCTCCCTCTCTCCCTCCCTCTCTTCCCTCTCTCCCTCCCTCTCTCCCTCCCTCCCTCTCTCCCTCCCTCTCT
>NW_020868982.1:435669-438169 GCF_003789085.1 Penaeus vannamei | reverse complement strand
CCTATCTATCTATCTATCTATATATCTCTTCCTCCCCCCCCCTCTCTCTCTCTCTCTCTCTCTCTCTCTCTCTCTCTCTCTCTCTCTCTCTCTCTCTCTCTCTCTCTCTCTCTCTCCTCTCTCTCTCTCTTTCTCTTTCTTTCTCTCTTTCTCTCTCTTTCTCACCCCCTCCCTCTTTCTCTCTCTCCGTCTCCCCCTTTCACTATCTTTCTCTATCTTTTCCCAAGGTTTCACGTATGCAAGAACACGAAATCCATTTGTATGAAGTTTTCTTTCTTTCTTTCTTTCTTTCTTTCTTTCTTTCTTTCTCTTATTCCTTCAAGGTCCCCCGTAAGCATGAACGCCATGGTTGAGGCGCCACCGTGACATCCTTTCGCTTGCTCTATGGTCGACTTCCCCCTTATTTCCATAATGAGTCTCGACCAAGTGACTTTAGTAGGGTTGGAACTCCCTTGACTTTCCTGTTTCCAAATTTGGGGAAGGGAATAGGGACGTCGATCTATTACATATGCATGCAGATGTAAATAGATAGATAAATGGATAGATATGGAGGCATGTAGTTTAGATGGATGGATGGTACGTTTAGATGGATGGATAAAGGCATATACGTTTAGATGGATGGATAAAGGCATATACATAGAGGCATATACGTTTAGATGGATAGATAAAGGCATATACGTTTAGATGGATAGATATAGAGGCATGTACGTTTAGATGGATGGATGCATATACGTTTAGATGGATAGATATAGAGGCTATACGTTTAGATGGATAGATATAGAGGCATATACGTTTAGATGGATAGATATAGAGGCATATACCTTTAGATGGATAGATATAGAGGCATATACGTTTAGATGGATAGATATACGAGGCATATACGTTTAGATGGATAGATATAGAGGCATATACGTTTTAGATGGATAGATATAGAGGCATATACGTTTAGATGGATAGATATAGAGGCATATACGTTTAGATGGATAGATATATAGAGGCATATACGTTAGATGGATAGATATAGAGGCTATTACGTTTTAGATGGATAGATATAGAGCATATACGTTTAAGTGGATAGATTTAGAGCATATACGTTACATGGATAGATATAGAGGCACGTTTAGATGGATAATATAGAGGGTTTAGGAGATAAAGGTTATATATATAGATAGGAGATCATAGAGGGCATACGTTTAAGGTGGTAGATATAGGCATATTACGGTTAAATGGTAGATATAGAGCATGTACGTTTAGATGGATAGATATAGAGGCATATACGTTTAGATGGATAGAATAAAAGGCATATACGTTAAGAATGGATAGATATAGAGGCCATATACGTTTAGGTGGATAGATATAGAGGCATATACGTGGATAGAATATAGAGGCATATACAGATGGATAGATATAGAGGCATATACGTTTAGATGGATAGATATAGAGGCATATACGTTTAGATGGATAGATATAGAGGCATATACGTTTTGATGGATAGATATAGAGCATATACGTTTAGATGGATAATAAAGGTATAACGTTTAGATGGATGGATAAAGGCATATACGTTTAAGATGGATATGATAAAGGCATATACGTTTAGATGGATGGATAAAGGCATATACGTTTAGATGGATAGATAAAGGCATATACGTTTAGATGGATAGATATAGAGGCATATACGTTTAGATGGAGTATTAGCAATATACGTTTAGAGGATAGATAGTAGAGGCATCATACCCTTTAGATGGATAGATATAGATGGCATATACCTTTAGATGGACTATATAAGGTTATATACCGTTTAGAAAATGGAAATGGATAAACGGGGCATATACTTTTAGATGGATTAGATATAGAGGCATAAACGTTTAGCCCATGGAATAAAAATATAAGAAGGCATATTACACTTATAGCATGAGATTAGATATAAGAGGTATATTTACGTGATGGATAGATCATAGAGACTTATACGTTTAGATGGATAGATATAGAGGATATACGTTGTAGTATGGATAGATATAGAGACATATAGTTTAGATGGCAAGTTATAGGGCATTACGTTTACATGAGAATAGATATAGAGGCTTATTACGTTTTTGGGATGGATAGATATAGAGGCATATACGTTTAATGGATGATATAGAGCATATACCGTTTACATGGATAGATATAGAGCCTGATACGTTGGCATGGATAGATATAGAGGCAATACGTTTAGATGGATAGATAAAGGTATATACGTTTAGATAGATGCGATAAAGCCTATATACGTTTTAGAGGATAGCATAAAGGCAATATACGTTTAGATGGATAGATAAAGGCGATAGACGTTTAAGATGGAATAGATAAAGGTATATACGTTTAGAGGATGGATAAAGGTATATACGTTTTTTAGATGGATAGATATAGAGGCATAACGTTTGATGGATAGAATAAAGGTATAGTACGTTCTAGATGGAGATAAAGGCATATAAGATGGATATATACGTTTAGATGGATA
>NW_020868982.1:418585-421085 GCF_003789085.1 Penaeus vannamei | reverse complement strand
GCCATGCAATTGTCACCATTATCACCGTTGTTATTATGGTTATTCTGTGGCGTAAAAATACCAATAGTTTGGGAATTTCCATTTTTACCATAACCATTTCTGATGTTGCTGTCTGTGCTATTTCGTGATAATGTAATGTTTCCGAGACTATTGTTTAGCAGAAATGTGGAAAACTTGAACAAATTGAATTTGATCTAATATCCCATTGCTGAATTGCTAAACCATCAATTAAGGGGATGAAATGTCTGTGATAATCTTTTCCTGGCTAATTGAGGGGTTTATGATTTACTACAAAGGATCACCATCATTAATCTGTACATTATGTTTTTTTTCTAATATTGATATTGTTGTTTCTGTTGTTATTATCATTCTATTTTTCTATTGTTGTGATTAATATGTTACTGCTAATATTGATCATCACTATTATGATCATTATCCTTATCATCACCACCATTATCATCATCATCATCATTATCATCATTATTACAATCGCTATCCTGTATCATTTCATTACGAAAATTATCGTTAACATTATAAAAATTCACTCAGTTTCCCTCTATTATAATTCTAAAATGCATAAATGGACCAAAAATCAAAGAATAATGGCCAAGACTTTTAAGGTCAATCATTCACAAAATAAAATCAAAAGACGTAAACAAACACATCCTGATCTCGAATCCTTCCCATTCATAAAAATCTCAGATACCCAGACGCACAACATTGACCTTTGTGTTCGAGGGCCGTAAGATCCAAAATACTCTAGCAAGTTTGTGAAGAATAAATCACCGTAACGTGTTTTACAAATGTGTTAGGGAAATGAAGATGCCAGAGTGACATTAGAAGTAGGCGAAATTTAGGGAAGAAGGGAAATGAAGGAACCAGCGTAGGAGAGATAAGAGGAAGATGGAGAGAGAGAAAAGTGAGGATGAAATAGAAGGAAGAGAAATATGGATAAGGAGATAGCAGAGGTTAAAAGAGGGAGAGAGAGGGAGGAAGGAAATGTCTTGATGGAGAGTGTGGAAGAAAGGGGAAAGAGAAGGAATGAGAGGTATGGTAGAGGCCGGAGGAAAGAAGAAAAAAAGACTACAGTAAAAGTTTAAAGGAAAAGAAAGAGAGAAGGTAGAGAAAAGAAGAAAAAAAAAGATGATGAGAGAAGATACAAATATAAAGACAGCGAAAGAAATATAGGGATATAGAGAAGATAGAGAGAGAGAGAGAGAAATAAAAAAAAAGTCGTCGCTAATCGGGCGCGTACACGTGTACACACACACACATACACACATATTAATATATATTTACATATATGTATATATGTACCTATATAAAATAGAACAAGCATATATATATATATATATATATATATATTAATATATATATTATATATATATATATATATACATACTATATTTAATATATTATATATATATATATATATACACATATACACACATACACATTATATTATAAATATATTATTATATATATATTATATATATATATATATATATATATATATATATATATACATGTATAGCGTATGAATATATATATATTATATATATATTATAATATATTATATATTATATATATATATATTACATATATGTATATATTGTGTGTGTGTGTGTGGTGTGTGTGTGTATGTGTAGATGTAATGTATATGTGATGCATATATATTATTATTATATGTAATATGCATATATAATATATTAGTATATTATAATATATATTTAGAGTATAATATATATTATATAGTATAATAATACATTATATTATAATATACTATTATATATATATTATATATGAATATTTATATATATATATATATAATATAGTCTTCTCTTCTCTCTCTCTCTCTCTCTCTCTTCTCTGGTCCTCTCTCTCTCTCTCCCTTCTCGTCTCTCTCTACTCCGTCTCTGCTCTCTTCTTCTTTCTCTTCCTCTCTCTTCTCTCTATCTCTCTCTCTGCTCCCTCTCTCTTCTTTCCTCGTGGCTTATAATATATATATAATATATAATAATACTATAGTATATATATATATATATATATATATATATAAATATAATATACATATGTATACTATATATGTATATATATTAATATATGTATAATATATATAATATATATATATATTATATATTATAGAGTATACATATCATATACATATACATATACATATATCATATACATATTATATATATAATTATATATTTATATATAATTATATATTATATATATATAGTGTATATACATATATATATATAGGCTATGTATATATATTATTATATATATTATAGTATATATCATATATATCATATATGGTTATTATAAACATATAT
Organism: Penaeus vannamei; assembly: GCF_003789085.1. Classification (NCBI taxonomy): domain Eukaryota; kingdom Metazoa; phylum Arthropoda; class Malacostraca; order Decapoda; family Penaeidae; genus Penaeus; species Penaeus vannamei. The sequence goes on along the minus strand of NW_020868982.1, from coordinate 418,746 downwards.
ACGATATATATATATATACATATTATATATATATTATATATATATATACATATATATATATATTATTAATATATATTATATATATATTTTGCGATATATGATATACGGGGGTGGTTTGCTTTTTTTCCGTAGGTTGCGTTTTCTAGCAACAGTTTCTTTAT
>NW_020868982.1:401085-408585 GCF_003789085.1 Penaeus vannamei | reverse complement strand
CACTCTCTCTTGAGTCCTTGCCTCTCCTGCTTCCGCTCTCTGCTTTTAGCTGATTCCTTGCTATATATTTTTTTTCTTTTTCTGCTTACTGTTGAGTCCTTTCTGCTTATTTTCCTCCTCCTCTCTTTCTCTGTTTTGTGGTTGTTGTTTTTTCTCCTTTCGTATTCCAAAATTTCATTTTTCGGTTTTTCTTCTTCCTTTCCTGCTCTTTGCTCTTTGTCGTCTCTCCTTCCTCTTCCTGAATCCTCCTTTCTTATCATTCACATTTCCTTAATCTTTGCTTCTCCTTCTTTATCTATCTCTTTTCCCCTTCCACTTTCTCTCGAGTCGTCGCTCCTTCAGCTTCCACTTTGCGATTTATCCTTCTGTTCTTTCCTTAATCCTCACTCCTTCTCCTCCTCTCCTCCTTCTCCTTACTAAGCCGCCTCTCCTCCCTCCTCTTCCTTTTTTGCTCTTTGCTGAGTCACCGTTTCCTCCTCCTCTTCCTTTCTTTGATCTTCGCTGAGTCTTTCGTCTCCATCTCCTTCTTCTTCATCTTCTTTTCTGTTGTGTCTCTTGTCTTTGATCTCTTCCTCTTTACTTTCTATCTCTGGTTTACTATTTTGTGTTAAATTCTTGCTATTTTCTCCTCCTTCCTCCTCCTCCCTTCTCTCCCTCCTCCTCCACTCTCTCTCTCGGGTCCTTTTGCTTTTTCTTCCTCTTCCTGCCTCTCCTCCTCCTCCTCTCCTTCCTGCTTCCCTTGCTTATCGTCTTTCTCTCTCTTTCTCTCCTCGCTTCTTCTTCCCTCTTCCTCCGCTATTTCTGTTCCTTCCCTCTTCCACTTTCTCTTATTACGTGCTTCCATTATCAGTCCTCCGTGTCTTTCATGTTCTTATTTACTCATCATCTTTTTCTTCCTCCTGTGATTTATACTCTTTTTCTTATCCACGGCTTCCTTCTTGAGTCTTTTTCTGTCTTGTTTACACTTTTCCTAAAAATTCTTGTCCCTTTACTCTTTCTTATTTGTATTCCTTTTCTTCCTTTTCTTTTGCTTTCCGGTTCTTTGGTTCACTGTTACAGAAAGTTATTATGTAAATTTTTTGTATTCGTACGCAGATATGTGTGCGTTATACAATAAGTACTTTGTTACATAAGCGTCTTTCTCTGGAACTACATAGATGTTTGGGGCGTCTATTCTATTTTTCTTCTTGTTCTTATTGTTGTTCTTCTTCTTTTTGTTGTTGTTCTTCTTCTTCTCTTTGTTCTTTCTCCTTCTTCTTATTATTATTATTTTTTTTTTTCTTTTCTTCTTCTTTTTCTTCCTCCTCCTCCTTCTCCTTCTTTTTCTTCCCTTCTTCTCCTCCTTCTTCTTTTTTTCTTTCCTTCTTCTTCTTTTTTTTCTTTTTCCTTCCTTCTTCTTTCTTCTCCCCCTTCTTCTTTTCTTCCTCCTCCCTCCTCCTCCTCCTCCTCCTCCTCCTCCTCCTCCTCCTCCTCCTCCTCCTCCCCCTCCTCCCCTCCTCCTCTCCTCTCATTCCCCTCATTCTCCTTTTCCTCTTCTCCTCTTTCCTCTTCCTCCTTTTCCTTCCTCTTCCTTTTTTTTTTTCTTCCTCTTCCTGCTGTTCTTCCTCTTAACCCTCTTCCTCTTCACACCCTCCTCATCCTCCTGATCATTTCCGCTTCTCCTTCCTCACATATGTACCCTTTTTCGACTCTTCTTTCCCTGTCACTCTATCAACTCTCCCTTTCCTCTTCACGGGCATGTTGCTTCTTCCTGTTCTACCCCCCCTCCACCCCACCCCCACTCCTTTCTAGAAACTTTTTTTTTTTTTTTTTTTTTTTTTTTCTTTAGACGAACCATATATCTGTCTTCATGCCGTCAACATAATAAATTTTCAGTTAACTGTTAAGTACTTCAGTATAAAGTGAAAGTGTAACAACACCAAACATAAGGATAAATGTACATTACACACAACACCACACACACCACACATATATATATATATATTATATATATATATATATATATATATATATATATATATATATATGTATGTGTGTGTGTGTGTGTGTGTGTGTGGTTGTGTGTGTGCTGTGTGTGTGTGTGTGTGTGTGTGTGTGTGTGTGTGTGTGTGTGTGTGTGTGTGTGTGGTGTGTGTGTGTGTGTGTGTGTGTGTGTGTGTGTGTGTGTGTGCGCGCGTAAGAAGGTAGACACACAGCATAACTGGAGAAATAGCGACGGGCAGGCAATTAAAGAAGATATAAGCCAACCCATGAACAGCATGCTAAATATCCGTTTACCCTTTCTACCTATCTACCTACTTATTACCCCCCCTCCCCACTCCCCACTCCCCCAACACCATAAAAGCGTAATCTCAGGGAAATCTCAGGCATGAACGTCAGGAGCAAGAGTTACTTCAGGTATCGGATAGATGGGACGCTCTCTGCCGCCGGATAAGTCGACCTGCAGGAGACGGAGGAGGGTATCGAGGGAGGTCCTTGATTAAGTTGGCAAGGCGTCTTCCCTTTCGTCTGGAGAAGGAAAAAAAGGGGAGGAAGGGAGGGAAGAAGGAGAGATAGAAGAAGAGATTTTCCTTCCTTCCTTTCTTCCTTCCTTCCTTCTTCCCCATAAGATCTCTAGTCAGAGGGGGAGAAGGGGAAAGTGGGAAGAAGGAGAAACAGAAGACATTTTCCTTCCTTCCTCTCTTGCTTCCTCCTAATTTCCTTCCTTCCTCCTTCCCCACGAGAGCTCCAGCCAGAGGAGTGGAAAGACGGAAGAAGGAAAATAGAAGAAGAGATTTTCCTTCATTCCTTCCTCCTTCCCCATGAAAGCTCCAGCCAGAGGAAGAAAAGGGGAAAAATGGGGGGAAGGGAAGGGAAGACGGAAAAACAGAAGAAGAGATTTTCCTTCCTTCCTCCCTTCTTCTTCTTCTTCCCATAAGAGCTCCAGCCAGAGGAGTGGAAGGAAAAAGGAAAATAGAAGAAGAGATTTTCCTTTCTTCCTTCCTCATGAGATCTCCAGCCAGAGGAAGAAAAGGGGAAAATAGGAGGAAGGGAAGGGAAGAAGGAGAAACAGAAAAGAGATTTTTCCTTCCTCCCTCCTTCCTTCCTTCCTCCTTCCCCACGAGAGCTCCAGCCAGGCGGAAAGGCGATCTGGGTTACTAAAACGGCCAGCTGATGCGACAAACATTCCCCTCGGCCTCGTTTCCCTTATTCCTTTTTCTTATTATTATTAGGCTTTTCGTTTGTAATGCTTCTTCTTTTTCTTGTCTTCCCATTTTCCTTCTTTGATCTTGCTCTTGTGCCTCCTCCTTCGACTTTACTTAAGCCTTTCGCCTTCTCTCGTCCTCGGTCCTCTTCCTCTTCTTTATCCTCTTCTCAGTCTTACTTTTACTTCTCCTACTCCTCTTTCTCGTCCTCCTCTTCCTCCTCCTCTCCCTCCCTCCTCCCTTCCTCCTCCCTCCTCCTCCTCTTCCTCTTCCACCTCACCCCTCCTCGCTCCCTTCCCCTTCCCTCTCATGATCCCCTCCCTCCCTCCTCTCCTCCCCCCTTCCCTCCTCTTCCCCCTTCCTTTCCCCTCTCCTTTCCCCCCTCTTCTCCTCCTCCTCCCCCTCCTCCTCCTCTCCCCTCCTCCCTCCTTTCCCTGCTCCTCCTTCCCCCTCCCCCCTCCCGCAGAGAAGTTGTTATTGGATCGCTATTCCTTTTGTTGTTCATCTTGATAAGGCCTTTGGTTCATCTGCGGCGAATGAAGTGACGCGAGTAATAAACGTTTGTCTGTCCGGTGTGCGAGACAAGGAGACGGAACGAGGAGGAGGAGGAGGAGAGGAGAAGAGAGAGAGAGAGAGAGAGAGAGAGAGAGAGAGAGAGAGAGAGAGAGAAGAGAGAGAGAGAGAGAGAGAGAGAAAGAGAGAGAGAGAGAGAGAGAGAGAGAAAGAAAGAGAATGAGAATGAGAATGAGGGAATGGAGAGGAAGGTGGAAGGAGAATGGGGGAGGTGAAGAGAAAGGGGGAATGAGGAAGGGAAAGGTGTTGGAAAATGAAGGAGGGGAAGTAGAAAGAAATGAGGAGGGGAAGATAAGAGGAGAATGAGGGAGAGGAAGATGGAAAGAGAAGGAGGAAGGAGAAAGTTGGAAAGAGAGTGAGGGAGAGGAAGGTTGAAGGAAAATGAGGGAGAGAAAGGGGTTGGAAAAAGAGGGAGGGGAAGGTAGAAGGGAAATGAGGGAGGGAAGATAAGAGGGGGAATAAGGGAGGGGAAGAATGGAGGGAGAATGAGGAAGGGAAGTTGGAAAGAGAGTGAGGGAGGGGACGGTTGAAGGAAAATGTGGGGGAGGAAAGGGGTTGGAGAATGAGGGAGGGGAAGGTAGAGGGAAATTTGTGGAAGGGAAGGTGGAGAGAGAATAAGGGAAGGAAAGGATAAGTGGAGGGAGAGTGTGAAGAAGGAAGAAAAATTAGGGATGGATAAGGAAAAGGGAAGATGGACGGATGACAAGGGAGGATAGACAGCCGGAAAATAAAGAGAATAGGAGGAAAAAAATAGACGGAGAAAAAGAAACAAAAGGGACGAAAAGGGGGAGGGATAACTGGATAAATAGAGGCAGAGGAAGATGAAAGGAACAGAAGAGCTGGTTGGAGAGGATAGAGAGAGAAGGACAATGGGTGTGACGCCGACAAGTGATCGTGTAGCGGGAGGAACGGCTTGTAGCGGGACGGTCGGGGAGGGGAAACAAGGGGAGATGGAGAGAGGAAAGGGGAGGGGAGAGGGAGAGGGAGGGGAGAGAGGAGAGAGAATAGGTGGGGAAGGATGGAGTGGGATAAGAGTGGAGGGAAGAGTAGAGAGAGAGAGATAGATGGGGGGGTGGAATGGGAATAGAGGGAGGGGAAGGGGGAGTGGGAGAGGAGGGAGGGAGAATAGGGGGGAAGAGAATGAGAGAGAGAGGGAGACAAAGTGGAAGAGAGAGACAGGAAGGAGAAGAGAGAGAGAGAGAGAGAGAGAGAGAGAGAGAGAGAGAGAGAGAGAGAGAGAGAGAGAGAGAGAGAGAGGAGAGAGAGAGAGAGAGAGAGAGAGAGAGAGAGAGAAGAGAAGAGAGACAGAAAAAAGAAAGAAAGGATATAGGAAATAACAAGGGGAGAAGAAAGCGAAAGAGATAGGGCGCTGAAGAGGACTTGAGAGCCACGGGGAAGAGACTGGGAGAGAGAGAGTTGAAAGAGGAAGAAGCCGGATGAGAGTGGGTTTGGGGGTTGGGGGGTCGGGGGGTCGGGGGGTTGGGGTGGGGGTGGGGGGTGGTGCCATGAGTACATACAATGGGCGCCTGATCTCTCAGCCCATCTCTCAGGGACAGGAATGGCGCTCGAACAAGTTGACCCGAGAGCGTGTACTCGAATGTGTACAGGGTGGGGGTTGGGGGAGGGGGGGGGAGGAGGAGAAAGGATGACAGTAGTTAAAGGAGGTAGCGGATGGGAAAAGGGTGGGAAGAGGAGAAGAGGGAGGAAGAGGAGGAGGAGGTGAGGAGAAGAGGAGGAGGAAGAGGAAGAAAGAGAAGAAGATGGAGGAAGAAAAGGAGGAGGAAAATAAAAATAAAAAGAAGAAGAATAGGTGGAGAAGGAGGAGAGGAGGAGGAAAAGAATAAGAAATTTGAATAGAAGAAAGAAAGGAAGAGGTGCAGAAGGAGGAGGAGGGGAGGAAAAAGAAGAAGACGAAAAGAAGGAGAAGAGGAGAAGGGAAAACGAGAGACTGATGGAGTTGAAGCAACGAACGTACGTGAGGAATTCCAATAACGAAAAAGAGGAAAGAAATGGAAATAGAGAGGAAAGCACAATGAACAAAAAAAGGAGGACAAAAAACGAGAATAAGAAACAAAAAGAAGAACGTGAAGGAAAAACGAAATATGAAAAACAGCAGATCGGGAAATCGGGGCCTGTGAAGTGTAAAAATCCTCCCCTCTCCTCCTCTCCTCCTCTCCTGATTCCAAAAAAATAAAAGGAAAANACCGGAGACAGGGCGAGCGAGGTGAATAAAAAATCGGTTTGCATTTTACCTGCAGAGGCGAATTAAAACTTGTCACATAAACAACTATCAGGAAATAAATGGATATATAGGTAGATTAATTACAACGTAAACCAAAAGCTGTAAAGGTGAAGAAGAGAGAGAGAGAGAGAGAGGAAGGCAGGCAGACTGATATGAAATCAGAATGCTTCACGTTAGAATATCAAATGCATTACAAAGTAGATGCTTGGCTATGAATAAAAATAAACATGGTTAAGTAGAATGTTTATAATCTGTTTTCCTGATCAAAATTTATCTTGGAATTCTTGCGCTTACTGTTCATGTGCATATATGTGCGCGCGTCTGTGTGCGAGAGTGCATGCATGTATGTGCGAGTGCTTTTACCAGGATGCATAAAGCCCGGCGCTTACGATTCTGCATGTTGCATGTTGCACTTTGTATCTGTTCCATCCCATCGGAGGTCATCCCACGTGTGCATATGCGTGTGCTTATGCATGTGTGTGTCTGTGTGCGTGTGTTGGGCGCGGGTGTACCTTCGCCCCCTGGGGAATGTTGCCGCTCGCCCTCCGCCTCGGCCGTGGGCGCCTCGGGACACGCCGGTACAGGTGGCAGGTGGAGCGCTGCCGCTAATGATGTAAAAGCTTGATTGGCTTTTTCTCTTTTCTTTTACCTTTACTGTTTTATTCCATCTTGGTATTTTTTGTGTTGACTCAGCGCATTCCTTGTAAGGACACTCTGACATTCGCCCGACGGGGACGCCGGCGACGATGACGGCGGCGATGTTGCTGGCTGGCAATAGCCGTGGCCATAAATAAGCAATGGAGCAGCAATCAGGGCTGCTTGGCCCGGCAGATGACGGTCTGGGATCGATTGACAACCACGGCTCCTAAGTGCGGGTCGCGAACCAAGCTGAAGGTCACCCTCGACGAGGATCAGCTGATGGCCGTCCCACAAGCGAACAGGTGACGGTCGTCCCTGACCAAGACCGCCGCGGGTCGTCTCACCCGAGGACCGACCCTCCCCGGCGTCGTGTCCGCTCAGCTGACCGCCTCTCAGACGCTCGAGAGATTTTTTTCTCCCGCTCATCCTCTCCCCTGCTCTTTCTTCCATTCATCCTCCTCCCTCCTCTTACCGCTTCTCATTCTCCCCCTCTCCTGCCTCCACCTTCTCCTCTCTCCCTTTTTCTCTTCCCCTTCTTTACCTCCCCTTTCTCTTCTTCCTCTTTTCCTAGGTTCCCTTCTCCTGTTCCTCTTCTACCTGCTCCTTATCCTCTCCTTCCTGCCCCCCCCCCCCGCCGCATTTCCAGCGCGGCCTCAAGCCTCCGCTTCGCTCGCAGCATCAGGTGGTCTCCTGCCGCGCTGCTCTTAGGCTGCGTGCTGTTGCTCGAGGCAGAAGGACGACCCTCCCGCCCGCCCGCCGCCCGCCTCCGCCATCGACTTGCTCCATCAGCTGATGAACTCAACTAGCCGGTAACGCCCCTCTCATCCCCCCCCCCCCCCACCACCAGCACCCGAGGTCACA
>NW_020868982.1:386085-388585 GCF_003789085.1 Penaeus vannamei | reverse complement strand
AAGGACTTTTTGACTGGTAGGTTAAGTGATGGCTCCATTGCAGCCGTCCGCCTCGGGCTTTTTCAGGTGAGAATAAGCTGCTTCATTTACAAAGCGCGCCCGGAGATCACAGACGGGCTGCTGCGCCTGATGATGAAAGGCACTTAGTTTATGGGACAAGAATGCCCGGCGCAAAAACAATAGTGTTTGGTGCCTCTTTGGTGGTTCTCTCCCTGGTGGGGTTTCCCGCCTTTTTTCTGCTCTTTCATTTTCTTTTTCTTCTTCTTGCTCACTTTCCTTTTGCGTAAAATGGGTTTCGAGGCCACTTTTTTACCTTTTATCTTTTCTTTCTCTTTCATTCTCTTTCTCTTTTCATTGTAGTTATGGTCAACTCGATTCCCGTGACCCCTGAGTGGCAACACTGTGGTAACACATGCCATTCCGGTGTCTGTACAATATTTTCTTTTTTTATCATTATTAAATGTTTTTCTTCTTTCTGTAAGCATTTTTTAGTTCCTTTTGTCTGTATCTTTTGGGTGTTTCCCTTTTTCGTGTTCATTTTCATTTTCCTCCGACGTTATAATTTCTTGTTCTTTTACCTCATGGATAATGCAGTCTTATCATTTCAAAAATGCATCATTAATTAGCATGCATCTAAATGACTGCAACTAACTACGTCTTTGTCTTTAGCTTCCACGAAAATGATGCAAGAAATGCTTCAACAAAATGCATTGTCTGCCGGATAAAAAACAACTTATTAAAGAAAGTTGATTATGTAGTCGAGCAACAAAGTACTTTTTTAACACACCCCTTTTTTCTCTCTTTGTTTGCCCTTTTTTGCCCTCGTGGGTCCGCCCAAATCTTCCTAAATGACTCAATGAGACAAAAGAAGCAGCCTTGAACCCCCGCCTGTATCTGGTAATGCACTGATTTCACCAGAAGCGGTCGTATCGGTCGCTTTGACTGACGAATTCTAGTTCCAGGTCATCGCAGTCCTCCTCCAGAGCGTGCGGTTTGTGATACGTGATAACCGGGGTACGCGGAGGACGTGAGAATTAGTCGTTGGGCACAGGAAGCCATTTGGGCAACCGCGTTCGAAAGCCATCATCCATATTTCATTGGGTAAATTATTGTAGCTTCCTGCTGATCCAGAAGCCAAATGGGTTTCGTGCGACTTATACCTGGACCTGATATCGATTCGTGCGCCTGTTGTTTATATCCCCGGACCTGAATCGATCGCCATGAATCAATAAAAAAAAATGACCGACGCAGCCTGGGTAACGGAAGGAACAGCAGGGAGATGCGATAAAAACTTCGACACAAGGGAAGGCGCTGCGGCTGACACGGAAACGAGCCTCGCTGTTGTTTCGTTGTTATCTCCCAGGATAATGAAATGGAATTAGCATTCGCGTCGTCCGAGGACTCTCATCCGATAGCAGGAAAGGTTAGCGTTGTCCGATCACAAGCAAATCCTTACATGGCTTCAACTGAACACAAGCAACTATAAAAAAGGAAAAGTTGCCTTGCCATGTACACTTAATTGAATCTCAAAAAAGGGTTAGATTTCTTTACCTTTTTTTCCTTGCTTTTTTCTTTGAACGTATTTGCATGATATCCCAGACTCGCGCGCTCTCGCTCGCAGAGTACATTTCAGTTGGGCCAAGGAGCGGGCGGGCTTCAGAAACCAACGTTAGAATTCCTTACATAAAAGAGATTCGAAGTACGTGGGGTTTCATTCATACGTTCCTTCAGGTCAGCATCATGCATAAACCGGACCATCCCAGCCGCATAATCCCCTGCCTGCAAGCACTCCAGCGTCCGCTCGTCCCTGCCCTCCTTGTGCCTGAGATTCTCGCAAGCAAGCAGTCACTCCCTCCCTCCCTCTCTCTCTTCCCCCTCTTCCTCCTCCTCCTCCTCCTCCCCCTCAGCCCTCCCTACCATGCACTATTACCTGGGTCCGGGTTCTTCTTGTGCTTGCTAGTGCTTGCTTGCTTGCGATGTCCTCCCCTGTCCTCCCTTCCCCCCCCCCTTCCTCATCCTTCCTCTCAAACACATTGCGACATCTTCCTCGACCTCTTTAAATGAGAGCTGAAGTCTGATTGGCTGATTGGCCCCGAGCTCAGCCAATCGCCGGTCTCGACACATGCACACTAACGGCGAATGTTACGTTAACGACCCGTGAAAGCAAAAGCGATCGTGTGAATGTTTAGGGAACTTTTTGTCTCGTATTGTTGGCTCCAATGCAAGCACGGCTGTTCGGGGCACTAGAAACAGTCACATGCATACACTAGGAGCTCCGTTCGCCCTCCCGTTTTTCTATGGGGAAAAAATGATGGGGGAGGGAGGAAGGGCTCACGCTGCCCCCTACGATATGTCCAATATAATTACATAATTGCTCTCAGTAATTTAATGCTTCCACTTTGTGTTTTACGTCTTCATCCTCAAGCGACATATGCTTGAGGATTTTTTTTTTTTTTTTTTTTTTTTTTTTTTTTTTTTTTTTTTTGTCTTGTGTGGATGT
>NW_020868982.1:341085-343585 GCF_003789085.1 Penaeus vannamei | reverse complement strand
ACGGCTCTGCATGACAACCTACCTTGCGGTGCGCGGGCCTGGAGCTGGCGGCCGTCGGCTATTAGGGACATGCCCGCGGAGACACGCACTGGAGACACTCGAGCAGGGGATGGAAAACCAGCTGACGGTAAGTTAGATAGATACTTCTTTCTCAGCATTGATCACAAAACCTCAAGAGCAGCAGGCGCCTCTGCCTGCGCATGCAACGTTGTGCTTGCCGGCATGCACTGGGTCAATCCCTGCATGCACAAATCTACCACCCCTCCCGCCGCACCCCCTTCAGCCAGAAACCGGGACTTGGGGATTGATTAACATTCGTGAACGATTCTATGTGAAAGAGCTCTGATCATATCAGTCTGCCTTGGCATGCATGATGAAAAACAATGAAGACCGATAAAATGTTAAAGAACTCCCTCCTCGGACCCCACCAAGCGAGGGAGCGCCCACCCACCCACTCGCCTTGCGGGCGCGGCGAGCGAACATCACACGGACGTGCTCTTCGTCGATCGATATTTCCTACATCTTGTTTTCAGTGTTTTCAAAGAATCTTCCGGTTTCATGCCAAAAATATGCTCGCTCTCGTGCCCGTGCGAAATTGAGGAGGAAGCTACTAAAAACAGTAAATGGGAAACATCTTTATTGAATATTCCAGAAAACTTCGTCTCAAGGTCCGGTTTCAAGAGCAAAGTTTGAGGCCAGATCCCCCTTCCACCCGCTTCGGGAGGAGGTTGGCAGCCCTGGCCGACTTGTGAATCAAAACTACTCTTCAGGCGCCAGGAAAAGTAGTTTTGGGGACGCATGACAGATGGCAGCACCTCACACGTCCGTTTCCGCGAACATAGTCCTCCGCGAATTTACTTGGGGCTCGTGAGGGTCCACGCGGACGACTCCACGAGCGCGCGTCCGGCTGCCACGTGCTCTGGCCGGCGCCGCCCGCGATCGGAAACTTCAGTCAAGGGAACAATTAACCAATTTTCGTAGGCATGTGCCATGACAATTAGGACGGAAAACCAATTGTCAAGCCTAACGTATAACGAGAATGTGACTGTCACAGGCCAGCGAACATTGTACCCGCATTATTCTTCGTAAAAAATAGTTTTGCTTAAGCGAAATCAACATTTTCGGGTAAAGTTCTTAGATTATGTGACTAATGAGTTATTTGGGAAAGATAAAGGAAAGGAAAAATAGATTAATTGTTAAAATTTTATAACAGCTTAATTAACTACATATAACTATTATTCATTTATAATCATAATAAAGTATTTAAACAACAATGGAAGTTATGGTATTAGAGTATGTAAGCGGTAACATTCTTACATATTTGCCTACTGTATTGTTATTTCACTAGAAATAAACTATATTGTTTAATAAACTCATTCATTTGGACAGACAAATGCATAAAATTATTTAACAGTAGTATAAGGCCCTAATGATAAATGTTTTCTAAAAGACGCAAATGAAAACCTAAATCAATTGTCTTTATCAAAATCATGAACAACAAAGTGTATTTAACATTTCAAAATCTAGTTCTTTCAACAACTTTTGATGAATTTCAAATAAACGTTAACCGAAATATATCTTTGCAGTTCACCGCCACATATACCAAGCACAGCCACGTACAGCGGCAGATGCAGAAGACAAATGCAGAACGGAAGAAGCTGAGTATCAGAGTAAAGGTGATCGGTTCGTCCCTTCGAGGCCAGATGTGCTCCCCCAAGCCCCACCCCCGCTGCTTGCACTCTTCCTGTTGAAGGCGTGACGTCCGCTGTCTGTCATGTCTGTCATCTCCTGTGTCCTTTTGTCCTTCTACCTTCATCCTCGACGCCTTGTCTTCATCATTATCAAGTCATAATCTTGCTGCTTGTTCAACGACAACGCCTGCGTCATCATGTGCTTGCTTCCTCCACCACCGTCTTATTGTTCGTGACACCCCCCCCCCCCTCCTCACCATTATCTGTCATGGCCATCTTTACCCCGAAGAGCTCAATTTTTCTCCTGAAGACCTTCGCCACGCCATCTTTCGCATCGAATTCCCCTCAACCAACCACCAACCAACCGTCACACCTCTTTTAGAACTTTTCGTCCAACACCTCTTCATCGCTGTCTTCGTCGGCGCCTTCCTCAGCCATCTTCTTCGCGTTGGCCGCAAGGATGTCCATGGCATCGCTCTTCGCCGCCGCCTTCTTCTGGGCAGGTCCTTCGTTCTCCGCCTGGATCTCCTTCGTGTCGACCATGATCTTGAACGCCACAGACTTCCTCCGCTCGTCGTCGTCGCCCTGGTCGGAGTCCTCCTGCTGCGAGAGGGGGAGGGAGAGGGAAGTCAATTGCCGGTTTCAGAACAAGTCAAATTGAAGTCGAGTTTCCCCTCCCGTGTATATTTTGGTTTGTAAATTGGTGTTCACGCGCGTGTGTACGTATTTACGGGTGTACAAAAATATGTCACTCTATATACACCTTCGAAAATCATAATGTTTTCCTTTACAGTATCTGTTTTTAATGC
>NW_020868982.1:306085-308585 GCF_003789085.1 Penaeus vannamei | reverse complement strand
TGAAAATATAGTCTGATTTTGTAGTAATGTTAACAAAGGTTATGTGATATGCCTTTTACTTTTCGTAAATCATATGAAAATCATCTTTTAATTGAAGCCAAAATTCAAGAAGTAAGGCAGAGGAAGATACTAAAACAGAAACACCAAAAGGCATATAGATAGATAGACAGTTAGAAAGAGAGAGAGAGGTGCAATAAAAATTGTGATACTTTTTCAGAGAGAGAAAGGAGGGGCTGCACACACACACACACACACACACACACACACACACACACACACACACACACACACACACACACACACACACACACACACAACACATATATATATATATATATATATATATATATATATATATATATATATATAGAGAGAGAGAGAGAGGAAGAGAGAGAGAGAGAGGGGATAATATACATCTATAAAAAAGAGGGCAGAAGAGGGTGGGGGAGAAAGAGCTAGTCTAATTTGAATCTATAAGGCGCATTGTGCACATATACATTATAAGGACATATAACCTACTCGTACTAGTACAGTAGCCTTAAACACTTCCACACTAGCATTCGCCAATCAAATCAAACTCGACAGCTTCAAGTGTAAGGAGTCTAGCGCCTTAGACTTAGTTCAATCTCGTCCCCGTCCTGGTGCATATATTATTTCATACACCCCGTGGACCGGAGTGAATACACGAAAAGCATCTCACGACATACTGTAAAAATCCTTTTTGACTTCGTCTATTTTAGAGAAAGATATAGATTCTCATTGCGTATGAAAAATGCCTTACTTTGATAGACATGGAAACGCTAAGGTTATGACGTAGCGGCTGTATGAAATAAAATGAATCTTTCCCAGTCCAAAACTAGACTTCTTTTGTACGAGAGTTCAAGGTTGTTGGCTATTATTAGAGCTAATCATGAGAAGTTGTATGTCATGTAGTTTATAGCATATACACAGCAATAAATAACAATCTCAAATTTTATTTCAAAAATGGAAATGTACTTTTTATTCATCTAATATTCTCCCTTGCCTTTCGAGGCTCTCATGGCAAAATCATAGACGCAGAGGGAGGTAGGCCCCACGTAATATGTACCACATTCACAATTTAATTCCAGTCCTTTAATTGCAAACGTTGCAAAGGTATGATGTAAATGGAACGAATTTTGTTTTAAAATGCAGATTTATTAATTATATACATAAATATATAAATAAAATGTCCAAGAAAGGCCTTCACATGATGAGCGTCAGTCAAGGTAACATTATTACTTAGACTCGTTGGAGTCATAGAAGTATCGTGGCCTGTATTCGCGGGACTCGAAGGAAGCGGACTCGAAGGAGTCGGGGAAACGAGCCTCGCCATCGTAGTTGACCTCAGCCACGTAGCCGGAGTCGCCGTCCACGAAGTACTTGACGGTCTGCAGGCGGCCGTCGGGGAGGTGCACGTAGTAGGATCCCTGAGTGTCTTCGCCGTCACGGGCTTCCTGGTGTCCGTAGTTGTTGCCGGAGTCTTCGTGATCGACAGCCCATTGGAAGTTGTACTTGGCTTCGCCGGACTCGTAGGATTCCTCGGAGGAGTATCTCTGTTGCATAGACCGAAAAAGTGATAACTCATAAGCATTAAAAGTCATAAAACAGCCAAAACGTCAGTACCTGCCATAATAATTTTAGACTTTAAATAACTAACCCGTGGTGGTCTGTATTCGTAGGACTCGAAGCTGTCTGCGGCGGCAATGGCTGCCAGACCGAGGAGGATGAAGACCTGAAATACAAGTTTTATTGAGGTGTGTACATAAGTGAAAAGAAATGATTTTGATGTATAGTCAGGAATATTTTTCCTTGATAGAGTATGAATTCTTAAAGGCGTGAAAGTTTGTAAAGTTTAAAGTTATCTTAAAATTTCGCTTACCTTTGTGTTCATGTTTATGTTTCAGAAGCTACTGATGCTTCCCCTTTGGAAGCTGAGCAATATATACCTCTGCATCGGTGCAAACGTGGCGCAAGGTTACTCAAGGACTTCATTTTTATGGGTATTACTGCAAGTCTGGGCGGGGCTGAGTTGATGTTAGAAATATTGATATTTCTACTTTTTCAATTAAATTACATGAACATACATGCATACGTTTATGTTCAACCCACCCACACACGTATATTCACAATACCACACTTGACCACACAAACTGAAAAATTACGCCAAACAAATACAAACAACGTAAGCCAAAATATTCATTTTTTTTAATATAAACTTACAGAGCATAAATACTTAATGCCGAGCATTCACACCCGCACACACATACAGAGTCATTACTGCTGAAAGAGAACATTCCTACATACATTCAACATCAAATTAATTAGGACACACGGGTACAATGACCCATATACACCCACTTAGGTACATTCACAATAATACTCACATACACAAATGCATATATAGAATACAAATGTTTACATAATACAGACCGAATACACATGTATATACTTACATATAAATATTCAGTCATATACGCAG
>NW_020868982.1:288585-291085 GCF_003789085.1 Penaeus vannamei | reverse complement strand
GAGAAAGAGAGGAGACAGACGAGACAGAGAGAGAGAGAGAGAGAGAGATCTTCCTGCCTTCTCGAAGTCCACCGCGTTCGTCCATTAATTGTTAATCAGATTATTAAACGCATTTTCAAGAAGAACCTCCTTATCTTGACAGCCTCTGCATGCACGCGATCCCAGACAAGCATCATCTTCAAAGACACAGTAATTTCTCTCATTAATTTCATTCAATAATTTTATCTGTTGACTTCCTTCGGTGATTTCATTCATTGAGTGAATTAAGCGGTTTCATTCAAGGATTTTTTTTTTTTTTACGTTCATTCATTCGACTTTGTGACTTCATTCAGTAATCTAATTGAAGGGATTTCACGGATTTAAGTAGAGAAAGAGTGAGAGAGGAAGAGAGAGATAGAGACAGACAGACAAACAGACAGAGAGAGAGAGAGGAGAGAGAGAGAGAGAGAGAGAGAGAGACAGACAGACAGACAGACAGAGAGGAGAAAAGGAGAGAGAGAGGGAAAACACGACAGACAGACAAACAGAAGCAGACAGCCAGACAGACAGACAGAGACAGACAGACAGACAGAGAGGAGAAAAGGAGAGAGAGAGAAAGAACAGGAAAACACAGAGAGAGTGAGACAGACAGACAGAGAGAGAGAGACAGACAGACAGAGAGAGACAGACAACCAACTAGCCAGCCAGACAGACAGAGAGAGAGACAGACAACCAACAGACAGAGACCAGACAGAGAGACAGACAGAACCAACTAGCCAGCCAGACAGACAGAGACAGAGAGAGAGACAGACAACAACTAGCCAGCCCCCAGATCAGACAGACAGACCCCCTCCCACACCCCTCCTCTCAAGAGATTCACCTGAAGTCATAATTAGGTTACATCTGTAAGCTTCGTCTTTCACCCCTTCATCGGGGTTGATCTCCTCCCCCCCCCCTCCCCCCTCCCCCTCCCCCTCCCCCATCCCCCTTCCCCCCGCCTGTCTGTCTGTCACTCTCCGCCTTAATTACGATTATTACGTGAAGATACGATCGAATGTCGATGAGAGAGATAGAGAGAGAGAGGGAAAGGAGAGAGAGGAGAGAGAGAAAAGAGAAAAGAGAGAGAGAGAGAGAGAGGGAGGGAGGGAGGAAGGAGAGAGAGAGAAAGAGAGAGAGAGAGAGAGAGAGAGAAGAGAAGAGAGGAGAGAGAGAGGAGGGAGGAGAGGAAGAGAGAGAGAGAGAGAGAGAGAGAGAGAGAGAGAGAGAGAGAGAAGAGAGAGAGAGAGAGAGAGAGAGAGAGAGGAGAGAAAGAGAGAGAGAAGAGAGAGAGAGAGAGAGAGAGAGAGAGAGAGAGAGAGAGAGAGAGAGAGAGAGAGAGAGAGAGAGAGAGAGAGAGAAAGAGAGAGAGAGAGAGAGAGAAGAGAAGTGAAGATACGATCGGAATGTCGATGAAGAGAGAGATAGAGAGAGAAGAGAGAGGAGGAGAGAGAGAGAGAGAGAGAAGAAGTGAAGAGAGAGAGAAGAACGAGCCGAGAAAGAAAGAGAAAGACAAAGACGAGAAAAAAAAAGAGGAGGGAGAGAGAGGACAGAGAGAAGAGATAGAAGAGAGAGAAAGAGAGAGAATTTTTTCCCTATTCTATTTCCACGTTTTTCACTTAAGCTTAATGGAGTTTTATAACGAAAGAAGTTGCATTTTGTACCTGACCCCACTCCCCCCTACCCCCCCTCTACCCCAAGCCTGTCCTCCACCTACTACCCCCCCTCCCCTCCAATGAGTACATAAAAAGTTTACTAAATTAAATAATGAATTTTTTCAGTACTCCCTTCCTTCCCCCTCCCCCTCCTCTCCCTACCCATTTCTCCTCAAAGCAATACCCCCACTTGATCTATCTACCCCCCCCCCATCTAATCCCCTCCACCTCTCCTCTCCCTTCCTCTTCCTTTTATTTCCATCTCTCCCCACCTTTTCCGTCCTCTCCCTTCCTCTATTCCTTCTATTCAACTTTTTCCTTCCCCCACTCCTTACCTTCTCCCCTTCTCCCCCTCTCCCCTCTGCCCATCCATCCTTCCTCTCTCCCTCCCTTCTCCCATCTCCCCTTCCATCCATTCCTCCCTCTCTCCCTTCTCCCTTCTCTACTCCTAACCCCCTTCCCTCCTCCCCTCCCTCTCTTCTCCCTCTTCCCCTTTCCCTCCCACCCATCCACCCATCCCTTCCCCCGGCACTCCCCTTTCCCCCCTCCGCATCCTCCCCCTTCCTTTCCTTATCCCCTTCCCCCCTCCACCCCTCCTCTATCCCCTCCCCCTTCCCCCCCCCCCCCCCCTGACCGCACCCCACCGTAAATCATGCTTGACCGACCAAGTGTAAAACCAAGAGAAACAAAGTGTTGAGCGGGAGACCATTCTTTAAGACACCTAAGGAAGTTTATTTCTAAGAAAGATTATTTCTCAGAGAAAAAAAAAACATCTAAGAAAAGTATATTTTTTTTCGAGTTCTTACGTGTGCTTCGTGATCCTCATATTT
>NW_020868982.1:271085-273585 GCF_003789085.1 Penaeus vannamei | reverse complement strand
CGTCCCGCCCTCCTGCAGGACCTCAGCTCCGACGTCCGCCTCCTCCTGCAGGACCTCAGCTCCGACGTCCGCCTCCTCCTGCAGGACCTCAGCTCCGACGTCCGCCTCCTCCTGCAGGACCTCAGCTCCGACGTCCGCCTCCTCCTGCAGACCTCAGCTCCGACGCCTCCTGCAGGACCTCAGCTCCGACGAGACCTCGCGACGTCCGCCTCCTCCTGCAGGACCTGCAGGACCTCAGCTCCGACGTCCGCCGCCTCCTGCAGGACCTCAGCACGTCCGGGACCTCAGCTCGACCTCAACGACCGTCTCGCTCCGACTGCAGGAACCTCAGCTCCTGCAGGACAGCTCCGACCTCCTCAGCGAGCAGGACCTCAGCTCCGACGGCGCAGGAGGTAGGAGGGGCCTAATCTTCTCCTTCTTCGGCTGACAAGCGATTTCCCTAAATAACAGCTTTTGGGGGAAGGGGGGGGTGTCGTTAGGGTAGCTATTAAAGGGGCTGGTTCATGACCGTTTGTATATATGTTTCATGTGCGTGTGGGTGTACTGTTAGAGAGGAGGGGGGGGGGGGGTGATGATCATCTTTGGCGGGGGGTTTCGCTTACTCCTGTCTGCAAGTTAATTTTCTTGAAATTTTCACTGTACGATTTTTTGGCTTATTTCTCTTATTGCCTTGCAGGAAGTTGAAGGGACGGAGGTGATACTTTTTTCCTAACATATCTCTATATATGTATATATAGGTATACATTATGTATTTGTACATATATATATATATTATATATATATATATATATATATATATATATATATATATATATATATATATATATATATATATATATATATATATATACATATAAATATATATGCATCTAATATATATATATATATATATATATATATATATATATATATATATATATATATATATATATATATATATATATATATATATATGTATTATAATATATATATATATATATATATATATATATATATATATATATATATATATATATATATATATATATATATATATTATATATATATATATATATATATATATATATATATATATATATATATATATACTATATATATATATATATATATATATATATATATATATATATATATATATATATATATATATAATATATATTATATATATATATATATATAAATACGAACCAATTCGAGCCAAATCAAGCCAACTCAACCCACATCAACCTTACCCAAAACAACCCCCCAAATCAAGCCAACAGAGTGTAAACAAAGCGATCAATCCACCCCCCACCCCCCAGGACCCCCACCCCACCCCCCTGACCCACCCCACCCCACCCACCCCCACCCTCCTCCCAACCCCACCCCTCCTCCCCAACCCTCCCCAACCCCCCTCTTTAAGTGAATACTGCGTGGGTGATTCCCCCGATGTTCGCTGGTTCTTATGAGAGAATGATGACAATATACTGGTTTTTAATTGGGGGTTTAGTGGCATCAGTTGCCTGGGATCTCACCTTCTGGAGCGGGAGAGCCGGTTGCAGGAGGGAGAAGTTTGGAAGGAGACAGGGTGACAGATAGATGCGAAGGAAGATTGTGAGATAG
Source organism: Penaeus vannamei (assembly GCF_003789085.1). NCBI lineage: Eukaryota > Metazoa > Arthropoda > Malacostraca > Decapoda > Penaeidae > Penaeus > Penaeus vannamei. Next base: position 271,983 of record NW_020868982.1, on the reverse strand, counting down.
GAGGGACAGAAAGGTGTTTAGGAGGGGAAGGGGGGGGAGAGGGGTAGGGGGTGAGAGGAAAAGGGAGGAGGGAGAGGAGAGAGGAGAAGGAGAAGGAAGAGATAGAGAGAGATAGAGAGAGAAGATAGAGAGAGAGAGAGAGAGAGAGAGATACAAATACAGGGGCAGAGATATAACAGAGACAGACAGATACAGAAGACAGACAGACAGATAGACAGACACACAAACAGAACCACAAAACACAAAAAGACAACAGACAGATACAAATACCCAGACAGAGATATAAACAGATGCAGAAGACAGACAGACAAACAAACAAACAGACACACAAACACAAAAAAGACAAAGAGACAGACCTAAAACAAACAAAAAAAAAAAAAAAAATAACCCCCACCCCCCCTCCTCCCCCTCCCTCCCTCCCAAACCCACCTACCTTTCCTTTCACACATTTTCTTCTCCCATCAACTCTCATTAGAGAATTAATTATCGAAATATAATTACAGCAAAACATGAGTCTTTGCAATACATGGTTCGGTCCATTGCTGTTGCCCGCCGTTGTTGCAAGGTAGCAGATTCGTGCAAAAAGATTCACCGCTATTTGTCATTGTTTTGCATGTCTAGCTGGCGACACTTGGCAATAATTTGGTGCGAGTATGTTTGGGTGATTTTTCTGGATTTTGTTTGTTTTTTTTGTCTGTCTATGTGAGAGTATGTTTTTCTCTTTTTTCCTAGTTCTTTTTTTTTTTTTTTTTGTCTTTCTATATCTTTTCATACTTATTTGTGCCTTGCTTTTTTTATTTATTTTTATCTCGATCTCTCTTCACGTTATCTGTTTTCTCTCTCTTGCTCTCTCGTCTCTCTGCTCTCTCTGCTCTCTCTCTCTCTCTCTCTCTCTCTC
>NW_020868982.1:266085-268585 GCF_003789085.1 Penaeus vannamei | reverse complement strand
AGAATGGAGGAGGAGGTGGGAGAAGGGAGGGGGAGGGGATAGGGATAGGAGGAAGGAGGGGGATAGGAGAAGGGAGGGGAGGGGGATAGGGAGATATTATAATATATATAATTATATATGATATTAATATATATATATATATATTAATATATATATATATATATTATTATATATTTATACTATATATATATTATATAGTATACATACAATATATATATACATTATATAGGGATATACAAATATATATATATATATATATATATATATATATATATATATATAATATCTATACATAATTATATAATACGGATTCTATCTATCTACTACTATCTATATCTACATATACTATATTATCATTATCTATCTATCTATCTATCTTCTATCTATCTATCTAATCTATCTATATCTATCTAGTCTATATATATAACATATATATATATTATATATATATAATATGTAATATGTAATATTATATAAATTATAAATTATAAATATATAATATATATATATATATATATATATATATATATAGCTATATATATACTAATAGTATAATATATATAATATAATATATAATTATATATATTATATATATAATATATATATATATAATATACATATTTGCGACCTCCTCTCCTTGGGAGTGCCGCTCCTCTCCATCGGGGCTGCGCCCTCCTATTCCCTCGGGGGCTGCGGCCTTCCTCTCCTCGGGGGCTGCACCTCCTTCTCCCGGGGGCTGCGGCCTCCTCGCCCTCGGGCTGCGGCCTCCTCTCCTTCGGGGCTCGGCCTCCTCTCCCTCGGGGGCGCGGCCTCCACACTCCTCGGATTACGACCACCTCCAGAGTGCGGGCCCCTCTTCCTCGGGGGCTGCGCTCCTCTGCCCGGGGCGCCTCAGCCCTCCTCTTCCCTCGGGGCTGTTGCCTCACCCTCTCGGATTACGACCACCTCCAGAGGTGCGCCCTCTGCTCGGGGGCTGCAGCCTGCCTCTCCCTCGGGGGCTGCGCTCACCCTCCTCGGAGCCTACGACCACTTCCAGAGTGCGACCTCCTCCTTGCCCGGTGGCTGCGCCTCCTCCCTCGGGGCTGCGCCTCCTCATCCCTCGGGGCTGCGCCTCCATCTCCCTCGGGAGCTGCGGCCTCCTCATCCTCGGGGGCTGCGCCTCACCCTCCTCGAGGTTACGACCAACCTCCAGAGGTGCGAACCTCCTCTCCCCGGGGCTGCGGCCTCCTCTGCTCGGGCTTCCGGCCTCCTCTCCCTCGGGGGCTGCCGCTCTCTCCTCGCGGGCTGGGCGCTCACCCTCCTTGGAGATTCGACCACCTCCAGAGTTGCGGCCTGCCTCTCCCTCGGTGCTGCGGCCTCCAATCCCTCGGGTGCTCGGCCTCCTCTCCTCGGGGCGCTGCGCCCCTCTCCCTCGGGCTGCGGCCTCCTCTTTCCTCGGGACTGCGGCTCACCTCCTCGAGGCTCACCACCTCCAGAGTCGACCTCCTCTTCCCTCGGGGCTGCGCTCCTCTTCCCTCGGGGGCTGCGCCTCACCTCCTCAGAGTTACGACCACCTTCCCAAAGTGCGACCTCCTCTCCCATCGGGGCTGCGGCCCTCTCTCCCTCGGGCTGCGGCCTCCTCTCCCTCGGGGCGGTCAGCCCTCACCCTCCTCGGAGGTACGACCACCTCCAGACGGTCGACCTCCTCTCCCTCGGGGCTGCGGCCTCCTCTCCCGCGGGGCTGCGCTCACCTCCTCGGAGGTTACGACCACCTCCAGAGGTGCGACCCTCCTGCTCCTGGGGGAGGCTGCGCCTCCTTGACCTCGTGGGCTGCGCTCCTCTCACCTCGGGGGCCTGCGGCCTCCTCTCCCTCGGGGGCTGCGCCTCACCCTCCTCGGAGCCTACGACCACTTCCAGACTGCACCTCTCTCCCTCGGGGGCTTCGGCTCCTTCCCGGGGGCTGCAGCTCCCTCCTCGGGGCGCGGCCTCCTCTCCCTGAGGCTGGGGTCTCTTCCTCGGAGTTGCCACCGTCGGAGCGCGGCCTTTCTCAGGCTATCGGCGACTTCTTGGATCGGCCCATCTTCAAGTTCTTCCAACGACAGGTTGAATGTGTGTATATATATTATATATATTATATATATATTATATAATATATATATAATATAATGTACTATATATATATATATAATAATAATTATATATATATATATACACACACACACACCACACACACAACACACACACACACACACACACACACACACACACACACACAACATTATATATAATATAATATATATAATAATATTATTATATGTGTACTATACACACACACCACACACACACAACGGCATAGTATATATATATATATATACTATATATATATATATAATATTATATGTGGGGGGTGATGTGTGTGTGTGTGTGCATGTTGTGTGTGTGTGTGTGGTGTGATGTTGTGTGTGTGTCTGTTTGTGTTGCTGTGTAAATTACATATATTACAGTATATAAAATAAAAACA
>NW_020868982.1:251085-256085 GCF_003789085.1 Penaeus vannamei | reverse complement strand
AAAAATCTAGTGAATTAACTGGCTTGTCGCTGGATAAGTAAATCTGGTTTTCAGAACGCCCTTCGTCTTGTAATAGGCATGGGTGAGCTGAATATTTGAATTTGTTAAGCGTGAGGACGTTGGCATCAACTTATTCACTCAGCCCGTTAAGCTGCTGGTTCATGATATAATGCTTCATCTACACCAGGAGAAATTATGTAAATATTTGTATCCTCGGCGTATAGAAGAAAAGATAAATAAACAGAAGCGGTCCAAAGATCGAGTCCTGTGGGACTCTTCAAGTAACTTTTGAAAAATAGTGATTTCAATCTATTAAGTTGTTCATTTTTGTAATAGAGTAAAATGTCTTGGTGAGCAAGTGACAAGGACAATATTCTTATGGTGTATTGCCCGGTATGCAAATTTGAATATATGAGTTTGTGGAGTTTACGATTTCTTGATCCTCAAGCATGAATTCCAGTCTCATTTGCGTTTTCTCTAGTTCATAATCCCATTTTTCTCACTTTTGCCCTTATCATCATTCTGACGTCCTTTGCTAGTTTCCTCCAGACTGAGCACTAATCAACACAAGCTGAACACATCGCTTTTTCTGAGATCCTTTATCATAATTAATGAAGGAAGGAAAAGGAATGATAACAGGACCGCCAAATGCATGGTTGCAGTCAAGATAAATTGATAATTCCCATAATGCAAAAGTTTATTGCGTGGTGGACATAAGATGAGACTGAAGAGGTGACAGCAAGAATTATGCACTGAGTGAGAGGGTTCCTTAGGTTGTCGTTCTGAAGAGTGATTCGACCCAACAGACGTCGGGGGAAGCAACACTTGACCTGGGGGCAACCTCGTCAGTGCCCAGCAGCAGTATTGACCATGCGATCATGGGTTCAAGCATGGTTCTCTAACCCTGGCTTAACGAGAACTAAAAAGCGCTTGTGTTTATACGAGAGAGAGAGAGAGAGAGAGAGAGAGAGAGAGAGAGAGAAGAGAGAGAGAGAGAGAGAGAGAGAGAGAGAGAGAGAGAGAGAGAGAGAGAGAGAGAACTTGTTAACTCCTTAATCCTTAGTTAGAAATATTGCATCGTGAAGTTTTTATTGTTATCATTATTATTTTCTTAATATCATTATTATTATTACATTTTGGAGATACAGACGAAGATAACGAAAAAGGTAGTATTGATGACAATAACAATGATAATGATGATAATAATGAAAATATTTTTGATAATGATAATAAGAATGATAATAATAACAATAATAATAACAACAACAATAATAATGGTAATATTGAAAATGATAATGATGATAATAATGCTATTATACTAATGATAATACTAATGATAGCAATAATGACAAAAATAATTATAATGGTAATAATGATAATGGAAATAATGATAATAATGATAATGATATGAATAAACATAAGGATGATAATGATAATGATGATTATCATAATAAAAAAGTAATAACGATGATAATGATGATAACTAGATTACAACAAAACAACAACAACAACAATAATAATGATGATAATGATAATAGTAATATTCGTAATGATAATGATAATGATAACCAACAATGATAATAACAGCAACAGATAATGGAAAAAATATATTGATGATAATGATAATTGTTAGTATTTCTTTTAAGATGATGATTATGTTTATCACCGTTCCATTTATTATTATTGTTATTGACATATAATTAATATTGCTACTACTATATTCTTATGTTATCTATTATTAATCTATGATAATCTAATAATGATGATATAATGATGATAATAACAATAATAATAATTCTATTACTAGCTTTAGCATCATCTCATTGATACTATTATTTTATTTTTGTTACAATGACAATGAATATACTAAAGATAATGATATTCATTTTATTAACAACAGAACAACCTTATTTTCACCAATAACGACTTTAACAAAGATAAAAAAAAGATAAACGATAAAGAACCTGTCTCATTTTAAAAGGAACATACTACCCCAAGTCGAGGATGGACCACTTGATATGCAAAGTCCTTTCGAAAGACCACTAACGTTTTATAGATTTGTCTTTCGTGACTGATGCGAAGCCGGACTCCTGCAACAAGTGAGATATGATCCTGTTATCGAGTGCATGGAAAAGCACACCCACGTATGAATCTGCATGCACACATATGTAGTGTTGGACATACACTCAGATGGGTATATAAACTTTGTTACAGTTACACACACACACACACACACACACACACACACACACACACACACACACAGACACACACACACACACACACACACACACACCATATATATATATATATATATACACATATACACATATATATATATATATATATATATATATATATATATATATATATATATATATATATATATATATATATATATATATATATATATATATATATATATTATATATATATATATATATATATATATATATATATATATGTGTGTGTGTGTGTGTGTGTGTGAATGGCTCTCTCCCTCCCTCTCTCTCTCTCTCTCTCTCTCTATATATATATATATATATATATATATATATATATATATATATATATATATATATATATATATATAATATATATACATAATAAATATATATATATACATACATACATACATATATATATATATATATATATATATATATATATATATATATATAATATATATATATATATGTATATTCTGTCCATACATACACATACACTTATACAAACTATATATATATATATATATATATATATATATATATATATATATATATATATATATATATATATATACATAGGAACAATGCAAAAGCTCCAACAATAAAAATTCTCTACAACCTACCTCTTCAGCGCGAGTAAGCATTCAATAGTTTAATTTGCTCAAGTTGAAATTCCGGGCCAGTGGCTCTTAACCCGGGGGGCGACTCGCTGGGGAGGCGCTAGGAATTTCCCGGAGGTTGGGGGAAGCACGGCCATGGAAGCAAGGAGTAGGAATGAGCTAAGAATTTTCTTAATATGTGTTGCAGTGTGTGAGTACTGTATATACTTACCTGAAAAAAGAGAAGAAAGGAAAAGAAAATAAAGGAGTAAATAGATAAAGTAAAGAAAAAAGGAGTAGAAAAGATAGCAAGAACAATAGATAAAATAAAATAAATATATAAACATATTTGTAGCATCCCTTGGTCACCAGTAACCATGGATCTGCATGTCAAGAGTCTAGATTTATGATTTAACACTGAAATAATCTTTCCCACTCTACAACTTTTAGGACTCTGGTCTATAGCCATCCTATAGCCATTGCTGTGTAGTGCTGTACAATCTCGCTGACCTGCGTTCGATCCTGCGCGCTATCAGTGAATGGTAACCCCGGCCATTCCTTGCACACAGGGGGAGATTTAGAAGCAAAATAAAACAGACAGTATGTCACAGCAAAGAATATCCATTGTAACAAATGGAATTGAAACTAAATCTTTAAAAAATCTTATAAAAAATCTCTCGTGTTGTGTCGGCGTCGCTTGGCAGTGGCGCTAAAGTGTCCTCTCTGAGATGCAGATCCGGGCTCGGGATATAAGGAATAATAATAATCATAATATCAATAATAAAGAAGTGAACTAATGATAATATTATTAGCAATAATAAGAATGATTATGATAATGATTACTAATGAATAATAATGATAACTAGTAAATAATAATGGTAACTAATAAATAATAATAACTAATAAATGATAATGATAATAGTAATGGAGATAACAGTGGAAAAAAGTTATGCTTTTGATAATGCTAATAATAGTAATGATAATAACGATAATAATAATTATAATAATAACAATAATAATGATAATGATAATAATAATAAAATAATGATAATGACTATAATGCTGATAATGATTGTGAAAATAATTAGGGTGATGCTAACAATAATTGCATTAACAAGGATAATATTAGTAATCGTAATAATAACAATAATGATAATAAGAATTACAAAAAAGAACTAACGATCATAAAAATAATAATGATAACAATAATGATGATAATGATAATAATAATAATGATACAATAAAGATTATAAAATAATGATAATGATAATACAAGTAATGATAACAATGGTGATCATAATAATAGTATTGTAGTAGTAGTAATAATAATAATGATACTAATAAAAGTAACGATTATAATGAAAACTGTAATGATAATAATGATAATAATAGAATAACAATATGATAATATAATAATAATAATAATGATAATGATAATGATATAAAAACAATAACAATAACAACAATATCTATGATAATCATAACAGCAATGATAATTATCAATCATCATAATCATGATAATATTAATGATGATAATAATGATAATAACAATAGCAATAGTAATAATAACAATAGTAATAGTAATAATAATTACAATAATAACAAAGTGATAATAATGATAACAATGATAATGATAATAAAGATAGTAGTAGTAGTAGTAGTAGTAGTAGTAGAAGTAATGATACTGATGTGATAATAATAGTAATAACAATAATAACGATAATTATAACAACAACAACAGCATTAATAACATTAATAGCAATAATAATAACAATGCTAGTAATAATAATGATAAAGACAACAAAAACAAAAAATGATAGCAATGATAATAATGAGGAGGAGGAGGAGGAAAATAGTAATAACAACAGTAATGAAAATAACGACAATTATGATAATGATAATGGTGATGATGATGGTGATGATAATAATGATAATGATAATAATAATAATGATAATAATAATAATAATAATAATAATAATAATAATAATAATAATAAATAATAATAATAATAATGATATATATATATCTATGTGAATGCTGATAGAATTAAATAACAACAGTAAGAAAGCCATCATGCAACGATAACAATCATGATATAAAGGTAATAATTATCAACAAAATAAAGCACTGGAAATAAGTACGTGATGTAGACAACACAGAAATGTAAAAGGG
>NW_020868982.1:241085-243585 GCF_003789085.1 Penaeus vannamei | reverse complement strand
GAAAATAGAGAAGAGAGAGAGAGAGAGAGAGAGAGAAGAGAGAGAGAGAGAGAGAGAGAGAGAGAGAGAGAGAGAGAGAGAGTGAGTGAGTGAGTGAGTGAGTGAGTGAGTGAGTAAGTGAGTGAGAAAGAGAAAGAAAGATAGAGAAAGAAAATAAGAATCAGATAGAATCAGAAACAGAAAAAAAACAGAGAGAAACACACAGAGACAAACGAAAAGAGAATAGAAGAGGCGCGAGGGGTGGGGTGGGGGGTTGAGGGGATAAGGGTCCGAAAGCAATAAGTTTTCCCCTCAAATACACATGCCTCCCTGACTTAGCGGATCGAGTGACGCTGACTGCCACGAGGGGAGTGCAACACGACCCAATGACACTCCATGCTGCAATCGACCATTTTTTTAAATTCTAAAATCGACGAATCGCTAAAAAAGTAATAAGAAAAAAATCAGAAAAATTGTAAAAAAGTAGAGTTGGATGCTGACATTTGAGAAAACGAAAAAAAAGGTATATTATTATGTTGATGATGATAGTGATAGTAATGAGACAAAATATACATAATGAGTGTGATAATGTAGTCATGAAAATATTTATATTTGTTTCACTATCATTATTAATAATGGTAATAATGATGATTATGTAGCAATAATATTGATGATGTTCTTAAAGATAATAGTAATATTGATAATAGTCATGATATTCAATTATGATAAGTTGATAAATAATAATGATAATAATGACGATGATGATCATAAAGATAACACAACAACAGTATTTTTTTTTAATCAATTTTATTTGTTGCTTCTCGGATTCACCGCTTCATTTGTCGTTTTGCAATAAAAAAAAGCCGGACCAGAGACCAATCAGAGAACTTCTTTGTAGTCACATGCTAAAGGACAACCAATCAGAGAGCTTCTTTGTAGTCACATGCTAGAGGACAACCAATCAGAGAGCTTCTTTGTAGTCATATGCTAGAGGACAACCAATCAGAGAGCTTCTTTGTAGTCACATGCTAGAGGACAACCAATCAGGAAGCGTTGTGTCTTTCAAAACAATATGGCACCTTAGAAGATTTCGTTGTGTGCTGGTGAGCGCCACTCTAAACTCTAGAATAAACTAAACATATAAAACGTGCCATGAAGAGATGAAAACTTGAATAATCCTGTTATTCTTAATGTTCTGTAAACCCAATATCATCGCCCCAGATATTTTGAAAAAAAAAAAAAACAAAAACAAAAACCAAACAAAAAAAATCGTCCTGTCGCTCCATTTTTTCCTGAAAACAAACAAACAAACAAACAAACGAGAAGCAAAAAATCAAATTGTTCTGGCCTTCTCATTATTGATATTTTTTTAATGTTTCATAATTTTCCATGGTATTAATACCGTTACATCATTATTATCATTTTATGACACTGGTAACGACAATGATAATGATAGTAATAATAATGATATTCGTACGAAGGTAACAATAATCACAATGACAAAATAAATACGTAAATGCAATATCAGACGGATTTTGAAGAGTTAGATGACATGTCGGAGAATCTAATTTGAAATCAATCTTCTTTATTTTGTCTGCGCGCGACAGGGAGACGAGTACTGTGATTGGCTAGTGAGATCTGGATGGTGATTGGTCAGAGCGAAGGACCAAGCGGCGTGATTGGCTGGAAGGCAATAAACGGTTATTGGTTGCTTGATTTTCAGAATTTAGAGCTTGACTTTGATATATATTTTTCCTTGCCAAAAAATCATGAGAAACAGAATTTACAAGCAGCAATCAGATAAGAAAAAGATGAAAGAGAGAGAGAGAAGATGAGAGAGAGAGGAGAATGAGAGAGAGAGAGAGAGAGAATGAGAGAGAGAGAGAAATAGAGAGAATGAGAGAGAGAGATAGAGAGAGAGTGTTATCGATTGAGATTGAGAAAAAGATAATATCTAGTGACTAACCTGGTGAATTCCCATGAATATGTGACGAAATTCATTTCACACAAATACATAATGTACACACAAACATAAATTCATATAAATGAAGTGTTCATTGTTCAGAGTATAGAACACATCTACTTAGAACATGTAAGAGGATAAACTCTGTGCTCTTGTTACGAATAGGATGGATTTTGAGACAAGTTTTCACCCCCCCCTTCTCTCTCTCTCTTACTCCCCCCCCTCCCTCTCTCTCTCTCTCTCTCCTCCCTCCCTCTCTCCCTCTCCTTCCCTTCCTCTTTCTCTCTCTCTCTTCCCTCTATCTCTCTCTCTCTCTCTCTCTCTCTTCCTCCTCCCCTTCCCCTCTCTGTCTCTCTCTCTCTTCCTCCTCCTTCCCCCCCCCCCCCTCTCTCTCTCTCTCTCTCTCTCTCACACACACACACACACACACACGCACATATGCAAACGCAGTCAGACGCAGTTTGCATACATAAACAGTTACTATGATAGATTCTCCATTTGTCCTTTGCCTGAACCTCTACCTAATACTAACAAGAAAAACATTCAGATCCTCCAAAA
>NW_020868982.1:217877-222108 GCF_003789085.1 Penaeus vannamei | reverse complement strand
CTATTCTATTTTTGATCACCTCCACCTTTTTCTTCCCATCTTTCTATCAGGAAACATCCTTGTTTTTTTTTTTTTTTTTTTTTTTTTTTTTTTTTTTTTACATTTTTGCCATTTTTCGCAGGTTCATCTCTGCCAATCTTTTTTTTTTTTTTTTTTTTTTTTTTTGTTCTATACTACCGTATCATCTCGTCGTCTTATTTCCATTCTTACCGCTTCTCTTAACCTTCTTCTCTTCCCACCTTTATCGCGTTATTCATTGTCCTACTTCTAACCTTTTTTCTCCTTCTTCTCCCTTCTTTAACTACATTCATTGATTTCATGCGTCGCTTTTTTATCTTTTTTCTTTCTATTTCCACCTTTATCACCCTTTACATTGTCCATTCTTTATTTCCTTTTTTTTCTTTTCTTCCCCTATTCACACGTTTATCACGCAATTTACTGCACCCTCTCTCTGTATCCCAGTTATGGCAACTGTTATCTTTCTTTCTTCTTCTGTCACTCTCTTTATTGTCTCTTCCTGTGTCGTTCTCCTCTCCCTTCTCCTCTTGCCTCTTTTATCAAGCTACTTATCACCTCTTCCTCCTGTCATTCTTCTCTTCCTTGCTTCTCTTTCAACATTTTCTATTCCCCTCTGCCATACTTTTCCTTTCTTCTTCTATTCATTTTTATTGTACTTTCTTTACTATCTCTCTTTCTTCTCTTCCCATTTTTATCACTTTTCTCCGTTCCTCAAGTCCTTAGTTGTAGCTGTTTTACTCTTTTTTTCTTTTCTATTACCATCTTCATTGTCTTTCCTACTCTTTCTTCTTCTACTCACACTTTTATCACACTCTCCGCTATCACTCTTATTCTCCCCCTCCTATTACCATCTTCATTGCCTTTTTTCCCTCACGCTTTTATCACGCTCTCCGCTGTCTTCTCCTTCTGCGTCCCAAATATACCGGTTATCATTTATTTTTTCTTATTACCATCTTCGTTAACTTTCCTCTCTTTCTTCTCCCTTTTTTATCACGCTCTCCTCTGTCTACTCCTCCTAGTCCCACCTAGAGCGACTATTTTCTTTTTCTCCTCCTATTACCATCTTCACTGCCTTCTCCTCCTCCTACTTTTATCACGCTCTCCGCTATCCACTCCTTCTGCGTCCCATTTCAATCTTCATTGCGTTATCCCTCTTTCTTCTCCTCTACTTCTATCACGTGCTTTTCCTGCTACTATTTCCATGCCTTTTCCTCTCTTTCCTTCCCCTTCCTCCTTCCCTTCATCACGCTTGTCCGCTGTCCACCCCTGTGTCCCACCTAGAGCGATTGTCACTTTTTTTTCTTTTTCTTTGCTTCTATTACCATCTTCCATCGCCTTTCTCCCCCTCCTCTCCTTTCATCACGCTGTCCTCTGTCCACCCCTGCGTGCCACCTAGAGCGCCTGCCACATAAAAAAAAAAAAAATTATTATCATTGTTATATTTTTTTTTATTTTATTTATTTTATTATTTATTTATTGTTAATTTTTTTTTGCTTCTATCACCATCTTCATCGCCTCCTCCTCCTCCTTCTCCTCATCCTTTCATCACGCTCTCCTCTGTCCACCCCTGCGTCCCATTATCGTTATTATTATTATTATTATTATTATTATTTATTTTTCTGCTTCTATTACCATCTTCATCACCTCCTCCTCCTCCTCCTTTCATCACGCTCTCCCCTGTCCACCCTGCGTCCCACCCAGAGCACCTGCCACATTTTTTTTTTATTCTATTATCATTATTATTATTTCATTTTATTTATTATTATTGATTGATTTATTATTATTATCTATCATCATTATTATTTTTTGCTCCTATTACCATCTTCACCTCCTCCTCCTCCTCCTTTTATCACGTTCTCCCCTTGTCCACCGCTGCGTGCCATTATCATTATTATTATTATTATTATCATTATTATTATTATTATTATTATTATTTTGCTTCTATTACCATCTCCATTGCCACATTTTTTAATCTTATCATATTATTACTATTACTTTTCTGCTTCTATTTACCATCTTCATCACCTCCTCCTCCTCCTCCTCCTTTCATCACGCTTCTCCCCTTGTCCACCGCTGCGTGCCACCCAGAGGACCTGTCACATATTTTTTATTTCTATTATTATTATTAATCATTTTATTCTATTTATTATCTATTATTATTCATTATTATCATTATCATTTTCTGCTTCTATTACTATCTTCATCACCTCCTCCTTCCTCCCCAAATTCACACGTTTTCCCCCTGTCCACCGCTGCGTGCCACCCAGAGAGGACCTGCCACATATTTTTATTCTATTTTATTATTATATTATTTTATCTATTTATTTATTTTTTTTATTTATTTATTTTTTTTTGCTCCTATTACCATCTTCACCTCCTCCTTCCTTCTCCTTTTTATCACGCTCTCCCCTTGTCCACCGCTGCGTCCCATTATTATATTTATTATTTTTTTTTATTTTTATTTTTTTTTATTGCTCCTATCACCCATCTTCATTCACCTCCTCCTCCTCCTCCTCCTTTCATCACGCTCTCCCCCTGTCCACCGCTGCGTGCCACCCAGAGCGCCTGTCACATTTATTATTACTATTATATTTATTTTATTTCTATTTATTATCTATTATCATTATTGTTATCATTATCATTTTTCTTGCTCCTATTACCATCATTCACCTCCTCCTCCTCCTCCTCCTTTCATCACGTCTTCCCCTTGTCACGCTGCGTGCCACCCAGAGGACCTGCCACATATTTTTATTCTATTATTATTATTATTTTATTCTATTTATTATTTATTATTATTATTATTATTTATTATCATTATTATTTCAGCTCCTATTACCATCATCATCAACCTTCTATTCCTCCTCCTTTCTCACGCTCTCCCCCTGTCCACCGCTGCGTCCATTATCATTATTATTATTATTTATTTTTTTTTTTTTTTTTTTTTTTTTTTTTTTTTTTTTTTTTTTTTGCTCCTATTACCATCTTCACCTCCTTCTCCTCCCCTCCTCCTCCTTCCTCCTTTCATCACGTTTCTCCCCCTGTCCCACCGCTGCGTGCCACCCAGAGCGCCTGTCACCCCCCCAAAACGGTGTTATTTTCCCCGGCTGTTGCTGTGAACTCGGGAGACGAGCGATAGGAACTAAATTGTCTATTTCCGGCTCTCCGCGTGACAGTCGCCCGCCTATTCAAGGGGTCGAGTCCTCTAATTATTCCTACTTGGCCTTCCTTCTCCTTCTTTTCGTGCTTTTCTTTTTTTTGGTTCTTTCGTTTGCTTCTGTTTTGCTTTGGTTTCGTTTTTTCCTTTTTTTTTTTTTTTTTTTTTTTTTTTTTTTTTTTTGGTTTGTGTGTTTTTCTTTTTTTTTTGTTATTGTTATTTTTCCTTTTTCCTGTTCTTTTATGGCGTCTTCTTCTCATTCCTTTTCCTGTCCCATTTCGTTTTCCTTACAGTTCTCTCTTCTCTCTTCCCCATTTTCTCATTTCCTTTCTTTCGTCTCTTCCTCTATCTCCTCCTCCCTTCCGCCTTCCGCCTACAACCTCTCTTCTTCCCCCTCTCTCTCTTCCTCTCCCGTTTCTCTTCTCCGCCTCCTCCTCCCCTTCTTGGTCCATTTTCCTCTTTCTCTCCTCCTTCCTCTCTTCCCCTCCCTTCTTTTCTTCTCCTTCCTTCCTCTCTTCCCTCCCTTCTTTCTCTCCTCTCCTCTCTTCCCTCCCCTTCTTTACTCTCCTCCTTCTCTTCTTTCCCTGCCCTTTCTTTCTCTCCTCTTTCCTCTCTTCCCTCCCTTTCTTCTTCCTCCTTCCTCTCTTCCCTCCCTTCTTTCGTATCCCTTCCTTTCATTCCTCGCCTCGTTCCCTCCTCTCCTCTCTTCTTCTCTCCTTCTTTTCCTCCCTTCTTCCTCTTCCTCCCTTCCTTCAAGTCCCTCTCCCCTTTCTCCTTCTTCTTCTTCCCTCCTTTCTACCTCTCTCCTCCTTCCCTCCCTTCTTTCTCCTCCTTCCTTTCCTCCCTTCTTCCTCTTTCCCTCCCCTCCTTCTTCCTCCTCCCTTTCCCTCCCTTCCCTTCCTCCTCCTTCCCTCCCTTCTTCTCCTCCTTCCTTTCCTCTCTCCCTCCCACTCCTCTTCTCCCTATCCACTCCTCCTTCCCTCCCCCACCTCTCCCTTCTTCCTCTCTTCCTTCCCCTCCCTTCTTTTCCCTCCTCCTTTCCCTTCGTCCCCTCCCTCC
>NW_020868982.1:210377-212877 GCF_003789085.1 Penaeus vannamei | reverse complement strand
ATAGCTAGATAGCTAGAGAGAGAGCAACAGAGAGAGAGAGAGAGAAGGAGAGAGGAGAGAGAGGATGAAGAAGAGAGAAGAGAGAGAGAGAGAGAGGAGAGAAAGAGAGAGAGAAGAGAGAGAGAGAGAGAGAAGAGAGAGAGAGAGAGAAAGAGAGAGAGAGAGAGAGAGAGAGAGAGAGAGAGAGAGAGAGAGAGAGAGAGAGACGAGAGAAGAGAGAGAGAGAGAGAGAGAGAGAGAGAGGAGAGAGAGGAGGATTACGCAACGAGAAGGGAGGAGGTAGAGTGGATGGATGGGAGGGGGGGAGGGGGTGGTGGTTGTAGTGGACGAGAATAGGGGGAGATAGGGGGATAGGGGGAAAGAGGGAGGGGAGAGGGGTCAGGGAAGGAATGTAGGGGAATATAGGGAGGGGAAAGAGGAGAGGGGGAAGGAACTCGTAGGGGAGAGGGGAGGGGAGAATAGGCTTAAGACAGATAGGGGAGGAGGGAGGGGAGGTGGAGAGGATACGGGAGAGGGGTAGGGGGAGAGGTTGGGGAGTTGGAGGATAGGAGGTGGGGGGGGGTGGACGGAGGAAAAGGAGGGGGTGAATCTGTGACATGACTGTGAAAATGGCCAAGTGCTGAGGCTAAAGACGGTCTAACACAGCCAAGGAAAGCTGCCCGGAAGTCTCGAGGGCTTGAGGAGGGGTGTGGGGGACGGAGAGAAGGGGAGGGGGCTAGGGGTAGGGGGAGAAGAGGGGGGTTATCAAGAGGGGTCTGGTCGGGGGGGGGCTAAGGGCGGGGAGAATGGAGGGGGTTATCAAGAAGTGTCTGGGAGAGGGGGGCTAAGGGGCGAGGGAGAAGGGAGGTGGGGAGAAGGAGGGGGTTATCAATAGGGTTCTGTATGGAGGGGGGGGAGTTCTGGAAGGGTTGGCTTAGGGGAAAAGGGGAGAGAAGGGTGTGTGTCTGGAGGGAAGAGTGAGGAAAGGGAAGGGGTGTCTTGAGGGGGGGAGGAAGAAGAGAGAAAGTGGTGTCTAAAGGGAAAGGAAGAAGAGAAGAGAAGTATTTGGATGATGTAGGAAGAAGGGGGGAAAGGGAAAGGGATATGAAGGTAGGAGAGAAGAGAGAATGAGAGAGAACACAGGGGATGGGGAAGGGAGAAGAAGAGGGTGCTAAAGATTGAGAAAGGGAGAATGAAAATATTTAGAAGCAGTGACAAGGGGAAGGAGACAGAAGATAGAGTAGAAATAGAATTAAAATACGATTAGGAGAAAAAATATCAGAGAAAGGGAGAAAGAAATACAAAAAAAGAGGTAGGCGAAGGAGACAGAAGACAGAGTAGAAATAGAATTAAAATACGATCGGGAGAAGAAAAATAATTCAGAAAAAGGGAGAAAGAAATACAATAAAAGAGGTAAGGGGAAGGACGACTTGAAGGAAGAGGGGGAAGAGAGAGACAGGATAAGGGGGGTAGATAGGGAGGGGATAGAATAGGGCGGGGAGAGAGAGGGGGATAATACCAGAATAAAAGAGGTGGGAGAAGGTGAAGGGAAATAGGATTTGAAGAAAAGGATAAACGTAGCCTGAATGGAAAAGGAAAAAATCACTAAAATAAATCAAGATGTGATTATTAAACACTTTTGTTAGCTTGTTTATTTATCGACTTGTATGTGTTTGTTTTTTATTTATGTATTTGTTGATATGATTGTTTGATATCATCATCATCATTATCATCACCATTATTTCTGTCATTAACATTATTGCTTTTGTTATTATTATTTGCTCTCATTACTTCTATTATCACTATCCTTATTATCAACAGCATCTTTATTGTTATTGCTATCATTATCATTATTCTTATTATCATTATGTTTTTATTTCATTATTTGTTATCATTATTATTATTATCATTATTATATTATATTATTATTATTATTATTATTATTATTATTATTATTATTATTATCATTATTATTATTATTATTATTATTATTATTATTATTATTATTATTATTATTGTTATTACTATCATCACTATTATCATCACTGTAATTATTTTCATAATCATTCTTATCATTATTGTTAATGTTATTGTTGTCCTGATTATTACCATTATTATGATATCATCACTATCATCCTTTTTGTTATTATTAGTATTACTATCATTATCATCATCATCATTTACACTATTAACAGTATTATCATTAATACTATTATAAAAATCTTTATTCTTATCCTCCATCTCCACCATTTCTTCCTCCTTACCTCCAGTGTTTCCTCTTCCTCCACCTCAAAAACTCCGCAAGTCTACAACTCCCTCCACCTCCATCTCCATCTCAAACACTCCCTCCTCTTCCTCCACCTCCACCACTCCCTCCTCCTCCACTTCCAACACTCCTTCCCTCTCCTCCTTCACCTCCATCTCCACCTCCACCACTCCCTCTTCTTCCTCCTCCACCACCACTTTCTCTTCTTCCATCTCCATCTCAACCACTCCCCCTCTTCCTCCACCTCCACACTTT
>NW_020868982.1:195377-200377 GCF_003789085.1 Penaeus vannamei | reverse complement strand
GAGGAGTGGAGGGAGAGACGGGGGGAGGGGGGGATAGGAAGGGGTGGAGGGTGGTCCGGGAGAGAGGGGGGATGGGGGGTAGGAAGGGTGGAGGTGCTACGGGGGAAGGGGAGGAGGGGGGTAGGAAGGGGTGGAGGGTGACCTGGGGAGAGGAGGTAGGGGGGAGAGTGGTAGGGTGGAGGGTGATCCGGGGGAGGGGGGGTAGGAAGGGGTGGAGGGTGATTTGGGGGAGAGGGAGGTAGGGGAGAGGGAGGGGTGGAGGGTGGTCCGGGAGAGACGGGCCGTAGGGAGAGGGAGGAGTGGTAGGGGGATCGAGAGCGGGAGGAGGGGGGGCGTGAGTGGTGGGGGAGGGTGGAGGGTGATTTGGGATGGGAGGGAGGGGGGGGGGTAAGAGATAGGAAGGAGAGGGGTAGATGGTAACCTAGGGGGGAGATGGCTTGAGGTTGGGAGGGGGGCATGGGAAGTGGGGGGTGGGGAAGGGGGGGTTAGTTAGAGATTTCGCCCTCCTCTTTGTAGTCTTTTGTCTCTCTTATTTCTGTTATTGTCTTCATCTTTGTTATAGTTAGCTTCTGTGATATTTTCATTATCATCATTTCATCACAGTCGTTATCACAATTATCAGTGTCATTGTTTTATTCTTGTTATCATCACCAACATCTTTATCATTATTACTATAATCATTACCATTATTATCATTTCTATCATTGGTTCATTATCATTATTATTATCATTATCATTATCATAACTATTTTCGTTATCATCATTATTATCACTATAATTATCGTTATTATCATTAGTTATGATTATCATCATCATCATCATCATCATCAATATCTTTAATATTATCAATATCTTTACTATTCTTATCATTGTCTGTTACTATCATACTTTTTGTTGATGTCATAATTATCATTATGATCATTGTTACTGTTATCACTACTATTATCATTATTATCAATATTAATACTATCCTCATCATTATCACTATTGTAGTTGCTATCACCATTATCATTATTATCATTAAAAAGATATATAGATAGAGAGATAGAGAGAGAGATAGATGGATAGACGAGAGAGAGAGAGAGAGAGAGAGAGAGAGAGAGAGAGAGAGAGAGAGAGAGAGAGAGAGAGAGAAGAGAGAGAGAGAGAGAGAGAGAGAGAGAGAGAGAGATGAGAGAGAGAGAGAGAGAAGAGAGAGAGAAGAGAGAGAGAGAAGAGAGAGAGAAGAAGACAGAGACAGACAACAGACAGACAGAGAAAGAAAGGAAGTAGAAAAAAGAAGTAAAAGAAAGAGAAAAAGAGCGCGAAAGGAAAAAATAGAAAAAGAAAAAGAAAGAGAACAAAAAATAGACAACACTTCTTTCTCTTCGTGGCTCCGGCTATGGCATCGGTCCCTCAGACGCTGCAGTTTCGTGGATCGGTGATGTTGCTTCTGAAGAGACATTCTCTGCTAGATATATGGGGACAAGTGTACGTGTGTGTGTAGGTGTAGTGTGTAGGTGTAGTGTGTGTGTGTGTGAGTGTGTAAGTATAGTGTGTGTGTATGTGTGTGTGTGGTGTAGTGTGTGTGTGTGTGAGTGTGTAGGTGTAGTGTGTGTGTGTGTGTGTGTGTGTGTGTGTAGTGTGTGTGTGTGTGTGTAGGTGTAAGTGGTGTGTGTGAGTGTATAGGTGTAGTGTGTGTGTGAGGTGTGAGTGTGTAGGTGTAAGTGTGTGTGTGAGAGTGTGAGTGTGTAGGTGTAGTGTGTGTGAGTTGTGTAGTGTAAGTGTGTGGTGTGTGAGTGTGTAGTGTAGTGTGTGTGAGTGTGTAGGTGTAGTGTGTGTGTGTGTGTGTGTAGGTGTAGTGTGGTGTGTGTGAGTGTGTGTAGTGTAGTGTGAGTGTGTACGTGTGTGTGTGAGAGTGTGAGTGTGTAGGTGTAGTGTGTGTGGAGTGTGAGTGTGTAGTAGTGTGTGTGAGTGTGTAGTGTGTGTGTGTGTGTGTAGTGGTGTAGTGTGTAGTGTGTTGTGTGTGTGTGAGTGTGTACGTGTGTGTGTGAGCGTGTACGTGTGTGTGTGTGGAGCGGTGTACGTGTGGTAAGTTGTGTGTGTGTACGCGGTGTGGTGTGTGTTTAAAGTATATATGTATATGTGTATGTATGTAACATATCTATGTATGAATGTACGCACTATGCATGTATGTAATGTATTTATGTATATATATATATATATTAATATTATATATATATATATATATATATATTATATATATATATTATATATATATGTAATGCATGTATGTATTTACGTATGCATGTACGTATTTCCTAACCGATCATATATGACACGACGCAAAATAAACTGACGTGGCCAATGACCCTTATCCTTTTATCCTTATCCTTATCTTATCCTGCGTGTAATTGCGTTACTTATTGAAGGTCAAGTGCAAGATGGTCCTAGACAGAGATGCAGAGAGAGAGAGAGAGGGAGAGGGAGAAGGAGAGGGAGAGGGAGAGGAGAGGAGAGAGAGAGGTACAGAGGGAGATAGATAGATAGATAGAGAGAGAGAGAGAGAGAGAGAGAGAGAGATACAGAGGGAGATAGATGAATAGATAGATAGAGAGAGAGAGAGATAGATAGATAGATATATAGATAGAGAGAGAGAGAGAGAGAGAGAGAGAGAGAGAGAGAGAGAGGAGAGAGAGAGAGAGAGAGAGAGAGAGAGAGAGAGAGAGAGAGAGAAAGAGAGAGAGTAAGAGAAAGAAAAAGAAAGAGAGAAACAAAAAGAGCAGAGAAAGAAGATAGATAGATAAGATAGATAGAGAGAGAGAGGAAATGATAATAAATAATAATAAGAAAAAACAAAGAAAGAGAAAGGACAAGAGAGAGAGACAGACAGACAGAGAACATAAGCAAGAGAAAGAAAGAAAGAGAGAAAACAAGAGAGAGAGAGAGACAGAGAAAGAGATAGACAGTGATAGAAAAATAGAAATAGAAAAATAGATAGATAGACAGAAAGAGAGAGACACAGACAGACAGAGAGACGAGAAAAGAGAGAGAAAGGAGAAGAGAGGGAGGAAAGGAGTTACTCGAAGTCTAGAAGCCATTAGGAAACTTTTCATAACAATTTTTTCACAACTATTCAAACTTTTCATTCCTTGAGACAAAACTCTCGCCGCCGCTGCAACATTTCCCCCCCCCCCTCCCCCTCTTCCCCATTCCCCCTCCCCTATTCCTCCTTCTAGCTGCTGGCCTGAGTTAAAAAAAAGAACGTTATTTTGTTATTGGTGATGTTATTGATAATTGAAAATATGATAAATAACGGGTATGAAGTGAAAGACGATAATAAAACAGCGGGGATGTGTATATTGATGATAATGATGATGATAAAAAGTAATAGTAACGGATGATATACGTCTTGATAAGGGTGGGCTAATGATAATGATAGCAAAAGCAACTGAATGATAACGATAATGATAATGATAATACATGATAATGAAAACATTATGATAATGGTGATAACGATAATGATAATATCAATCAATAATCATCATATGATAATGATAATGATTACACAATGGTAAATGATAAATAATAATATCAATAACGATAATAGTAAATGATAATGAATAATGAAATAATGATATTGATGATAATAATAATGATAATCAACAATAAATGATAATGAAGAACCATATAACGAAATAATAACAGTAATGATAATGAAAACCATAATAACGAATAAAAATGATATGAGAGATAATAATGAATAATAAATGATTAAATAATGATAATAATGATTATAATAATGATAATATGATGATCATTATTAAATGATAATAATAACAATCTTATTAATGATAACAAAGACAAAATCACCTCTTTACCATTAGTTTGTTTGTTTCTAAAACGCCATTCTACACATATGTAATTTACAAATAAGGGACAAGAAACTCGCACTGAATATTCCTGAAAATAATACTGATATGAAAAAAATAATAACAAAACATTAAGCCTTGAGAGAGAGAGAGAGGATGGAGAGAGAGAAGAGAGAGAGAGAGAGAGAGAGAGAGAGAGAGAGAGAGAGAGAGAGAGAGAGAGAGAGAGAGAGAGAGAGAGAGAGAGAGAGAGAGAGAGAGAGAGAGAGAGAGAGACAGAGACAGAGACAGACAGACAGAGACAGAGAGAGAGCGAATCAGTTGTAAAGACAAATCTCGGGAAACAAGGCAAAAGTGAAAATAGCAGACACCCTCAACGATCAACCTATTTTCATGCATATATTTTATTACATTTCCCTCATATCCAGTCAGTTCGAGGTCAAACTATTTCTGGCTGGATTCTCAAGGTTTTGTGAGAAATCGCACAAGAATGTTATTCTCGAGAATGAAGGTGAGTGACAGATGAGAGAGGGAGGAGGAGGGAGAGGGAGAGAGAGAGAGAGAGAGAGAGAGAGAGAGAGAGAGAGAGAGAGAGAGAGAGAGAGAGAGAGAGAGAGAGAGAGAGAGAGAGAGAGAGAGAGAACAGAGAGAGACAGAGACAGAGACAGAGACAGACAGACAGAGAGAGAGAGAGAGAGCGAATCAGTTGTAAAGACAAATCTCGGAAAAATAAGGCAAAGTGAAAATAGCAGACAACCCTCAACGATCAACCTATTTCCATGCATATATTTTATTACATTTCCTCATATCCAGGTCAGTTTCGAGGTCAAACTATTTCTGGCGGATTCTCAAGGTTTGTGAGAAATCCACAAGATGTTATTCTTCGAGAGAGAAGGTGAGTGACAGAGAGAGAGGAGGAGGAGGGAGAGGAGAGAGAGAGAGAGAGAGAGAGAGAGAGAGAGAGAGAGAGAGAGAGAGAGAGAGAGAGAGAGAGAGAGAGAGAGAGAGAGAGAGAGAGAGAGAGAGAGAGAGAGAGAGACAGACAGACAGACAGAGAAACAGAGAGAGAGAGAGACAGAGAAAGATAAAGAGAGAGAGAGAGAGAGAGAGAGAGAGAGAGAGATTATCACTTGTCTCTTTGATTGCTTG
>NW_020868982.1:165377-187877 GCF_003789085.1 Penaeus vannamei | reverse complement strand
CCATTATATTCCATTTGCCTTTGCCGATCTTCTAAAAAGATTTTCGACTCTCTCTCTTTTCTCCTTTTCTTTGTCTGTCTGTCCTCTCATTCTTTTTCTCTCTTGCTCTCTCTCTTTTTCTTTTTTATCAAGTGTATGTGTGTATTGGAAAAAAAATGTCAAAACTTATTATTAATTTCGCTAATTACTTATCTAATGAATTATACAATGACTTTTACTAAGAAATTACGTTCATATTTACCGATCAGAGGAGTTTCTGAGAAAAGTTCGATCTTAATTCATCCTTTTTGTAGAAGAAATGAAAAGTTTTGGAAAAAACAAAATCGAAAATAAAAAATATTCTAACATAATTCAATCATTTCATTCCCGTCATCTTTACGGATTAAAAGTAACTAATGATTATTATATTTGGAATAAGGAATAAAACTAAATCTTTTCCTGAGCTCTAATATCTGGAAATCCATCTGTGCATTCTCTCTCTCTCTCTCTCTCTCTCTCTCTCTCTCTCTCTCTCTCTCTCTCTCTCTCTCTCTCTCTCTCTCTCTCTCTCTCTCTCTCTATCTCTCTCTCTCTCTCTCTCTCTCTCTCTCTCTCTCCCCCTCCCTCCCTCTCTCTCTCTCTCTCTCTCTGTCTATCTATTTCTCTTTCACATTTCTCATGCTGTCTGTGAGAGAAAGAGAGAGATAGAGAAAATAGAAATAGAGAGATAGATAGTTAGAGATAGATAGAGAGAGAGAGAGAAGAGAGGGGCAGACAGAGGACAGACAGACAGACAGAGACATATAGATAGACAGATAGTTATTAGGTAGATAGAAAGACAAATAAATAACCAGATATATAATAGATAAAAGACGGGTAATAGAGAGAGAGAAAAAGGGAGAGAGAGAAAAGAGAGAGAGAGAAGAGAAGGAGAGAATCCATAGAGACACGCAAACAGAAAGACAGACAAGTAGAAAAAGAGAGAGTGAAAGTAAAGCAAAAATATTTATTCCGCAAAACAAACAAAACCAAAAAAGGGTTATTAAAAACGGGAAAAACCTTTGAGGAAAAAAAAGACTCTAGGCCCAAAAAATCCTAAAAAAATATATAAATAGTCCAGTGGGAACTTTGTCCACGTCTTCGGCGAGGAAATGCCCTGTTTTCATAAAGATTTAAGCTGAAAGAATGATGCATGGAGGCCGAAGACAGTATTTTCCCAAAGCCTACCCTGTGTTGTACCATCCTCCGTCACTATTTGTTTCGCCGACACTTCACGCGCCTCCGCACCGTGTGGTTACGANAAATCAATGTTTTCCTCCCTAAACCCACAATTATAACTATCCTTTTGAAAAAGAAAGAAAAAAAAATATTATATATTAATTTTACTTTTTCGATACACGAGGCACATTTTTCTTTCATTAAACCAACAACGACGAAAAAAACAAAAAACAACTCAGAGACGATTCAAAAAAAGGCGCGAAAGAAAAATGGCGCCAATCAAGACACGGAGAGAAACCTCAAATTAACGAATTTCTTAATCAATTGTCCGTCTGTGATATATACACCTTGCTTTATTATTTTCTAACGCATGCTTATCTTCTATTTTATTTCTAAACATACCTTGCTTTCATTTCTAAATATAAACGGAAATACGTTTTTTATCAGCGGGAATTCCAACATGGCGGTCATTGTACAGCAGCAGGACAGGCAAGGTAGGTTTTAAACCAGTAATACAGTAAATGACAAATACAAAAAAAACATATCTATCTATCTATCTATCTATCTATCTATCTATCTACTATCTATATATATATATAATATATATATATATATATATATATAATGCAAAACCAGTCAAGTCAATAGACAATTTTTTTAAAAATAATGATTCATTTCCTTTAAAGTAAACTGAAAGATTCACACCGCCCAAGCATAATATAAATTAGATGTTTTTTCATAGTAGGCCTATGGAATAATCATTCTCAAAAAAAAAAAGAAAAAAAAAATCAGTTGATATTCGATTTTCTTAATAGTAGGCTATGGAATGACCCTTTCAAAAAAAAAAAAAAAAAAAAAAAAAAAAAAATCTTTTCTTTTCTTACGAGATGAGAGAAACGGAATTGTGTTCAGAAAGGGACTGGCCTTATGTCAGCGGGGTATCAGAGGGTTAATGGAAGGGGAAGGGGAAAAGGGGGAGAGGAGGAGAAGAGGGGGAAGGAGGAGAGAGAAGAGAGGAGAGAAGAAGGGGAGGGAGGGGAAGTGAGGGAGGGGGAAGGGATAGAGAGAGGGGGAAGTGGGAAGGGGAAGAAGGGGAAGGGAAGGGGAAAGAGAGGGGAAAAGGAGAAGAGAGGGAGAGGGGGAGGAAAAAGGAGGGAGAGGGAGGGGAGAAAAGGAAAAGAGGAGGAAGGGGAAATACGGAAGAAGGGAAGGGGGAAGGGAGAAATGGGGAGAAAGAGGGAGAGGGGGATGGGAGGAAGAGGGAGAGGGGGGAAAAAAAGGAGAGAGGGAGAAGAGAGTGAAGGGAGGGGAGATATGAGGGAGAGGGGTGGAGGAGAAATGGGGGAGGGGAAGGGAGAAAGGAAAAGAGGAGAAGGGGGAAGGAGAAGAGAGGGAGGGGAGAGGGGTTTTGTGGGAGGAGGAAGTGGATACCCTTTTGCTATGTTGTCCACATAACAATCCCTTGAGATTTCTGTTTGCCACGTCATCCACCTCTCTCTCTCTTCTCTCTCTCTCCTCTCTCTCTCTCTCTCTCTCTCTCTCTCTCTCTCTCTCTCTCTCTCTCTCTCTCTCTCTCTCTCTCTCTCCCTAACCTAACCAACAAAAATAATATCAATAATAATAATAATATGATAATAAATATAAAAAATAAGATGTAAAACCAAGTGTCATAGCAATATTTGGTTCCTTCTTAAAGAAATAATAATAACAGTAACAACAACAACTACAATAACAATAACAATAACAAAGATGATGATTGTGATGATAAAAACATTCACAACACTAAAAAACAAAAATAACAAGAAACACACCCAAGTGGCCAGACAGCCTTCGGTCACGAGAAACAAGAATCCCTCCTGATTAACGTTTCTACGGCCGCGGGATGATTAGCGGGGGTGTGATAAATTGTTAATTAGCAGAATAATCCGTTTTGCGCCATTCTCCACCGCGCATTCCTCCTGCTGTGGCGTGCTGGCGAAGACTGTGTGGTCTTAGGCATCTTTAGGACTTTTTATTTTTTTTTTATTGTATATATTTTTTTCGTTTGTAATTTCTTGCTTTTTCTTCGCTGTATACACTGACGCTTCGATTTTTTTCTCTCTGTCTCTGTCACTTTTTCTCTTTGTCTCTGTTTCTCTCTTTTTCTCTCTGTCTCTATCTCTCGCGCTCTGTTTGTCTCTGTCTCTTCCTTTCCCTTTCTCCTATTCTTCTCCTTCTTCGTCTTGTCCTCCTCCTCTTCTACCTTCTTTTTCTCTTGTACTCCTCTTCCACCTTCTCCCCTCCTCCTTGGCCTACAAGCGAAGGATAGGCGCCACTCACACCCATTCACTCGAGCAAACACATTTCTCCGTGGGCGTGAGAGAGTCGACGCCCCTTCCCCTTAACCCGGGGATTTATGCTAAAAGCCTGTTCAGGATCCCGTGGTCGAAAGTACCTACTGTTCGGCGCTTTCTGTGGGATCTATCTGTCTGCTGTCTGTCTGTCTGTGTCTGTCTGTGTCTGATTCTCGGTCTTGGTGTGTCTCTTGTCTCGCTTGTCTCCCGGTGGCTCTCCGTCGATCTCTCTCTATTTCTCTCTTTCTTTACTGTGTGTATCTCCCACTGGTGTTGGTTTTCTTTCCTTTCTTTCTCCTTCCCCTTTCTCTCTCTCTCTGTCTCTGTCTCTCTTCCTCTTTCTCCTTCTCTCTTTTCCTATCCCTCTCTCCTTCCCTCTTTCCCTCTCCCTCTCTCCTTCCCTTTTTCTCTCTCCCTCCCCTTACAATCTCTTTCCCTTTCCCTTCCCTTCCCTCTCCCCCTTCCCCTCCCACCCTCTCACTCTCACTCTCACCTCTCTCCTTTTGAGGACGAGCAGGGAGTGGTTTAATAAAATAATGCTCCGAAGGCTACACGCTCCGAGGGAACAGGTTTCAGCAGGGTGTGTGCAGTATGCTTAGTTCACCGCAGCTTCGGGAAATTTCATGGAAAATCTTGTTTATTCGTGTTCCTTGGAAGTGTCTTATGCATGGCTGTCCTTACCGCTCCTTCCGTCTGGAATTTACGGCGCGGAAACTTTTGGAGAGAGAGATTAAATAGAGATGGGAGAATGAGAGGAAGAGAGGGAGGGAGAATCTGTGGCTTGCAAAAGCAATCAACTTGAAACCAAAACCTCTTCAAGAATGGCACAATCGAGGCAACTGCCCAAGAATGTCTCTCCTCTCTCTCTCTCTCTCTCTCTCTCTCTCTCTCTCTCTCTCTCTCTCTCTCTCTCTCTCTCTCTCTCTCTCTCTCTCTCTCTCTCCCTCTGTGTGTCTATCTCTCTTCATGCAATAAATAAAATGATTATATAAAATATATATATATATATATATTATATATATATATATATATATATATATATATACTATACATATACCACACACACACACAACACGTATATATATATATTATAATATATATATATATATATATATATATATATATATATATATATATACACACATACATATGCTCACATATCTATTTGTCTCTCTACCTCAAGCGACGGCATCTCAGAACTTCAGACTTCCCCATCCCCTATGCATCCTCCTCCTTGCACCCCTTCCCTTAACACAGAGCCCTGCATGCCAGCTCTTCCCGTTCGACCGCCTCGCGTTCAGGCCACTTGTTGCTTTGCGATCATCCCACCGCTGCCACCAAACCAACCCGGCGGGAGGCGACCTTCGGAAACCGCGTTAGACCTCGCTTAACCGGCCTATTCCGGACGGACTGGTTGCTTCCTCCCACCCCCTTACCCACGCTACCTTCCCCCCCCCATCTCCCCTCCTCTCCTCCTTCCCCTTCTATCTCATTTTCTCTTCTTCTCTGTTCCTCAAACATTCTTGTCCTCCCTTCTACCTTTCCCTTTCGTCCCTTCCCTTCCCCTCTTTTCCCTCCCCTTCCCTTTATTCCTCTCCCTGTTAACCACCCTTCCCTACCCTTCCTCGCCCACGCCCATCCATCGGACAGTGTCGCATAACGGAGCGGCGCCCCCGTCTGTCTGTCCGCGCGCCCGCCCTCACCCCGGTTTATGAGTCAGCGCCACGTCTACCCCCTTCTCCCTCCCCCCCCCTCCTCCTCCGGTCGTCACTTCCCTCCGCGAAGGATGCTGATTGAAATCTAGGATGCCACTGTGTCCAGGGCGTCCAGACGGAAGGGAGAGGAAGAGAGGAAAAGGGAAAGGGAAGAGAGAGAATAGGAGGGAAGTCTGAGGTACAAGGAGGGAAGGAAGGTTGGGGAAAATAAAAGGAAAGAAGAGGAGGGAAGAGAAGGAGGAGAAGAGAAGAGGAAGGGAGGAGAGAAGAGAAAAGGGATGGAGAGAGGAGGAGGGAGAGAGGAGAGAGAGAAAGAGATGGAGTGAGGATGGGGAAGGACGGAGGGAGGAGAGAGAGAAGAGGAGGAAAAGGAGGAGAGGAAAGAGAGGAAAAAAGGAGGAGAGAGAAGAGAAAAGAATTAAAGGGAATAGAGAGGGAAGGGGAAGGGAGGAGGAGGTGACCTCGGCCCCGCCCTCAGGAACAGGTGTCGGCTGACTCCGACGGACACACGACCGGCGGCGCTATGACCTCACGGGATATGAATGGCGGGGGGGGGGGGGTCAAAGGAAGGGGCGAGGTTGCAACGGCAGGGAATGCAGCCGTGCATGGGGGAACAGCAGCGATGGCGACGATAACAGGAGAACAGAAAGAATAATAAAACAAGTAGTTATAACAATAAAGACGACATAACAAAAAGAATGGTAAAACTAGTAATAATAATAACAAAGACAATGACATAATAACACTGATAATAACAACAATGAGGCAAATAATCAAATAATGCGAAACATCACTACCAAAATTATAACCAAAACAAAACCAACAAAGATAAAAAGGATAAATTAATCTACACGACGGCGCATAAATTACATAAAAAAAACTGCATACATTACCAAGTCAACGGGTACTGCAGTCTCTCATTGCACCCCCCCTCCCTCCCCCTCTCCCCACCCTTCCCTTCCGTAGATGTCAAATTGTACCCAAGTCCCCCCCCCCCTTATTGGATACCCTACACCCTTTCCCTTCCAGCTCTCTTGCCCCCTTCACTACACGCCCCTTCCTTCCCTTCTTTCCCCTCCCCCACTCTGCCCTCTTCCAATTCGCCCATCACTTTCCTTTCCCTCATTTCCCCCTTTCCCTCTCTTTCTTTTCTTTCTTTCTCTCTTTCCCTTCCCTCCTCTTCCTTCTCTCTCCCTTTCCTCGGCTTCTTATTCTCTTCCCTCTACATTCTTCTCAGCCATCCCATTCCCTTCCTCTTTCCTCTACTCATCCTCCTCCCTTCCCCTCTCCTTCTCCTCCCTCCTCCCCTCCTCCTTTCCCCTCCCCCTTCTCCTTCCCTCCCTTCCCCTCTCCCTTCTCCCTTCCCTCCCCTCCTCCCCCCTTTCCCCTCCTCCCCTCCCTCCTCCTCCCCTCCCTCCCCTCCCCCCTCCCCACTATTCCTTACGAGATCCACATTAAGACAATCGCGAGGGGAAGACGAGGGGACTCAAGGATGTACCCGAAAGGAAGGGTGTCAAGGCGACGGCGGCGGAGATGACGATGACGATGAGGACGACGGGGACGATGACCGAAACGATGAGGACGACGGTGACGGAGATGAAGAGGACGACGTAGGTGATGAGGACGATGACGATGAGGGCGACGATGACGATGACGATGAGGGCGACGCAGACGAGACGATGAGTGTGACGATGAGGATGACGATGAGTCCAACGGCGAGATGAGGGGAGAGGGATGGGAAGGGGGTGTGAAAGAATGGGGGGTGTAAATAAGAGAGAGAGAAAGAGAGACAGACAGAGACAAGAGAGAGGAGGAAGAGAGGAGAGAAGACAGAGAGGAGAGAAAGAGGAGAGAGAGAGAGAGAGAGAGAGAGAGAGAGAGAGAGAGAGAGAGAGAGAGAGAGAGAGAGAGAGAGAGAGAGAGAGAGAGAGAGACAGACAGACACAGAGAGAAAGACAGACAGACAGACAGACAGACAGACAGACAGAGAGAGAGAGAGAGGGGGGCGAGATCCGCGCAGACTGACAAGTGGCTCAAAAGGGCAAGGAGTCTCGGGCGCCATCTGGTTCGCCTTCCCTCTCTTCCTCCCGTTTCGCCTTGACCTTCTTCTCATTTTTATCTCCTTTTCTTCTCCTTCTCTTCTTTCTTTCCTTTCTTCGTTGTCATTCTCCTTTCTTTTCTTTCTCTTCTCCTTTCTTTCTTTCCTTTTTCTCCTTCTTCCTTTCCTTTCTTCTTTCTTTCCTTCTTTCTCTTCCTTTCTCCTTTCTCTCTTTCTCCTACTTCTTCTCTTATCTCCTCCTCCACCTACTCTTTCCATTTTCTTTCTCCTCCTTCCCTTCTCCTCCATTCTTATTTCTCCTTCTCCTTCTCCCTTCTTCTACATCATGACCCCCCCCCCACCCCACCCCGCCCAATTCCAACACACACACAACAAAACAGACCACATCCTACCCCTGACCCCCCTCCCGCCCCTCCCTTCCCTTCCCTTCCCTTCCCTTCCCTTCCCTTCCCTTCCCTTCCCTTCCCCTCCCTCCCCTCCCCTTCCCCTCCCCCTCCCCTCCCCCCCTTTCCATAACAATATCCCCACACCCCCCTTCCCCCTCCCCCCCTAAGAACACCAACCGGGTGACTAATCTTATTGTTGTCTGCATAAACGCACAAAAAAACAAGAAAAGCTGCAAAAAGCAAGTGCGAATTTCCTCCACACAACAAAACAAAGACAACAAAAACAAAACAAAGTAAGAACAGCTGCAAAAAAGAAGGGCGAATTTCCTCCCAAACAAAACAAAGACAACAAAAACAAAACAAAGTAAGAACAGCTGCAAAAAAGAAGGGCGAATTTCCTCCACAAAACAAACAAAGACAAAAAACAAAACAAAGTAAGAACAGCTTGCAAAAAAAAGAAGGGCGAATTTCCTCCACAAACAAACAAAACAAAGACAACAAAAACAAAACAAAGTAAGAACAGCTGCAAAAACAAGTGCGAATTTCTCCACAAACAAACAAAACAAAGACAACAAAAAAACAAAACGAACAGCTGCAAAAAAAAAACAAGTGCGAATTTCCACCGCAAACAAACAAAAATACAACAAAAACAAAACAATGGCGAATTTCCTCTACAAACAAAGACAACAAAAACAAAACAAAGAACAGCTGCAAAAAGAAAAAACAAGTGCGAATTTCCACCGCAAACAAACAAACAAAAATACAACAAAAACAAAATGACGAATTTCCTCTACAAACAAAGACAACAAAAACAAAACAAGAACAGCTGCAAAAAAATAAACAAGTGCGAATTTCCTCCCAAACAAACAAACAGAAACAAGATGCAGCTGCAAAAAAGCAAATTGTGAATTTCCCTCCACAACAACAAAACAAAGACAACAAAAACAAAACAAGAACAGCTGCAAAAAAAAAATAAACAAGTGCGAATTTCCTCTCATCCTTCAGAGTTCGTATCACCTTTCAAGAGACATGTTGCCTTTGTCGTGTGTTTGTTTTGTCTTTGTTACGGGACGTGCTTGGGCTGGCTGACTGGCGTAGGGGGGGGGGGAGGGAGAGGGTGGTCCTGTATTTGTTTGTTTCAATTTTTTTTTTATTTTATTGATCATTTTTTGTTTCTGTGTTTTTTTATTAATATTTTGTTTCTGTTTTTCGTTATCATTTTGTTTGTTTCTGTTTTTTCGTTATCATTTTGTTTGTTTCTATGTTTTATCTTATATGTTAGTTATTTTTTGTTCTTTGTCATTTCGTTTGCTTTATTGTTTTATATTATTCTGTTTTGTTTGCTTTCATTTTTGTTATCATTTTGCTTGTTTCCTTGATTTCGTGTGTATTTTGTGTTTATTTCTTATTTCTTATTCATTGGTTTACTTTTATTTGTACTTATTATCTGATTTTCTGTATTTCCTTTGTATGTTTATTTCCTCCATCCATTAATTTACAAAATAGAAAAAAATGCAAAATCAAAGAAATTATGACAAACGACAAACAACCAATCAAACACAAACACACAAACAAAAAAAAGAATGTTGAGACGCATAAACAGACGTGTGTGTGTGTGTGTTGTGTGTGTGTGATAGACTGACTGATTGACTGACTGTCTGTGATTGACGACTGACTCTCCGTGTCCGTCGTCTGTCTGTCTGTCTGCCTCTCTCTCTCTCTCTCTCTCTCTCTCTCTCTCTCTCTCTCTCTCTCTCTCTCTCTCTCTCTCTCTCTCTCTCTCTCTCTCTCTCTCTCTCCTCTCTCTCTCTCTCTCCTCTCTCTTCTCTCTCTCTCTCTGTCTATCCGTCCTTCTCCACACATTATTTTGTATCACCCCGCCGAGAAAAAAATCCCCAGAAAATCCCATCTGGCAACCCCACCACCCTGTGATTGTTAGCAGAAAAAAAAATCATGCATAAAATTCAGCTTATAAAGTAGAGGGTGACAGAATGATTTTTTTTATATGTATATATATGTATCTCAATATTGCAATATCATTTCCGCTGCTATTGGCAAAGTGGCGGAGGTTGAACACTTTTTTTTTGAACATATGACTAAAAATTACTTTAGGAACACTCCTTATACTAAAAAAAAATAAAAAAATAAAAAATAAATAAAAAAAAATAAAATAAATAATAATAATAATAATAATAATAATATAATAATAATAACGTGACTTATTTAAAACACTTTAAAAAATAAGCTCCCTGCACTAAAACAAAAAACAAAAAATTAACTAAGCAGCGTGACTTATAAAAAAAAAACAACTTATAAAAAAGATCTCTTCGATGTGGTTTATTAATTCAACAAAAAAAAAATAAATCATAACCGGTGTTTCATCATACTCTTCCGACATAGCTGAGTCCCTGTCGCTTTTACGGAGTTCATATTCGGAGAGTCATGTTAGACAAGGTCAAGGTCATGTCATAAATCTACCCCTCCCCCTCCACCTCACCCCTCTCCTTCTTCTCCGTCCCCCTCCTATCCCTTATCATCTCTTTCTATCTGCCTTATCATTCTCTGTCTATCTCCCTCTCATACCGCTTGTCTTTTTCTCTTCTCGTCGCTCTTCTCCTTCTCTTCTCCCTCCCTTCCTTCTAACACCCTCTCTTCTCTTTCCCCCTCACCCCCTTCCCCCTCACCCCCTCCCTCAGCACTTTCCAACTTCCACCCCCTCTTTCTCGCCTCCCCTCCCCCTCCCGCCACTCCTCTTTCCACTCCACCCTCTTTCTCCCTCCCCTCTCCCCTCCCCCTCCTTTCCACTCCACCCCCTCTTTACTCCCTCCCCTCCCCCATTCCCTCCCCTCCCTTTCAACTCCACCCTCTTTCCCTCCCCTTCCCCTTCCCCCCCCCCCCTCCCTTTCAACTCCCCCCCTCTTTCCTCCCTCCCCTTCCCCTTCCCGCTCCCCTCCCTTTCCACTCCATCCCCTCTTTCTCCTCCTTCCCTCACCCTCCCTTTCCAATCCACCCCCTCATCCCCTCTGGTGATGATTGGTGTAGGAGAAGGGTGGGAGGGGGGGGGAGTGACTGGAATAACACTCGGGAGTTTTGGTGATGGCTGGTGTTGATGGAGGGGGGGGTGGGGGGGGGGGGTAGAGGTGAGGAAGTTTGTTAGTGGGGGTAATTGGTGTTGTCGAATGGTGGTGTGGTCGATGACGTGATGACGAGAATGAGAAGAGAGAGAAAATGACGATCAGAAAGAGACAGAAATAAATTAAAATAAACAGGCACTCCCCCATCCCTCCGTTCCCCCTCCCCTCCTCCTCCTCCCTTCCTCCTCCTCCTCCTCCCTACCCTCCCCCTCCTTCTCTTCCTACCAGTAAACCAATCACACTGATGACGTCATCCATTAAGTCCGTTGCGATTAATAATGACAAGATATAGGAGTGTAATGGGGAGGGAGAGGGAAGGAAAGGGGAAGGAGGGAGGGAGAGGGAAAGGGAAGGAGGGAGGAGAGGAAGGGGGAAAAGGAAGGAAGAGGGAGGAAGGGAGAGAGGGAGGGAAAAAGAAGGAAGGAAGGAGGAGGGAGAGGGAAAAGGGGAGGAAGGGGAGGGAGGGAGAGGGAAAGGGAAGGGAGGGAGGGGAGAGGGAAAAGGGGAGGGAGGGAGGGAGGGAGGAAGGGGGAAAGGGAAGGGAGCGGGAGGGAAAGGAGGAGATGGGAAAGGGAAAGAAAGGAGGGAGGGAGGAGGGAGGGAAAAGGGAGAGGGAGGGAGGGAAAAGAAGGAAGGAGGGTGAGGGAAAGGAAAGTGGAAGAGACAGGGAAGGGGAAAAGGGGAGGGAAGAGGGTGAGAATAAGAATAAAAGGGAGAGAAAGAAGGCACAGACAGACATATACAAAACACAAGCACACAACACATAGACGGAAGAAAGAGACAACGAAAGGAAAAAAAAAAAATCCACGAAAGAACAGTAAAGAAGACAAAATCAGACAAAATCCTCCCCTCTCTTCCCCTCCCCCCCTCCTCCTCTCCTTCTTCTTCTCTCTTTCTTCTTCTTCTTCTTCTACTTCTCTTCTTCTTCTTCTTCTTTCTTCTTCTTCTTCTCTTCTTCTTTCTCTTCTTCTTCTTCTTCTTCTTCTTCTCTTCCTTCTTCCTTCTTCCTCCTCCTCCTCCTCCTCCTCCTCCTCCTCCTCCTCCTCCTCCTCCTCCTCCTCCTCCCCCTTCCATGGCCTATCAACCAAATCTCCTACCACTCCCCCCTCCCTCCCCACTTTCCCCTCCTTCCCCCCCCTCCGACGCCGCAGAAGGGTCGAGGGCGCGAAGGGAGGATCTCTGACGCCCACGAGGAGAAGGGCGTCGAGTGGAGGGGCGCGGAGGGCACTTCGGGGACGTTTTCGTGGGGAGGGAAGAGGGAGGGAAGAGGGAGAGGAGGAAGAAGGGAAGGGAGGTGGGAGGAAGGGAGGAGGGGAGAGGAGAGGAGGGAGGGAGGGAGAGAGAGAGAGAGAAGGGAGGGAGGGGAGGAGATAGGAAGAGGGAAGGAGGGAAATAGAAAGGGGTGAGAGGGGAGGAGAGGGAAGGAGAGGAAAGAGGATAGGAGAGGGAAGGGGAAGATGGGAGGGAAGAGGAGGGGAGGGGAGGAAAAATGGAGATAGGAGAAGGGAAATAAAAAGGGGCGAGAATGGGAGGAGAGAGGGAGAGAAGAAGAAGAGGGGAGGGAAGAGGAGGAGAGAAAGGGGAAGGGATGGAAGGAAGAGAGGGAAGAGGGACGGAAAAGCGAAGAGATGGGAGAGGAAGGATAAAAGAAACGAAGATAGTAGGGGATGAAAGGGAAAGGAGGAAGGAAGGAAGGAGGAAAGGAGAAGAATTATGGAAAGGAGGGAAGGAGGGAAGATTGAAGAGGAAAAGGAAGAAGATACAGGAAAAAGAAAGGGAGAGAACAAAGACAATAAAAGTAAGGATCTAAGAGAGAAGAGAGAGAGAGAGAGAGAAGAGAGAGAGAGAGAGAGAGAGAGAGAGGAGAGAGAGAGAGAGAAGAGAGAGAGAGAGAGAGAGAGAGAGAGAGAGAGAGAGAGAGAGAGAAGAGAGAGAGAGAAGAGAGAGATGAGAGAGAGAGAAGAGAGAGAGAGAGAGAGAGAGAGAGAGAGAGAGAGAGAGAGATGAGAGAGAGAAGAGAGAGACAGACAGACAGAGAGACACACACAAAGAGAGAGAATGAAAAAAAAGGGATGATAGCGAGATAATTCGAGAGAGGGGAGGACATACACACACACAAACACAAGAGACAAAACAGATACAAAGCGAGAGAAAGAGAACCAATACGAGAACAAATACCCCCCCCCCCCCCCTTCCCCCCTCCCCCATACCCAGAAACACGTGCCCGGCATCTGTCTCTCCGAGTTGTTTACCCCCACGCCCCCTCCTCCCCCCCCCCTTTCACCACGCCCATTGAGGGATCCGTTTCCTTTTAAATCTCAGCTGTTCCTTCCCCGGGAGGGAGGGAGGGGAGAGGAGGGTGGGAAGGAGAGGGGGGGAAGGAAAGAAGAGGGGAGGGAAGGGAGAGGGGGAGGGAGGGGAAGATGGGGAGAGGGAGGGGGAGGGAAGGGAGGGGAGGGGAGGGGAGGGAGGAGGGAGGGAGAGAGAAAGAGAGGAGGATGGAGAGAGAGAGAGAGAGAGAGAGAGAGAGAGAGAGAGAGAGAGAGAGAGAGAGAGAGAGAGAGAGAAGAGAGAGAGAGAGAGAGAGAGAGAGAGAAAGAGAAAGAGAGAAAGAGGAGATAGACAGCGAGAAAGAAGGAAGGAAAAGAAACAGGCAAAGTGAAAGAGAAAGAAAGAGCGTGGCGAGATGAAGATAAGAAGAAAGATAATGAGAAAAAGAAGGAGGAAAGGGCGGATCAAGTTGAAAAAAAAGAAAGAAAAGAAAGAAAAGAAAAAAAAAACATCCCGATAATAATACGATAGGAAGAAACAGAAGAAAAGAGAAGAAGGAAAAGGAAAATAACGGGCCGACACACCGGATAAACACGATAAAAACCCAGAACAGAGAAGAGAGAGAGAGAGAGCAATACCCTTATCACAGTAATTAAAAACAAACTCAACGCCTTTATCACCATCACCCAAATCCTCAATATTCAATGAAAAAAAATTGCCTCACACGCCATCCTTATCGCACTAAATAACCTAAAACTCGAGATATTCCAATTTTTTTTTACTTTCCTTCATTAAACCCCGTAACACATCAGGTAATCTACATATTATCATTATGATCATTATCACTATTATTATTATTATTATTATTATTATTATCATCAGTATTATCATTTTATCTTATAATCTATCTATTATATTTTTATCTATTTATCATATTATCATTTATGTATTACTATTATTATTATTATTATATTATCATTATTACTATTATTATTATTATTATATTATTATAATTACTATTATTATTACCACTATTATCATCATCATTCATTATCATTATTATCATTATCATTAATTATCCGCACTGCCATCACTTATTAAACCGCCATTT
Organism: Penaeus vannamei; assembly: GCF_003789085.1. Taxonomy (NCBI): domain Eukaryota; kingdom Metazoa; phylum Arthropoda; class Malacostraca; order Decapoda; family Penaeidae; genus Penaeus; species Penaeus vannamei. The sequence continues at coordinate 173,671 of NW_020868982.1, read as the reverse complement.
TCTCAACCTTCGACCTCATCCACATCTTACCCTAACCTAATCGCTGTAAAAATAATAAATTACCGCAAATCTAGTTTTCATTAACAATATCATTGTAATAAGGCAGCCATAGAGGTCAAAGTCAAGTGTCGCACTGTTTTCGATCAATAATAGGAATGAATATATATATTATAATTTTCAGAGCCTATTTCCAAAATATGTTTAGAATATTTACGTTTCTAATACAATCCAGAAATTCGTTTATCTTAAATACCTAAATTACAAACGTATTTGAGAAATCATGTATTTTAAATATTTACACAATAAAAATATATAACTTATAGCTCGAAGACCAAGAAAAAAGAAAGAAAAGAAGAAAAAAATAATATATATAATGATAATAATAATTTCCATTTCCAATAGCTTCATATACAAAAAATCTTTTCTTTTAACTAAATTACAGGACGTTACATTTCGAAATTTCAGATCCACAGAAGGATAACGAACTTAAAACAATTTACCTGAAAGAGAATCATTTCCACATATTTCTCTTTTATTTTTTCTTTTATATTTTTTTTTTCTTGGATAACAAGGAAACGAGAAAAAAACACAATGAGAAAAAAAAGAAAGCATTATCATTCTTGCATTTCCTTTCTTCGTTTCCCCACGTGACCCGTTCAAATACGCACAAAGAAACGACCGTTAGAAGGACATGTAACGGCTAAATTTGAATTTTTTGTATGGAAATTTCGTTTTTTTTTTTTTTTTTTTTTTTTTTTTTTTTTTTTTTTTTTTTTTAGTCTAATGTAGCTTTTCGTAAGTGTATATTTTTTTTTTTTTTTTTTATTAAAGGATGTTTTCGTATATTTTTGAGTCCTCCCCCTTTTCTCCCCTCTCCCCCTCCCCTTCTTTCTTATCTACTCCCATTCCATTTCTTCCTCTCCGTCCCCATCTCTTTCTCCTTCTATCTATTCTCCCTCTCATTCTCCTTTCCCTTTCGCTTTCCCTATCTCTCCCCCTTCTCTTCCCTCTCCCTTCCCCTCTTTCCCTCTCTCTCACCTCCCACTCTCTTCCTCTCCCCTCCTCCTCTTCTCCTTCCCTCTCTCCACCTCCTCCTCCTTTCCCCTCTCTCCACCTCCCTTTCCCTCCCCCCACCCCAGCCCCCCCCCCATCCTCAACTCCCCACCTGGAACTCCGCTATTGGGTCCAAGGCTACGACCTGCACCTCCAGCATTCCAGATATGTGTGCGAGATTACGAACTCCCTACCCTCCCCTACTCCCCCCTTTTCTCCCTTCTTTTTTCCTACTCCAACCACTCCCTTCCCCCCTTTCCCTTCCCTGTCCAACCACTCCCGTTTCCCCCTCCCTTCCCCACTCCAACCACTCTACTCCCCCCCCTTCCCTTCCCCACACTCCTTCGCTACTAAAACCACTCCCCTTCCCCATTTCCCCTTCCCTACTCCACCCCCCCCTCCCTTCCCTTCCCCACTCCCCCACTCCCCCCTCCCTTCCCTCCTCCACCCCCCCCCTCCGTTCCTCCTCCAACCACATCCCTCCTCCAACCCACTCTTCAGCTCTAAACGCAGATGGACACCTTCACTGCTTGGAGATGGGGGTTGAGGGGATGGGGAGGGGGAGGGGGGGGGTGAAGGGGAGGGGGGGTGGAAGAGGGGAGGGAGGGCAGGGCCAGGGGGGTGGAGAGGGAGAGGGGGGGGAGGAGGAAGGGCCAGGGGGAGGTGGAGAGGGAGAGGGGGAGGGGGATGGGTACTGAGGTAAAAGGAGCCAGGGAGGGGGTTGAGAGGGGGAGGGGGGTGGGGGTACTGAGAAAAGGGCCAGGGGGGGAGGGGTTAGAGAGGGGGAGTGGAGAGCAAATAAGCAAAAACAGGGGTTGTGAGGCTCTCCCCGGTGGCTCCGTTCAGCGTGCATCTGCTGCCTCGACACCCGGGGTCGTGTTGCATGTTTGCGCGGGACAAATGGGACTGTTTGGATCCTCATATTAGACACACACGAACACACACACACGCACACACACACACCACACACACACACACACACACACACACACACACACACACACACACACACACACACACACACACACACACACACACACACACACACCACACACACACACACACATACACGGACGGGGAGGTGGGGGTGGGAAGGGTAGAGAGAGAGAGAGAGAGAGAGAGAGAGAGAGAGAGAGAGAGAGAGAGAGAGAGAGAGAGAGAGAGAGAGAGAGAGAGAGAGAGAGAGAGAATGAGAGAGAAGAGACAAGACAGAGAAAAGAACGACAAAACAAGACAAGCAACAGACATAGAAAGAAAAACAAAACAGACAGACAGAAAAAACAAACAGACACAGAAGGAAAGAAAGAGAAACAGACAGACATAGAAAGAAAAAAACAACAGACACAAGAAAGAAAAAAAAGACACAAGGAAAGAAAGAGAAAAACAGACAGACAGAAAGAAAAAAAACAACACAGAAGGAAAGAAAAGAAACACAGACATAGGAAGAAAAACAAACAGACAGACACAGAAAAAAACAAACAGACAAGAAAGAAATAGAAACAGACAGGACACCACAAACAAACAAAGAGAGTACCCCCCCCCCCTCGCCCGTGCCTCCGTCTCCAGTGGCGAGAGCAGACAAGCAGCCGAGCGAGAGAGGTGAAGGGGCAAGGATACAGCCTACCCTCTGAGCCGTCGCGAGTTCGTGAATGACTAGATAAATATGAATAAATAAATATAGATAAATAGATAAATGAAATATAGATAAATATGAATAAATAAATAATAAATATAGATAAAATGAATAGATAAATATGCAAAAGTGTCTACAGTCAGATCGCTAGACGTCGTATGAGGAGAGCGTGGCACTGGGCTGCTCAAGGGTGCCAAGTGCAAGGGTGAGAGGAGAGAGGGCCTGGTCATCTTNCATCACACCACCATCATCAACCAATCGCCATCAACCATCATCATCACACCACCATCATCACATCACCATCACCACCATCATCACCACCATCACTCAATACACCGAATCCACTTTATCATCACCCAGGCATCGCGTGTCATTATCAAGTCATTAATCTTGTCACAGGCGATTATCTATGTCACTATCGACGATAAATATCTATTTTTAGACTGGAATCTCTTCAAATGTCCATCACTGCCGCAATTTCGTTATTTTATGACATCATCGCCAAGTCCTCTTCGGATGTCAGTTATTAAAGGGTTGAGGCGGAGTTTTGCTTTTAATTGTGTTTTTTCTGTTTTTTTCTGTTTTTTTTTGTCATTTATTTATTTATTTTATTTTAATTATTTTTTACTTAATATTGTTTCATACTTGCTTTCTGTTTTTTTTATTTTTTTTTTTTTGTGTTTGCTTTTTGTTTCTTGTCTTTATTCTTACTCTTTTCTTAACACTTTCTATTTTTTTCCTCCTATTATCCTCCTCCTCCTCCTCCTCTCCTTCTCTCCTCCTTACTTTCTCCGCCTCCTCTACTTACTCCTACTCTTCCTTCTCCTTCTTTTCTTTCTACTCCTCCTCCTCTTCCTCTTTTTCTTCCTACTCCAGTTCTCCTCCTCCTCCTCCTCTTCCTCCTCCTCTTCCTCCTCCTCCTTTGCTTCCTACTCCTATTCCTCCTCCTCATCCTCATCCTATTGTTCCTCTTCCTCTCCTTACTTATTCTTCTTTTTCTTTTTTCCTTTTCTTTTCCTTCGTCTTTAAGATACAAATTCCTCCACTTCCTCCTCCTGCTTTGCGTAAGAGACGTAAATTATTCTAGAGAAACGTTGATTGACTCCATTTTGAAAATCCTTCCGGGAGACGGAGGCAAACAGCTAATTATCAATAGATTTATCTAATTTGCCGAAACTTTATTAGCGACTACACACAATGATCCAGTTTTATGGTGTTTTAAGGTTATTATAGACACATACAATATTGTATTATGTGTAGGTACATACATACATGCACACACACACACGCACGCACGCACACGAATACACACACAGACACACACACACACACACACACACACACACACATACACACACACACACACACACACACACACACACACACACACACACACACACACACACACACACACACACAAAAAAAACACACACTCAACACACACACACACACACACACACACACACACACACAACACCACACACAAACAAACACACATACACTCTCACACACAATACAAAACAAGCACACACACACTCACTTACACAACAACAAACAAACAAACACACACACACACAAACAAACAAACAAAACACACCTTCTAATAATAGATCTTAGAAGAAGAAAAAAATAATGAAAAATTAACCCAGTACCGAATCAAAACAATGCCATCAACATCTAAATCAGCTGGAACTTGCCTTCAATTGCTGAAGCTCGTTGTCATACATTATGCTAATGAACACGCAAGGAAATTATGCTGAAATTAAACCTTTTTTTCTGTATTTTTTTTTCTTTTTTTTACTCGACTTCACTGGATCTTTGTTTTTTGTTGTTTTGTTTGTTTGCTTGATGGGTTGATTAGTTGTTTTGTTTCGTGTGCGTTCTAATAGCGTATTTGTTCCGTTATTCTTTGTTTTCTGTTTATTTCTTTTATTGTCTTATTTGATCTTCTGCTTTGCTCCTCTCTCTCTCTCTTTTTTTCTATCTATTTTATCTATCCCTATCTCTATCTTCTATCTTCTATCTATCTATCAATCTCTCTCTATCTATATCTATCTTCCTATCTATTGTATCTATCTTCTCATCTCTCCTCCTCTCTCTCTTCTCTCTTCCTCTCTCTCTCTCTTCTCTTCTCTCTCTCTCTTCTCTCTCTCTCTTCTCTCTCTCTCTCTTTTCTCTCTCTCTCTCCTCTCTCTCCTCTCTCTCTCCTCTCTCTCTCTCTCTCTCTCTATCTCTCTCTCTCTCTCTCTCTCTCTCTCTCTCTCTCTCTCTCTCTCTCTCTCTCTCTCTCTCCTCTCTCCTCTCTCTCTCTCTCTTTTCTCTCTCTCTCTCTCTCATCTTCTCTCTCTCTCTCTCTTCTCTCTCTCTCTCTCTCTCTTCTCTCTCTCTCTCTCTCTCTCTACATTACGTAGTCCTCTCCATTCCCATTCCCGGGAATCCTCTCTTTCCACTATCATCGTCATTATATCTGCATCTTCATCATTATATCATTACCATATCTACGCCATTATCAGCATGCCTGGAGCATCTTTCTCTTCCTTTTCCCTTTCTCCTTCTTCTCTTCTTTCTTCTTTTTCTTCTCTTCTTCTCTTCTTCTTCTCCTTCTCTTCTCTTCTTCTTCTTCTTTTCTTCTTCCTCCTCTTCCTCCTCTCCTCCTCTCCTCCTCCTCCTCCTCCTCCTCTCCTCCTGTTGTTGTTGTTCGTTGTTGTTCTAATTAATCTAATTTTTTTTTCTCTCCGATTTCTTTTCATTTTACATAAGGCAATTGTAGTCTTTTTAGGTATAAGTGTATATTGTATATCTGTTGTATGCCTATGTATATGTTTATTTTTATATTCTTGTCCTTCCAGAGCCAAAATAAAGGTAAAAATCGATAAAAAATGTAAAATAATTTAGATTTTTCGAGGAACAGCTAGAATAGAATAAATATGTATATAGAGATGGGTGGATGAATAAATAAATGAATGTATATATATATATATATATATATATATATATATATATATATATATATATATATATATATATATGATAATAAGAAGTAACAGCGATAGGAAAAGTGACATAAGAAGAAAGGAACAAGAAGAAAAAGAGACAGGGTATAGATTAAGAAGAAGAAAAAGAAAAAGAGCGAAAACGATGAATGTAGTCGAAGTCGAAGAAGAAACAGAGCAAGAAAAACAAAAACGAAAAGAAGAAAAACAAAAAAAGAAAAAAGAAGAAAAGATCGAGTGCAAAAAAGAGAAAGAACACCACCACCACCCCACTACACACCCCCACCACCACACTACCGTCACCACCCCACCACCCCACTCCCACCACCCTCACACCCCACCTCACCTCACCACCCCACCTCACCCTTCACCACCCCTCCACCCTCACCCTCACACCCATCACCACCCACCACCCCCACCCTACCCCCTCACACCACCCCACCCACCTCACCCCTCACCCCACCCTCCACCACCCCACCACCACCCCACCAAACAAACAAAACACGGGGCCCGAACACGTGTATGGAGGCAGCCCCTTTAATACGGGATGTCAAAATTACTCCGGGTCTCTCTCCCTAATCACTGATTCTGAACACAGAGGCAGGAATAATCTTGTGCACGCGTACTTGGCGGGTCTCCTGGGAAGGGAGATCAGCTAATGGGACGAGAGGGGGGAGAGGGAAGAAGAGAGGGAGAGAGGAGAAGAGGGAGGAAGAGAGGAGAGAGGGGGAGAGAGGAGAAGAGGAGAGAGGGGGGGGAGATAGGAGGAGAGAGGGGAGAGAGGGGAAGGATAGAGAGGGAAGGAAGGGAAAGGGGGAGAGAGAGGGAGAGGGAGGAAGAGGGGGAGGGATGGAAGGATAGAGAGAGAAGAAGAGGGGGAGATAGGGAAGAATAGAGAGAGGGGAAGGATAGAGACGGAGAAGAGAGGAGAAGAGGGGTAGGATAGAGAGGAAGAGAGGGGGGAAGGATAGAGATGAAGGAAGAGGGGAGGGAGGGGAAGGGAGAGGGAGGAAGAGGGGGAGGCGGGGAAAGATAGGAGGATGGAAGGAAGAGGGGGGGAGGGAGGGGAAGGATAGAGAGGGAGGAAGAGGGGGAGGGGGGGAAGGATAGAGGGGGAAGGAGGGGAAGCATCGAGAGGGAGGAAGAGGGGGGAAACAGGGAAGGGGAGAGAGGGGGAGAGGGGTAAGATGAGAAGGATAGAGAGGGGGAAGGGGGGAGAGAGGGGAAGGATAGAGAGAAATGAAGAGGGGGAGAGAGGGAAAGGGGGAGGATAGAGAGGGAGACGAGAGGGGGGAAGGGAGATCAGTAAATGGGAGACAAGAGGGGGAAGGAGGGGACGGATATAGGGGGAAGAGGAGGAGGATAAAAAGAGGAAAAGGAAGTCGGAGAGAGAGAGAGAGAGAGAAGAAGAAGAAGAAGAAGAGTAGAAAGAAAAAGAAGAAGGAAAGAGACAACGAGAGAGAAGGAAGAAGGACAGAGAAAGAGAGAGAGGAATAGGAAATGAAACAAACAGACAGAAAATGAAAAAAAAAGAGTTAGAAGCGCATTTGAACAAGAATTATTCATTTGTCCATCTATGCATCATTAATCAATCCTCTTATTCAATTTATTCGTTCATTTGTTTAGCTCTTTGTTTATTCACCAACCTCCATTTGTTTATTTGTTTGTTTAGTAACCTGTAAACCAACCAATTGCTCTTCACATGCACCATTAGGCACCCTATGTACTGAATGGCATTAGTGTATGTATGTAATAGTACACAAGGGTAACCCAATTTACATTTTAACGTTATAAATTGGTATTATAAGATTATAAGGGTTCTGAAATAAAATGTTTTTCTAGAGTACCCTTTCCCTTTCTCCCCCCGCTCTCTATAGGGATGAAATATTTTCCTTTTTATTTTCTTCTGAAATAAAATATAGAGTATCCTTTTCCTCCCCCCCCCCCCGTCTCTCCTCTCTCTATAGGGATATAGTATTTTCCTTTATATTTTCTGAAATAAAATGTTTATTCTAGAGTATCCTTTCCCTCTCTCCCTCACTATAGGGATATAGTATTTTCTTTTTTTCTTCATCTTCTTCTGAAATAAAATATTATAGAGTATCCTTTTTTCCCCCCCCCCCCTGTCTCCCTCTCTCTATAGGTATATAGCATTTTCCTTTTTATTTTCTTCTGAAATAAAATGTTTATTCTAGAGTATCCTTTTTCCTCTCCTCTTCTCCCCCTCCCTCCCCTCCCCCTACCACCCCCGCTCTCTCCTCTGTATAGGGATATAGCATTTTTCCTTTTTCTTTTCTTTTTTTTTCCTTAACAACAGAACTACGTCATTTTGGTGTCGCTTCGTGTTGACGCAAACACTGTCGTTTGGTGCGTAAGGGTCAATTTCTAACACTCTTTATTCGCCTTTCGTCAGCGGCAGACACGCCCTTAGCCCCGCCCATTGGACCCTTAGCTGCTATGTTTATTTTTTTACCCATTTTGTATATTCGTCATTTCATCTTGTATTCTCTCTCTCTCTCTCTCTCTTTTCTCCTTTCTTTTAGTTTCTCTTCTATTTCTTTTTTGAAATGTCTTTGTTCATTCTCTAATTCTCTTTTTTTCAGTTCTTTATTCTT
>NW_020868982.1:150377-157877 GCF_003789085.1 Penaeus vannamei | reverse complement strand
GGGGGAGGGGGGGTGTGTGTTTGTGTGGATGGAAGGAGGGGGGCGTTGTGTGTTTGTGGTGGATGTGTGTGGATTCGAGGGGAGGGGGTGTTGTGTGTGAGTGGATGGAAGAGTAGTGTGTGTATGTATGTGTGTGTGTCTGTGTGTGTGTGTGTGTGTGTGTGTGTGGACGGAAGGGGGAGGGAGACAAACAGACAGAGAGACGGAGATATTTATAACTCATCCGACCTTAATGTTGAAAGCTCCGACAGCCATGCGTCATCCTGTGGTCTTTTAAAACAAGTTGCAAAATAGATGAGAAATGTATGAACCTCAATCGAAATATTTCCTGCAAGTTGCAAGAGAGATTTGTCATCTTTTTGTAAGTTATTGAAGAGCATATGTTATTTGATGTCGAATTGCAAAATAACAATCATGATTATGGGATTGATATAATGTAATGTTAATGATAATGATGATGACACTGATGATATGATAGTAATAATGATGATGATAAGAAATAATGATGATAAGAAATAATGGTAATAGTAGTAATGATGATATGTAATGATGCTAATGATAGTGGTGATAATGATGATTATATTGACGAAAATGATAATACCATAAATGATAATAATGATAATGATAATACCATAAATGATAATAATGATAAAGATGATAGTGATGATGATAATAATAATTATAATCATAAAGACAATAATCATAGTGATTATCATTATCATTATCACTGTTATCATTATCAACATTATCATTATCATTACCATCATCATTACTATAACTATCATCATTATCATCATCATAACGATAATAATAAATATTACTATTATCAAAATATTATTAACAACAGCATCCATGAAGTTGCAAAGCGCCAGGCAAATGTTGATATTTTTCCTGTAAACGCAACACCCGCTCCCCCCCCCTCCTGACCCATCCACCACCCCCACCCTCCACCCAAACTCCCCCCCCCGCCTCCATCCCCACCATCCCCCCCTCCCCCAATCAACCCCGGCGCGTCCATTTCACAAGAGGTGTTAATGCTTCCGTTCAAATAAATACAGAGAGAGAGTGACAGCTGGGAGATCGCTCTGTTTGTCCATTCATTTCATTTCCGCAGAGAAGGGCATTTGCACCTAAATATCTTTTTTCTTTTGCTTTTTTTCTTATTTATTGTTTTTTTTTCTTGATGGAATGATAGAATAGAGATAGAGAGAGAGAGAGAGAGAGAGAGAGAGAGAAAGAGAGGCAGGAGGGAGGAGGAGAGAGAGAGAGAGAGAGAGAGAGAGAGAGAGAGAGAGAGAGAGAGAGAGAGAGAGAGAGAGAGAGAGAGAGAGAAGAGAAGAGAGAGAGAGAGAGAGAGAGAGAGAGACAGGGAGGGAGGGGAAAAGAGAGAGAGGGAGAGACAGAGACAGAGAGAGAGAGAAAAAAGAATATGAAAGAGAGAGAGCAGGAAAGACCAGAACCAGTGAAGAATAGAAAAGGAGTTTTGGAAAGTAAGAAAGAATCAGAAAATAGAATAAAGATCTCGCGATAAAAAAATTAAAGAGAAATAGCGATGAAAAAAGAGAACACAAGTAAGAGGAAAATTAAGAAGTAGAAAAGGAAATAAGGAAACGAAATAGAAAAAATAATAAAATGGAAAAGAAGCGTAAGGAAAACGAAAAAGAAGAAAATATGGAATAGGAAAAACAAAAAGAAGTACAAAAGGAAGATGCAAGAAGAAAACGAACAAGGTAAAGGGGAAGAACAAGGAAGGAAAAAATATAAACAAGAAGTAAGACAAAAAAAAAAACGTACACACGAAAGAAAAAGCAATAAAAGCCAAAAAGGAAGATAAAAAAGTAGAAAACCCGCACAGAAAAATATAAAAGTTAGAAAAGAGAAAGGAATAAAGACACCTACACAGAAAATACAAAAAAGAAGCCAACTGCAAAAGAATGAAAGCCAAAAAAAAAAAAAAAGACAAAGCAAAAAATAATAATACCCCCCTCAAAAAAAAAAAACTCCACACGAAAAAAAGAAACAATACACAAAAAAAAAAAAGAAAAAGAAAGACAAAACAAACACACAAAACAAAACACACAACAAAACCACTCACCACAAAAAAACAAAACCAAAAAACACGAAAAATAAGACATCCCCCAAAAAATACACAAAAAAAAATAAATAAAATCCCCTCCCTCCCTCCCTCCCTCACCCCTTCCCCCCCAAAAAGCCCCCAAACAGATTCCCGAGCCAAGAAACCATTCCAGGCCATTCCATATTCCAAGGAGGTCAACCCAGTTTTACATTCCAAGAGATTCAACAAGGATCATATTCTCTATGTTTTTACTACCGCTCGTAACCCCTAAGGCCTCTCCGGTGCAACGCCTTTCAACTAAATCTTCTCGAGGGAAGTCCGGGGTTTTCTACGAATTAAAAAAAGGAAAAGAAAAGATAAAAGGAAATAGAAAGAGAGGAAAAAAGGAAAGAAAAAGAAAAAAGGAAAGAAAAGGAGAGGAAAAAGGAAAAAGGAAAAGAGAGGAAAAAGAAAAGAAAAAGAAAAAAAATGAGAAAAAGAAAGAAAAGAAAGAAAAGAGAGGAAAAGGAAAGAAAAAAGGGAAAAGAAAAAGAGAAAAAGAAAGAAAAATGAAAGAATAGAAAAAGAGAGAAAAGGAAAGAAAAGAGAAAAAAATAAGAAAGAAGAAAAAGGAAAAACGGAAAAAAGAAAAAAGAAAAAAAGATAAAAGATAAAAGGAAAAAAAACAAAAAAGATAAGAGAGAAATGAAAATAAAGAAGAGAGAAAAAATCTCGATTGGATGTGATGTAACTTTGACGCGGAACTCAAGATGGGCAGTTTTTTGCCTTTATTTGTTACAATTATTTTTTTATTTTTATTATTTTCATTATCATTCAAAGTTGTTGTTACTGATGTTCTGATTATCATTATTATCATTGCTGCTGTGTCTGTTATCATCTTTATTTTTTTATTATTATCATTATTGCTATTATTTTTATCATTGTTATTATTATAATCATTATCATCTTTATTGTTTGATAATTATGACTGTTTATTGATATAATTATTCTCCTCATTTTAGTCTCTCTCTCTCTCTCTGTATCTATCTATCTATATCTATCTTCTATCTCTCTCATTCTCTACTCTCTCTCTCTCTCTCTCTCTCTCTCTCTCTTCTCTCTCTCTCTCTCTCTCTCTCCTCTCTCTCTCTCTCTCTCTCTCTCTCTCTCTCTCGGCTCTCTCTCTCACTCACTCATTTATTCACTCTGTCTCTCTCGCTCTATCTATCTATCTATCTTTCTCTATCTATCTCTCTCTATCTCTCTCTCTCTCTATCTATCTATGTCTGTCTCTCTCTCTCTCTCTCTCTCTCTCTCTCTCTCTCTCTCTCTCTCTCTCTCTCTCTCTCTCTCTCTCTCTCTCTCTCTCTCTCTCTCTCTCTCTCTCTCTCTCTCTCTCCCTCTCTCCTCTCTCCCTCTCTCCTCTCTCCTCTCCTCTCTCCCTCTCCCTCTCCTCTCCCTCTCCTCTCCCTCTCCCTCTCCCTCTCCCTATCCCTATCCCCTCTCTCCTCTCTCTCCTCTCTCTCTCTCTCTCTCTCTCTCTCTCTCTCTCTCTCTCTCTCTCTCTCTCTCTCTCTCTCTCTCTCTCTCTCCTCTCTCTCTCTCTCTCTCTCTCTCTCTCTCTCTCTCTCCATCCTCCATCCATTCACACATACACACGAATTTATTCATTCAATTATTCCCGCACCGGCAACTGCTCGCTCAAACACCGGGTACGTTGCATTTGTTTGTTTTGTTTGTTTGTTTGTTTTTGCGCCGACATGATTTCCCTGTCGGTGCGTCATGAGGTAGAATCGGCGGAATAAAGCACAAGGCAAATGTACTTATCGGTCCTCGAGGGAAAGAAAATAGAATTGGAGAGGTTTGTGAATAGAAAGAGATGTTGTTTTTGTTTGTTGTTTGAAGTTGTTGCTTTATCTGTTGGGGGAGGGGATGTTTTTTTATGTTTTTTTTTTTTTTGTCTGTCTTTCTCTCTCTTTCTCTCTTTCTCTCGCTTTCTCTCTGTCTGTCTGTCTGTCTGTCTGTCTGTCTGTCTGTCTCTCTCTCTCTCTCTCTCTCTCTCTCTCTCTCTCTCTCTCTCTCTCTATATATATATATATATATATATATATATATATATATATATATATATATATATATATATATATATATATATATATATATTCTTTTACTCTTTGTCCCTATCTCTCATACGCGAGGTACCCAAGGTAGCTTAGGGGGGGAGGGGAGGGGAGGAAGAGGGAAGAGAGGAGAGGGGGAGGGGAGGGGGAGGTGAAAGGGGCGTGGCGTGGAGTCTTTCTCTTAGTTCTCTCTGTGTACTTAGTCGTTGTGGATGATGGTTATGGAGAGAAAGAGAGGGGAGAGAAGCAAGAGGGAGAAAGAGAATGAATGAAATGAAATAATAGAGAAAAGAATACGTCATGAGAGAGGGGGAAGGAGAGAGAGAGAGAGAGAGAATTAATGAATATAACAAAGAAAAGAAAGAGACAGAGAGAGATAGAGAGAGAAAAGCGAGAGAGAGAGAGAAAGATAGATAGATAGAGAGAGAGAGAAAGAGAGAGAAATGGATATGAATAAAAGAGAAAGGGAGATGAAATTCATGATTTTTTTTTTTGGGGGGGGGGGGGGCGAGCGAAAAAAGGAAGACGTTTATATTTAGAATGTAAATAAAGATAAGCCCCTAGATTGTGTAAATATTCTATATATATCTTTTTGTAGATTTAAGATTATTCTTTTGTCAGAGATATGTGTGTTTGCTTACATAAATGTGCGGAAATTGGCCTGTGTGTGTGTGTGTGTGTGTGTTGTGTGCGTGTATACTTACGTGTGCGTGTACGTGTGTGTGTGTGTGCTTACGTGTGCGTTAAAGCATTTGAATGGTTGCATACGCTTCTCTGCTTGCTTTTGTGTACATTGACGTGTGCGTGTGTTTGTGTGTGTGCGTGTGTGTGAGTACGACCTCGCTCTCTTTCACACAAAATCCCAGCGCCATATCCGAAGCAAATCTTATTCTGATCCAAACATATTGGCCGCGCGACATTACATAGGAAGTGTTCTATTATCTAGAAAAAAAAAAAAAAAAAAAAATCAAAAACCTTTTACGCTCTCCCTCTCTCTCTTTCTCCCCTCTCCCATAACCCTCTCTCTTCCTTCCCTCTCTTCCTCTCTCTCCTCTCCTCTCCTCTCTCTTCCTCCCCTCTCTCCTCTCCTCTCTTTCCTCCCACTCCCCTCTCTTCCTCCCCTCCTCTTCCTCTCTCTCTTCCTCCTCTCTTCCTCCCCTCTTCTTTCTCCCTCTCCCACTCCCCTCTTCTCCCCTCTCCCCTCTCCCCTCTCCCTCTCCCCTCTCCTGCTCTCCCTCTCCCCTCTCCCCTCCCCTTCTCTCCCTCTCCCCCTCTCCCCCTCCCCCTCCCCCTCCCCTTCTCCCCTCCCCTCCCCTCTCCCCTCTCTCCCCTCTCCCCTCTCCCCTCTCCCTCTCCCCCTCCCTCTCCCTCTCCCCCTCTCCCCCTCTCCCCTCTCCCCTCTCCCCTCTCCCCTCCCCTCCCCCTCCCCCTCTCCCCCTCTCCCCTCTCCCCTCTCCCCTCTCCCCCTCTCCCCCTCTCCCCTCTCCCCTCTCCCCCTCTCCCTCTCCCCTCCCCCTCCCCTCTCCCCTCTCCCCCTCTCCCCCTCTCCCCCCTCCCCTCCCCTCTCCCCTCTCCCCCTCTCCCCCCTCCCCTCTTCCCTCTCACGGGTAATCGCCCTATTTATCTTTTGAATTTTCCGATATTTCCCTGATGCTTTGATTGACGCTCGCTGCTAAAACCGGATTTATCTAGGGCTGGGGGGGAGGGGGAGGGGGAAGGGTAGGTGGCGGTAGGGAGGAGGAAGGAGGGGGTAGGGGAGGGAGGTAGGGGAGGGAAAGGGGTAGGTGGCGGTTAGGTAAGAGGAAGGAGGGGGTAGGGGATAGGGAGAGGGGGGGAGTAGGTGGCGGTAGGGACGAAAAGAGGGGTAGGGAAGGGGGGAGGGGAGAGGGAGTAGGTGGGTAGGGAAGAGCGAGTTGGTAGGGGAAAAGAGAGGGAGTATTAGATAGTGGGGAATGGGGGAGGGGAGGGACAGGTGGCGCCAGGAGGGGGAGGAGGTAAGAGACCAATGGAATAGGTGGTGATGTGGAGTTGGGGATGGGGAAGGGGGGGGATAGGGAGGGGGAAGAAAATGGGGTAGGTAGGGATAGGGGCAGATGGGGGGGGATAGAGGAGGAAGGGGAGGGGTTAGATTGGGGCAGAGGGTGGGGGTGGGGTGTAGGGGAAGGAGGGGAAGAGGGGTAGGATACAGAGCGTGATAATCCTACTTTGCGCTCCATTCTCTGCCAGATGGTGTTCCAGGGGAGCGCCTCCTCCTCCCCCCCTTCTCTAGCACCCCCTCCCGCCCCCTCCCCACCCTTCCTTCTATTTTCTCTCCGACCCTCCTTCCCCTCCCCCATTCTCCCCTTCTTCCCTCCCCCCTTTTCTCTCCTCCCCCTCTCCTCCCATCCTCCTCTTCTCCCCCTCCTTTCTCTCTCTCTCTCTCCTCCTCCCCCCTTCCTCCCCTCCTCCCCCCTCCCCCATTCCTCCCCTTCTTCCCTCCTTTCTCTCCTCTCTCCTCCCCCTCCTCCCCCTCCTCCCCCTCCTCCCCTCCTCCCCCACTACTTAGCGCGGCCGGGTGCTAATCCTGAGGCAAAACAATTATTCGGATAAACGCGATGTATGGCTCACAATAGGGGAAGAGGGGGGAGGGGGGAGGAGGGAGGGTTATCCTCAACAGCCCTGTGACATCTATGGCGGCCGTGACTGATGCCAGTGTCAGTTTAAATGCCCTTTTTCGGGGGGGGGGGGGTCGTTTATTTGGCGTTTTATTTTATTTTTTTATTTTTATTATTTTTTTTTTTTTTTTTTTTTTTTGAGAATCATATGTTGTGCTATGTTACATAAACTCGAAACTGTGTATCAATATTTATGTGCGTTCACATTCGAACATACGGATTGCTGTTCATACATTCAAACACATATAAGATTATTATTTTTAATAGTAGTAGTAGTTGTGGTAGTAGTAGTAACACTATTTGGAGTATCAATATCATTATCATTATAATTACAATCATTATTTTATAATTATTGTCATCACTATTATTAGAATTACCCTTATTATTACTATAAGTAGTATAATCATTATTTTTATTTCGTTATTATCTTTCATTGTTATAATAATGATCTATAACAAATTATCAATAGTATCATTAACATCATCATCATCCTTATCACCATTATCATCATTATCATTATCATCAACATTATTATCATTATCTTTATTAATGTTATTGTAGAATACTGCGCAATTTTAACTATTTGTTTTCTTAAAAGGAAAGAAAATCTGATTTAGTTGGTAAGTATCCAAGGAAAGTCGTTCAAACCGCGCGCCATTACCCATACTCC
>NW_020868982.1:114795-116674 GCF_003789085.1 Penaeus vannamei | reverse complement strand
GGTTGCAACAATAAAGGAATGTTAATGCAGCAATACTTTAGCCATTAGCAAGGTCTAGCCAGGTTGCAACCACTTCATTGAATTGTAAAAGCACAACTTTTGTCTTGTATTTATATTAGAGAAAATAATGAATAGTGAGAGATATTTTTATGTTTTTATTTGATTTATAAACTCAAAACTATTAATTTCTACTTTACAGGCAGTACATTTAACAAGAGCAGTGGCCACACTTTTGCACATGACGCCAGATGAGGAAACCCTTTTGAGGGAAACTCTGGAGTGGAAAATGTCATGGTTTGGATCAAAGCCAAATTTGGGGAAAGGTCAGAAGTCTTTGACAATTCCTCCATCAAACTGACACATAATGTGGTGGCTATAGCTGGACTTTGGTCTAGGAATCTTTGTGATAATGTGCATGACTCATTTTGGGAGGTTGACCTGTTTACAACTGTTATTGACAGTGCACGGAAAAGATTTGGTTTATAAAAAAAATTCAAGCATATTTTTATTTAAGTAGCAGATATTACATTATTTACTTCTTTGTTCAGTAGCCCGTTTTATATGATTACAATAATCCCATATATTTATGAATTGATACTTTTCTGGAAATAAAAGTATTGCGTAGAGTGAATAAGAACACAATACTTAAAACCATAAGATATCACTCTATCAGACTATTTTGGGGCTTTTAAAAAGTAGATATTTTGAGCAAGGGAAATTTTAGTTTTATATTTGATGCAAGAATATTGATTAGTAGGATAAACAGAACAGGAAATACTTTATTTTGAATTAGTTTAAAGATGATTAAGAAAAATAATTGACCACAAGTAAATAAAAATAAACAAATAAGAGAGGATTTTTCAAGTAAATGGTGCAGTTGGATAAATGGTGTTCATATATCTATGGCCAATATCTTTTTATTTTCCCTTCTTTGTCCTAATTCTTTATTTTCCCCATTGCATGTAAAGTTGATGATCATGTGCAAATTAAGCTTTATAGATATGGATGTTACTGAAGTATGTGTGTTATGATTTACCCAAAAATTTAAGCACTGCACCAGATTCAGTCTACAAGCTGCTACATGTCAAGGCTACAAAACCAACTCAGTGCCCCACTGTTCCAGAAGGATAGTACTTTTAATGATACCTTTTTTAATAAAATTATGATTTGGATGGAAATAATTATTCTGCCCAGTCAGGGGCAATGGCATTTGCTTAACCACCTTCGCTTGGCAGATCTGAATTAGGAAGTATATCACAAGACTAGCTCATCACCACAATATTCTCAAAGGATAATACTTTATGCTGTTGCCTTGTGTGTAAGGTTTGGATTAGCGACTTAAGAGCTACAATATGAGGTGCACAGCTAACACCCACCACCACTACACACACTTTCACTCGACAGTCAACCAAATGAAACCAATGCAACACAGCACTGTTCCAGAATAATGCCTTTACCCCTCTCAGCCAGGTGGCATGTACATACATGTCATGGCTGTTGTTAGAAAAGTTGATTTTAGTCTCAGTGACTGCATTTCAGAGTGACATGCATACAGGAATAGAATAAATATTTCTGGGTGTTATTTTTGAGTTGCTTAGAAAAATATTTGTTTTAACAATATTAAGGTTGAACACTTACTTCAGTGTTGGTTATTGATAGCAAAGCAATAACCTGGTAAAATGTTAATTTCATATGGAAGAATATTAACCCAATACCGCTGGTATATTTTGAAGCCACAAATAAAAGATTCCGGGCAACTACAAAATCAGCATGCGGGGCTGGCCCAGACTCTGTCCGTGCACTAGCCATGGCCCACTGCTGCGTCGGAGCGCAAGCCCCGAGACAGCTTCACACTGATTGGACATCCGGCAATGTTTAT
>NW_020868982.1:79795-104795 GCF_003789085.1 Penaeus vannamei | reverse complement strand
TTTATTTATGATAATGAAGGGTTCCTTACCATCAACAGCCTTCAGAACACTCTTGGGGAAAAAGTCAATTTTAGTTTTGGGTTCAACAGGGTAAATGGAAGTGGAGCTACTTGGTTATATGTATGTTGCATTTTCCAATGTCTATATTTGTCATTAGATGTCCTGTATCCAGATGGTAAGATTATTTTCCCTGCACAGACTCCAGATCATCTCTTTGGGTAGTTTATATCTCAGTGCAGTAATACTAACAATAAGCAACATTTTGTTATTTGTCACATCATCCAGGTTGTAGGATTTTATATTGACACATTTATTATTGTTGACACTATGATTATTATAATGTTATCAAAATGCCAGAGTGAAAATACAGTTTTTCCAGAAATAAAAGAAAGGGTTTAAATGGTGAGGTAAAAAGTACTATCAATTGACTCCTTGGTGACTAACTACTTGTGGAGCCATCAATGTGAAAACAATAAACCAAAATCACAGTGGATATGACATGTATGTCATTCCATCTCAGCGCCTTAGATTTATACACCTTTTAAGATTCTAGTCAAAATATTTTTAGTTTTTTTCCAGAACTTTATTTTATGAATATCAAAATACAAAAAAAATCTTTAGATATTGTAACATATTAATTATATTTATTAATCTGACCCTGTATATACAGAGAATGATTTTGTTGTAAGATGTATGTATTGCAATAAAGGCATTATTAAAAATAGGTGAACAAGAATTGTAGATCTTGTACAACATATAAATTTTCAAATATATTTTCTCTGATATGATTAGTTTTGTTCCATATTTTAATATGATGTTTAATATGCTAATATATCAATCAGTCTGTTGTGGAATATATAAGAATGTCTGAAAGTGAAATTACTATATGTCATAAAGCATGGAATTTTTGTTTTTGTCATTGTCTTGATTTATTGTAATATAAGGAATAGTTTAGCAGATGTAATTATGAAAGGATTTTGAATGTGGAGTAATGAATTATGTAGGGAACATATGGCTGAGACTTGTTCATTTTGCCAAGTATTTTTTTGCCAAAACAGAAACTATGTACATAGATTTGTTTAATATATTACAGAATTTGTGAATTTTTTTCCTTACATCCCGTAATTGTCCTTGTCTTTTTAACCAGCTATAACAGAACATGTTACAAGCCAAGTGGCAAATGTATGAACATATATATTTGAAACAGTTATGTGAAATTGGCCCTCTTACCATATTATTATATAGTTTGTATTATTCATTATTAAGGGGCAAAGTGGATTGGTATAAAAAATTGAAACCAATAAAAGTTATGTATTTTTAATGATAAGTAATTTCCTTTATCCAGTGGTAGACAGTCCACAACAAAAAGACATTTCAAATTTTATCATGCTAGCAAATCACTACTAGTTCCAACAGATATCCAATGCTGCCACCATTATCTATAATTGCATAAATGTGAAATTCTGTGTTTAATATTTTTTTGCATGTGCCGCCCATACAAAATACAAATAACACAAGTAGGATTACCTCTGTAGTTTTGGCCCATACACAACACAAGTGACCCCCCCCCCAATCCCTTGCCCATTGTTGTCGGGCAAGGGTCCCAATACAGGGGATCTCCCCTGCCTAGGGCCTCAGCCCTCGACAACTAATTTTACATGTTTTTTTCTTTCTCCAGCTTTTTGTTTCTGTCCCTTCTCCAAACCCTTCTACTATCTTCTTCCTAAGGTGTAAGAGCCGTGCTGAAAGGATGAAAGGATGACCTTGTGCCAGTCCTGAACGGCTTGCGGGAACTATGGGCACGGTACTTCCGATTTAATTGTCTAGCCCTTACCTTCAAGTGCATGAGGGTGGACCGTTTATAGTTTTATATGATCAAGGTTCCCCATGACCAGTAATTAAGATGTAATCCCCTTATTAGGGCCAATGAGGCTTGCCCCTTTATCAAATAGCCCCACCCCAGGCTCTCCTTTGACCACGACTCCGAACAATGAAACTGCTACCCACTCCTCAATGCCTATTAGTGCATTACCCACCCAAGCAGTCTCAATCTCCAGAAGACATTCCTTCCCACCCAACTCCCTCAAATTCATCAACTCTACCCCCACAACCTTCATCAAGCACCCCATCCTCCCTTATTACTACCTTACAGCCTTATTCTCCATCATTCCATAATACTCCCTCTTCCACACGTCCCTGACCATCCACCACCACCAACCCTACAGATATCTTAAATACTCTGTTTAGCCCAGCTAAATCGGACCGATTTTTCGTGAACCCTTCTACAGCTCCTTACTCAGGCGACACCTCTTCCAACAATGCCTCCAAAAACAAGTGGACAGAGTCCCTTTCTATACCAGACGCGAACGCTCCCGTCTTGTAAGTCAGATCAGAAACTGAATCTATAGCACTATCAAATATAACTGATCATTCTGGCAACCCCATTCTTGCAGAACCTCATTCAACCCTTAATACCTGTACTGGAACTATCTCTCTCTCCCCAGCAAACTACCCAGTCGATACCAAAGATTGGTCAGAATGTGGAGAAGACTTATTAGGATGCTTGAAAGACCAAGATGTGAAATTAGTACCTTGCTACACCATTCCTCCTAGAGGTCTACGAAAGAATCCGACCAACATTGCCAAAATTACCTTCCGTACACATGACCTTCCCTAACGTATCTACATTGGTGGACAATCCCTCCCTGTTCGACCATACCAACCCCCTCCCCGTCAATGTCAAAACTGTTGGCACTTTTGACATCCTGCCAAACACTGCCGTTCCACAGACCGATGCCCCATATGTGCCCAACCTGGTTATAACCGATCAAACTGCTCAGCACAAACACGTACATGTGCTAACTGCGGCGACCCCCATGATTTTATAGAGGCTGTCCCACTTACAAGTTTGAATCTGAGGTAGCAACTCTCAGATACAAAAATGGTCTCACTTTATGTGAAGTCAGACAGGAAGCACGTCGACAAGGTTTCTCTCATACTCCATACTCTAGTAACATCGTTTGCTCAGCCCCTCCCCCTCCACCCCAAGATGTCCCCATTTCCACTTCTACACTCTACCTCCCTCAGACCAATTCTTTTGCCACTCTAAATCCAGACACCCCAATCTCAACCACAGCTCCAATCTCAACTACAGCCCCAACCACTTCTACATTCTACCTCCCTCAGACCAATTCTTTTGCCACTCTAAATCCAGACACTCCAATTTCAACCACAGCTCCAATCTCAACTACAGCCCCAACCACTTCTACACTCTACCTCCCTCAGACCAATTATTTTGCCACTCTAAATCCAGACACTCCAATCTCAACCACAGCTCCAATCTCAACTACAGCCCCAACCACTTCTACACTCTACCTCCCTCAGACCAATTATTTTGCCACTCTAAATCCAGACACTCCAATCTCAACCACAGCTCCAAGCTCCCCGCACTACCCGCACTAGACAGACTAAACGTTCTAACCCTTCTTCCCCTACAGCACAATCACCTCCACCTACCTTTACCTTTATTCCTGAGACACCAGTCTCCCCCCCCCCCTCATAAGACAACCTTTGTCCCACAAAACTCTCCAACCAACTCCACTGCAGAAACTATGGATGACATTCAAAGTTATATGTTTGAGACACAAGATCCCATAACTCATCCTCCTACCCCTCCTACCAATATTCCCCCTACACCCCTTCTTCCTACTCCCTCTCAACACAACCTAACCCCCTCAATTCCGTCCACCTCCGATATCCATCCTCCTGATATCCATCCCCCTCTTACTCATAGACCCCTACACCCCTTCCTCCTAATCCCTCCCAAGACAACATCCCCTTCAGCTCCAAATATCCATCCTTCCGATATCCATCCTCCCACCACTAATACTCCCCCAATACTCAACCCCAACTATACGCACATTCACCCTGCCTATTATACCCCCTCTATCCTTTCTAGTCCCTCCCGGATATACATGGGAATCACTCATGTTACAACAGTGCCCGTCCCCAGATTCGCTACCTTCCTTTACTAGACCACTTCCCCTATAGTGACCACTTCCCAGTACTCCTTTCTCCTACTTCATATATACCACTTCCTAATGCTCCACACTGGTGCTCTGACAGAGCTGACTGGCATACTTTCACTTCACTCTCTACTATACCTATCCTTCCACCCCCCTTACCGTCCATTTCAGATATGCTACAATGTTTTACAACCACGATCCTAAGAGCTGCCTATACAGTCATTCCTCTAACTTCAAGATCTTATACCTCTAAATGTGTTTCATGGTGGAATTCTGATTGCACCAAAGCGCTTCGCTTAAAACGAGCAGCCTGGAACGGCTATCGCTACAAACGAGGCACCCCTCACCAGCTATCAGCCCTTATTTCCTTTAAAAGAGTATCTGCCCATCTTCGCCGTACAATCAGAAACGGTAAAACAAATAGCTGGCAAAATTATGTTTCCTCAGTTACATCTACATCTATTTCAGCTGTTTGGCGACGGATCCATAAATTATCAGGCAAACATCCCCCCCCCCATCCTGCACCCGTCCTCCATATTCGAGATATTCTCATCTATGAGCCTGTCGAAGTAGCTAATGAACTGGGCAACTATTTCAGCCAAGTCAGTAGTGGCCCCCACCTTTCCCCACATTTTCTTCCATTAAAGCCGTCAAGGAACACATCTCTATTACCTTCACCCTATCCTCTGACGAGTCCTATAATGCTCCTTTTTCTTGTGAACTCAACGTTGCATTACAGTCGTGCCGCAACACTCATGAAGACCCTGATGGTATTCACTATCGTATGCTCCGACACCTCCCATCTTCCTCTCTGTACTTCCTTTTAACTATTTTCAACCACATATGGAGGTCAGGAAATTTTCCTTCTCATTGGCGAGATGCTCTTATCCTACATTTCTTAAAACCAAATAAATCAGGTACCCTACCCCAAGATTACCGCCCCGTAGCTCTAACTAGCTGCTTATGCAAACTACTAGAACGAATGGGACCTCCATACCAGATCTCTGTCAATTCTTTCAGTCTGCAATATCAGTAACTTCTTGGGCCACTTACCATGGCTTTCGCTTCTCTACCTCCAAGTCTTTCCCCATCCTTTTCTCTCGCTCACGTACGGTTCCCAAACCCCCACTCTTCTTATATAACGCTCCACTCCAATACCGTTCTTCTGGCAAATTCCTAGGCGTTTGACTCCAAATTGTCCTGGTGAGACCATATCTTGTACATTAAAGAAAAAGCTCAACGCCGCCGAATCTTACAAACTCTTTCTCACATCTCCTGGGGCTCAACTCGCAAAACTCTCCTCCATCTTCATGTTACCATGATCCTCTCCACTCTAGATTATGGATGCCATATATACTCCTCTGCCTCAACCTCTCTTCTTGCTCATCTTGATGCAATCCACCACAGCGGCCTCCGCTTAACCCTTGGCATGCCATCCCTCTCTCGACGTCGAGCCCTTCTCTCTCCGATTCTATGTTCGATTTCACCAACTTTCCCTTACCAAACTAACTATTCCACAATCCTTGCTTCCTACCTTTACCTCTTCTCCACGTTTACCTACTCCTTTCCACATGGATACCCTCCTCTCCCATTCCCCCTTTCCTCACCTCCGACCTCTCCCACTTTCTATCCATTCCATTCCTCCATGGCTTATACCTAACCCCCATATTTGCTTTCAGTTTTTTCTGACCCACCAAAATCAGATATTCCCCCCTCTATCCTTCTCACTCATTTCCTTGACCATGTCTCCATCCATTCCTCCAGCATTCATGTTTACACTGACGGTTCCAAATCCATATCAGGAACTGGATTCGCAGTAACCTTCCCAAATTGCACTTTCAAATACACCCTCCCTCCTGAATCTAGTGTCCTTACTACAGAACTGTATGCACTCCTTTTTGCCTTAAGACGCATATACTCATCCTCCTCTTCCTCTTTCACTATTTTTACTGACCCGTAACTCTTTAACCCTCATAAAGTCTATGCACTCGACCAATCCCCTTGTCTGTAAGATCCAGAACTGGTTGTTCTATCTATCTACACGTCATAAATCTGTCAGAATTTGCTGGGTACCCACCCATATTGGAATCCCTGACAATTAACAGGCAGATGCTCTTGCACGCTATGCCGCAATGTCCACATCACCTCAACTACGCTTCTCACATATTCCAGTTACAGAGTACGGATTATTACCCCCACTTTAAAACCTTGTATACCCGATGGCAATATTTCTGGTCAAGCCTCCACAATAATAAATTACATAATGTAAAACCATCAATCTCCTTTTGGTCAGCTCCATTTCACAGGAACAGACGTTGGGAGACGACCCTCGCAACTTCAACCTTTCAACATTACTCTAGATAGTTGACGCATAGCAACTATATGACATCCCCCTTTATTATACCATCCTATAGTGCTATATGACAGATGTCTAGCACATTTATTTCTTTTTTAACCATTAACCATTATTAGGACCTTTTCATTTTTCTTTACATCCTGCAGAAAAGATTGAGAATATGTTTTAGGATCAGTATATTGCAGATACATTGTTAGAAATAATAGCGAAGTTTTGGTCCTAGGGTCCCAAGGTGCCTCTATTAGGCAGAGGTTTAAGGGTGCTTCAGGCTTCTTTGTGGGAATTTGAAAGGGATACTTGCTAGCACATGGAAGTAAAGCCATTAGTTACAGACAATTGTATAATGTATCAATTTCCAGCATGCAGGAAGAAGTATTGTACAATACCTGGTCCAGCTCTAACATCAGCTTTCAAGAGTTTATTTATGATAGTACTCCTTCCTCAGTGCCTCAGGAGCAAAGCTGTTTTTGCCAACCCTATTGGAATTAATATCAAATGACTGGAAGTGGTTTGACAGCTGTCTAACCAAGTTAGATAAAGTAGTGTCAAGGAGGGGCATAACAATCTGTTGTCATATGTGCTGTTTGATTTAATAGTCTGCATTTCAATGTTTGTATACTCTTACAGTACTTCTTACTGTCAAACATATCATTCTATCCTGTCCCCGCGTTGCTGAAGACCGTACCCTTACTTTCCCTCACATATCCCTTCTTCTTCGACCCCTCAACCTGTCGAACATCCTCACAGAATCCCCCACCTTTTCTATTGATAACCTATTCTCCTTCCTCAGATGCATACATATCCTTCATTTGATCTAACCATCCTTTGTCTTTAACCCTTCCTCTTTTCATCAACACCTATCCTACCCCATGTATCCCCTCTTTCTAATTTAACTACTATACTATCATACAATAAATGGCCGTTGAAATACTAACAAAGAACTAAAAAAAAATAAATCCCACAACAATACAATGCCATAGTGCTATATGACCTTTGATGTCTAGCACATTTATTTTCTTGTCATTATTACTTACTTACTTGCTATACTTGAGCCTCTAACCATTTTCTTCTTAAAATCAAAAGAAAGAAAAATATCTTCTTCAAGGGATTACCCATTTTAATAGAGACCCTGCCCTTTTAGAGTGTGTTCATGACACTGCTCTCTTCGCTAGAACACCCAAATATGGTACTTCAGCCACATTTTGAATGATCTCGGACTTATATTCACTTTCTTAAGGTAATTAGTTTAGCCATTTTTTTACCCTTTATTTTTTTCAAACCGTCAACGAGTTCGACGGACACACGCCGACGGGGGTTATGCACCACCTCCATGCCTGTTGAACCCATAAATAAAAATGACTTTCCCCCTGAGTTTCCTGACGGTTGTTTATGATCGCTATCATGAATTAAATATTTACTCCTGGAAGTTATAACATCTAGTAAATTATTTAACTTTTTAAGGATCAGGCAGTCATGTATAACCAGGCGGTTGTGTATAATCTGTCCATTTACTTGGCTTTCAGCATGCAAGGAGGCTCCCCAAATCCCTAGCTCTTTGTTGTCGTGAGGTAAGCTCTCTACCTTGGACTCAACTGATTTTGCCTTTGATTTTGCATGGTCTTTTCCTCTCCGCCTTTCCCGGTCCATTTTCATTCCCTTTTCTATTTTCTATCCATATTCTAAAGTGTGAGAGCCGTGCTAGGACGAAAAGCTGGCTTTGTATCAGTCTTGAACGGTCTTCGTACTCTGATAGCTATTCCCTATTAACCCTTTTCACTACCATAGTAACCTACAGCGCTCTACAATCTTAGGTATCTTATTTTATCCTAATCGTCAACTCATTTTTACCTTTTCACCGTAATACTACATCATAGTGTTGCATGAATTTTCCTTACCTGTGGCTGCGCCCCCTAGCCTCACCCTATCGCTAAATGTTGAATCCGGCGCTAATAGCCTCGGATGTTGACGTGGTAGAAATTTTTGATGAATAATAAAAAAAAAAAATAAGCAATTTTGTTATATATCATGCACTGGCGTGGCTACATATCCTCCTGAACAGACCATTAACCGGCTGTGCCTGTCAAGCACTCATCAAACATCAAGAAGTATCCCTTGCTTTGCTTCCCCTCCGGTATTCCTGACAGATTGCTTTGCTTATGGTCTTTTTGTTCTCCCAAACTATAATTGATCGCACCGGAAATCATTCATAAGGAAAGGATAAAATTGTTAAAATTAAGTGCTATTACTAATAATTATCATGATAATGAAATGAGAACGATAATAATAATAATAATAATAATAATAATAATAATAATAATAATAATAATAATAATAATAATAATAATGATAATGATAATGATGGTTATGATGATGATGATGATGATGATGATAATAATAATAATAAAATGATAATGATAATAATAATAATTATTATTATTATGAAAATAGTGATAATAGTAATACTAGTAATAATAACGATAGTACTAATATTAATAGTAGTAACAATAATAATAATAATAAAAATAATAATAATAACAATAATAGTAACAATAGTAGTAATGATAAAAGTAATAATTGTGATAGTAATAATAATCAGTAATAGTAATAATAGTAATGATAATGTAGTCATAATGATGAGGGTAATAATAATTATAGTAATAAGAATTATAACAATACTCATCAATATTATCGGCATAATGATAACAATGACAATAACAATGCTAATAATAACAACAATAATGATAATAATTATGATAATCATGGTAATGGTTAATTAGTAATGATGATTATGATAATAATGATATTAACAATAATAATAACAATAATGATGATAATAATAATAACAAGAAATGACGATAATGATTGTAATAATAATGATAATAATAATAATAATAATAATAATAATAATAATAATAGTTAGGATATATATGACAATAACAATGATAACAACAACCATAATGACAAAATAATAATAATGATAACAACAGCAACAATTGTAACAATAAAAATCAAACGTCGATCCACTAACCGCCTTCATTACAAATTACCTGTTGTTTTATTTTTTGTTTTCCCGAATGATAGTTGTTGATTGCACAATATTTTTACTGTAAGTGGCCTTATGGTCTTACTGCTTATCATTCAGTGACCCTGTGATCACATGATAATCGTGTAACCTAGTAATGCCATACTGGAAAGGAGACATGGATTGCGTTATGATGTAGTTGTTGCTATAAAATATTTATCTCTCTGAGCCCCCTTCCCAAATATTACTAATGATGTTAATAATAGCGATAACTATGACGAAAATGATAACGCTGTAGTGGACGTGAGGTATCCCCAACTACGTTATGGCAGCTCAGTACCTCCAGATCAGCACCATCTGTGGGCGTTCTTGGCAGCCGCCTCTGCTGCCTTTTCATCCCTGGAGCATTTTTATTTGTTTTTGTACTTTTACATATTATTTTAGCTTTCTTTAAAGGGAAAGGCTAGATCAGTAGCAACTCGAGGGGGTCATGACGTCAGTTTTTGATAACGTCCCAAAGGTTTATGGAAAAAACACATATGGTTTATTATTCCCTTTTAGTCTTTTCAATGAATCACACAAAGATCGAGTTAAAAAAAACTATTCCTATCGGCCCAAATGGCTGTAAGGGAGTAATCTTTCACAGGAATTTGAAGACTATGGAAGAAAATTAAATTCTCGAGCACGATGGACCAGGACGTAGTGGACGTTCATTGTATGACTTAAAAGGACGGGAATGTGCGAGCGAACACTTTTTTTTTTTTTTTTTTTACTTTTGCTTTAAATAAGATCCCTGAATATGTCAATGTCGGATATGAGCATGTCCAAGTAAGCCAGTGCCTTGTAAGAGATGCCAAAAATTCAGACTCGAATAAAGTCACAAATATAAGCACTAGGGAAATGTTTCAAATGTGCCTAAATGTGGAGGTCCCCATCAATCAGGGTCTGCTAATTTCAGCAGCCTGAAGGAGACTGAGACATTAGCATATAAGAAAAACTTGAGGTTACTTATACTGAAGCTAAGAGGAAAGTGGAAAGTTTGACACACAAACCCGATTTTTCCTATACTTCAGCAGTAACTAGCGTCAATCCTAGAAATGTCAGTTAACAGCTTGCAGATAAAGATAAAGAAATTGCTGAACTTAAGCAAGCTGTCAAATAATCGAATGTTAAAGTCTATCATCTGACAAAATTAGTCGATCAAAAGGCTGAATCAACCCAGGAAAAAACATTTTAAGGAGGCTGATACCGAATCACAGTCAGTATCGCACCTCCCGTCCGAGCGACTCCTGTGAGGACTTCGCCTGACTCGATCGGCGTCACACTCTGCCAGTAGTCTCCCTCGCAAATCTTCCCACGGGAGGTTACCGGGAAGCTCGGGAGAGGAGACGCCTCATACCCAGAAAAAAGGCGGACAAGGTTCTTCCAAACCCCATAAAATGCTATCTTTACATTAACCATTATACAATGGAACTGTCGGTCTTAGAACCAAAGCAAATGGCCTTAGATTATTAGCTTCGTTTTATGCTCCCGATATTATTGTTCTCCAAGAGACATACTTGACACAGTTCGTCTCTGATGACGTAGTTTCACTGAGGAAATATGTCGGAAAGACTGAGTGGGTAGGGGTGGAGGCGGAGTCGCCATGTACATCCACCGAAGTCTTCATTGTACAGAAGTGACTATTGATACTACTTTGAAGTTTGTCGCATGCAGAGAAAAACTTTATATCACATATCTGGCTATATGTTCAGTTTACTGTCCACCTGATAATGAGGTAAATTTTGATGAGGTCATTGCTTTTCAGGATAGTCTGCCACAGAATCAAGTAATATTAGGTGATTTTGATGCTCACCATACTTTATGGGGTTCCCTATGGGTGAATGGTAGAGGTGAGCAAGTTAATGATCCAGATTTAGTCCTTCTAAACGGTGGTAGTCCGACGCGGGTTGGCGATAATACCGGTACTTTGATCTATCTCTGGTTCTTCGACAGTAGCAGCCAAGTGCCTGTGGCACACCATGTGGCACACTTGTTGGGAAGCGATCACATTCCTATTTGTATTAGATATGCATGCGACACCACCTGGAGAAACCATTGATGAGAAAGTAAACAATGTTCAAAATTGTATAATAAATGCTGCAATGATATCCATTCCTAAGACTTCGACAGACGGCGTAAAGCATAGAGTTCCATGGTGGACACCAAATTGCCGCAGAGCACTGTGTGAACGCAAGAGGGGCTACAGGCTTCCCATAAATAACATCAATAATTAGAAATTTTGCAATTACAAACTAGCAAGAGCAAGGGCTCATAGAACAATCAGACAAGCTAGAAGAAACAGTAATACAGCAATACCAAATTATCTCAGGTTTTCTTCACTGTTGATAAAATAGATAGATTTTTTTTTTTATTAACACCATTATTCACGAGGGTACAAATTTAGTGCATTAGCGATTGCTAATGCACTCGCCATGCAGTTCTCCTATACAAACAGCCCAGACAATTGCCATCCCGCATTCCTTACCACCAAGGAAGCGGCTGAACTAAAAAAAAAAAAAAAAAAAAAAAAAGCACTTTGCCACAGGAGATGATTTGGATTCCAATAAAGATCAAACAATGGATGAGCTTACCCAAGCCCTAGAAGCCTGTAGAGGAACATCCCTTGGCCCCCGATGAAATTCGATATGAGATGATAAAGCATCTTAATCATGATGCCATGATTAAGTTGCTTGAAGTCCAAACTCAAGGCACTTCGTCCATATTCCCACAATGAAAGGAGGGGGGAAATCCCAAATCTGCCATCAACTGACCGATTGCGTTGACAAGTTACTTATTTAGGGACATGGAACGAATCGTTAACAGTAGGCTACTGCATTATTTAAATTCCAGAAATGTACTAGTTGACGAACAATGCAGTTCCCGAAAAAGACGTCAAACCCTCCATATTCTAGTAAAACTGGAGAGTCATATTCAAGAGGCAGTTGCCAAAAAGCAGTTTTTAATTTCAGTGTTTTTAGATATACACAAAGCGTACGACATCACATGGAGATATGGCCTACTCAAAAATTTTATGTTTTTGGCTTACGTGGAAACTTGTCTTGCTTCATCCAAAATTTCATTTCTGACAGAAATTTTGCTGTCAAATTATTCTCTCTCGCTCTCTAACTCTCACTCCTCCCTCCCTCCCCCCTCTCTCTCTCCCCTTCCCTCCCTCTCTCTTTCTCTCACTCTCTTGCTCTCTGACACTCATTCTCTTTCTTACTTTCTGTCTCTCTGTCTCTCTCTCTCTCTCTCTTCTCTCTCTCTCTCTCTCTCTCTCTCTCTCTCTCTCTCTCTCTCTCTCTCTCTCTCTCTCAATCCCCCCCTCTCACTCTTTTTCTCTTTCTCTTTCTTAACTCACTTTCTCCCTCACTAATTATCTGTCTATTTCTCCCTCTCCCCCCCCCTCTCTCTCTCTTTCACACACACACACTCTCTTTCTTTCTCCCTCTTTAATTATCACTCTCTTTCTCCCTCTTTAATTATCTCTCTCTCTCCTCACTTCCTCTCTATTTACATCTCTCATTCTCTTTATTACTCACTCTCTCTCACGTTCTCTTTATTACTCACTCTCGGCTCTCCCCCCCTCTCTCTCTTTCTCCCCTTCCCTCCCTCTCGCTTTCTCTCACTCTCTTGCTCTCCTCTTACTTTCTCTCCTTCTCTCTCTCATTCCCCCCCCCTCCCTCTCTCTCTCTTTCTCTTTCTATTTCTTCACTCACTTTCTACCTCTCCCTCTCTCTCTCTTTCACACACACACACACACACACACACACACACACACACACACACACTCTCTCTCTCTTTCTCCCTCTTTAATTATCTCTCTCTCTTTCTCCCTCTTTAATTATCTCTCTCTCTCTCCTCACTTCCTATCTATTTACATCTCTCTCATTCTCTTTATTCACTCTCTCTCTCTCTCATTCTCTTTATTACTCACTCTCGCTCTCTCTCTCTCCTCATTTCCTCTCTGTTTACATCTCTCTCAATTCTTTTTATTACACACTCTCTCTCTCTCGTTTTCTTTATTACTCACTCACTCTCTCTCTCTCTCTCTCTCTCTCTCTCTCTCTCTCTCTCTCTCTCTCTCTCTCTCTCTCTCTCTCTCTCTTCTCTTCTTATTACTCACTCTCGCTCTCTCTCTCTCTCTCGTTCTCTTTATTACTCACTCTCGCTCTCTCTCTCTCTCGCCCTATCTCTATAGTGAACTGCGAATACAATTATATCTCACCTCAGAGTGGATAAAAATAGGGTCACTGCCACCACCCATTTAATTGCCGTGTGGGAACGGATGTTGTTTGTGGGAAGGGGGATAGTGTAAAAGGCGATGCAGGAAAGGAGCGATAGTTTGTTTGGATGTGTGTGGTGCGTGTGTGTGGTGTATATGGTTGTGGCGAGAATATAAAGGTCGGTATGCGTGAATTAAGCCGAGGAGAGGCGTGTGCGAGGTCTATATAAGTACTTGTATAGACCTTGGGCGTGTGCGGGGAGAAATCTCCAACGCAATTAGTAAAGCAATCACTGTCATTTATAGTTATGATTTCCACTAATACTCTTCTTTCCATTCACAGGCTTAGGGGAAAACAAGATCATACGTAAAATTATTTATCAAAACGATAAAAGGTAAAACAATAAAACGACAATAAAACTGAACAATAAAACGATAAAACACTGAATAATAAAATCAACACATTGAACTGTAAAATCATTAAAAAGCACTGGTAAAATCATACATAAAAGAAATAAAACCATAAAGAGAATGGCACCGAAATCACTAGGTCACTTTTCCGAATAAATAATTTGGCAAAGGTCTCTCACCTCCTATAGTCAGGTATCTCCACAACCACTTATCTTAAGAAAAAAGGGGAAGGCCCATTCCGGGGCTCCCTCACACAAGTCACACCGAATCCTGAGCGTCTTTTTGACCTCCTACGTCAGTTCTTGCGCGGGAGTAAACGAAAATCAGGGTTTCCCTCTATTACTATATTAATAAAATTCATGTTGAAATCCAACAAAACTATAAAAAAGAAATATTGCAACAATAAAACTTGATAAAAATAGCATTAACTTATGAAATTGAAATAAAAACTTTACGTTAAAAGAACCATCGCAACAGTTATGGCAATATGTAAAAATCTGATGAATAAAAGTACTAATAAAAGTAATTAAAAGTAAACCATTATAAAGATGAGAAATAAAATACGACTAAAAATAAAATGATTCGAGTTCTATTTCATTATTAAAATTGAAATAAAATAATAAATATGTTTAAACGTTAAAAACTTAAGAGGGTTTAAACCCATCTGAGGTTGTGGTGTAGGAGGTGAGAGAGGTGCCAAGCAAATCATACAAAATGTGTTTATTTAAAAATAATTAAAAAGGTCCCGTTGTGGCTACACGCCGTACGCGAGCATCCTCCTCACTGGCGGAGATCAACAGTTTGCTCCTCGGGCTTCAGCGAGGCGTGGGTGACCGGAGTCCGTCGCTTATTAAGGAGGGGGATAGAAGG
Source organism: Penaeus vannamei (assembly GCF_003789085.1). NCBI lineage: Eukaryota > Metazoa > Arthropoda > Malacostraca > Decapoda > Penaeidae > Penaeus > Penaeus vannamei. The sequence continues at coordinate 89,844 of NW_020868982.1, read as the reverse complement.
GAGCTGACGCCAATTCTCAATAGTCTCCCCAATGATCTCACAGGAAAATACAAGGAAAAATGTCGCCACTTCGCGGCCAGTGGGAATGTTGCCACCCCGGGTTCATCCATTTTTTCCAATACTAGGCCTGTGGGAGAGGTTAAAATGAGAGGATATTTCGGAGTTTTTGGACTTCCTAGAGTGAGACGACGTATTTGGCGACGTCGTCCACTACATCTCCCTCCCCCCCTCCCTCTCACACTTCCCCTCCCCCCCCTCTCTCTTTCTCTCTGTTAGTTTTTGTTTCCTTGATTTGGTGTGTTATGGAGACAAAGTTCTGGTTTCTCTGTTTATTTGATTGGTAGCGTGGCGTAGGTTGTGTCTCGTGCAAGGGGTAGAGGGGCCGCGCCGAGTGGAGACGCAGGTAGGGAGACCCCCAAGAGGGGAAGACCAGGTCAAGGCCGCGAATCGACGAATAGTGTGGAGTAGTGTTGAAGAACAGGTCAGGGGTCACAAGCACTGGGGACGTGGCTAGTTAGCCCGCCGCCGTCATTGGTCAGATCGCTTGGTACACGCTATTCACCGTCATCCTCGACGGTAGCTGCTGGCATTCTCTGAAAGAAGTACATCGAGGGCAGAGACAGGCAGAGAGACAGTAGGGCAAACAGGGGGAGGGGGTTGTGTAACAGCAAAGACCGTAAGATATAATGAAAATATATCAGATTACAATGAAATTGTTATTCAATTATTTGCATGAATTTTCAGTTTTTAAATTTATTTTTCAATAATCAACTGTCAGAGGATAGACAGAGGAACATGCCTAGGGAGACATTTGCAACAGTCCACGAGGACTTGCTTGAGTTGCAATTGCCTCAGATAGCAGGAGATGAAAATCTACAAGAGATAAGCATTCTGCAGAATTACAAGGCAGCAAAAGAAGTCGCAGTCCGCAGACAGTCTTGAACGACAAACTTCCTTAGAAAAAATAAATAAAAATGCAACAATGCAGAGTTCAACAGTGTGTTCTGCAATAGTGCATACAACATATATCTGACTAATAGGAAGTACGTGAAGTTCTTTCTCATTTGATTGTAAGTGCTTATCACACGTCACCAACAGCAATTCGAGGCAAAGCGATAATTATGCAGTCGTCATACTTTCTGAAGCCTCATTACATCAAATATGCTTGCTCAAGACAATATAGGCATGATGTTATGCAAGGCAAGAATATACGATTGGCGTGAAGGATGGAGGTGGGGGGGGGGTTAAAGAGGTATCGGTGAGGATGGGGGAGGGTTAGGTATGTAGGCGAGGGTGCAAACATGGGTTTGCACGCAACGAAAATGAGCACCAATCTAACTGCACATTCACACTAATAACAACATAGGGTAATTGCAAAATTAAATCAACTACTATGCGAAATCATAAAGATGGTACTTTATTTAGTACGTAAAATGCAAGCAGATCGGTCACTAATTACTTGTCCATAACCCAGTTGGGGTTGTCACCAAGGACCATGTAATAATGATGAAATGAGGTTCGTGATTGATAATGAATAATGAAAAAAAAATGAAAATGATGATCGTAACAGAAAAAAATAGAAAATCGTTAGAATGACTGAGATAATTTCGTGTCATGAGAGCGAAAATCACGAACATGAAATCGTAGTAGCTGGTATAATTAATCTCCAACACTGAGATAACTGAATTAGAATAGAAAAAAAATTATTTGAATGTATTCTTCAGTCGGCCAGAGTCAGATGATAGTAAGTAGGGACCTTCTACCTGAGTTAGGTCAAGTAAGGTCATTATCTGAATTTCGTTCAAAATAGCAAGAGGTAGTAGTCAGAAAATTGATGTTTAAAAATACATATACAGTGATCAAAACATTAAAGAATCAAATTACCAATAACTAAAATAAAGAATTTAGTATACTTTTTAAAAAATCAAGATAAAATATCTATAAGAGAAGACGAATAATTATGGCGAAATATACTTCAGAATGTGCACAAATATACTATAATAATAGACGGATTTAACGTCCATATAGCGATATAGCGTCAGTTAACATAATGGGGAAATAATGATAAGAAAAGATGCCAGGAATATGGCAACACTTCAAGGGTCTAGCCTCGCGGGGCATAGAACGTTTATAAAAACGGAAATTGATCTTTTTAGGAAAAAAAATGTGCACATGAATTTTCCCACTAATTACAAGATTTAGGCAGTACGCAGTATATACAAAGTTAGCATGATTGCGTTAGACTGAGGAAAAAACAAGCCAAAGAAACAACTCTCGTGAGTGAGAAAATCAGGGACTGATTCCTTTTTAAAAAATGACAATCTATCACACAATGAATAAACAGAACATTCGACTGGTTATCATGATATATTTATTGATCATTCTATCACATTAGGTTATCCACTCATTACCATTTTTATTCATTTAGTCTAATTTCCATTATTCATTTTTCTGTACTCAATAGTTTAAGTGCTCATGATTAAATATATAGATTAATCTCTTCATGCGTATACGTAACTTATTTTATCATAAATAGAATTAGTAGATGTGCAGGAAATTATCTTTATATTAAAAAAAAAGGTGACTGGCTGGACTGCTATAGGTTTATCATACTTAATTGCCGTTTAACAATTTATTAATTATATTCCACATACATCACTCGTGCCACAAGAAAATGTTCGGTGACTTTCTTTCGTGCTTATACCAAAAACCACCACAAAATGCAGAGAATACTTAGCTTTTGATTACATTTACGAATTCGAGGGGGGGGGGTGTCTACGGGAGCGTGCGTCCAGCCAGTCGTGAGCGTGAGCGTGAAGTCTCGCGCCCAGGGATGGGAATTTTTCGGAAGCGTCCTTTCGGCCGTTTTCTTTGAACAGAATCAGAGAGAATAAGGAATGCTTCTTGAGGAAACTATTATAATACACTGTAAAATGCTATGAAACAAATATAAATTCGTTTTAGATTTATTTCAACAAATATATATCCTACACCACAAACATTTACATTGGAAAAATTAACAAAATAAAATTAATATATATAACGACATACATTGTAAAACAAATCACATAAGCGAAACCATATATTCGCATGGTTTCGTATTCATTTTTGCATATTCACTTAAATGAATAAGAGAAGTTATAGTCTCCAACTTGAGGTTTGACCTTTCTTTTCTTTTTATTTGACTGAACTTAGAGAATAGTCTTTCTACATCTGTGTTCGATGTTGGGAGCGCTAGAATTTCAAAGGCAAAATGCGCTAGGCATTCGTACTTTGGTTTGCCCATAGTATCCATGATAGTTAAAACATATTTGTAAAAATCTTCGACTTGACACTGAGGACTCCTATATTGCTCTGGAAGGTCTCCCAGGCAATACCTCGCCATTGGTCAGCCAGTGCCTGCAAATCATAATTGTTTATTCTTGGGACTTCCTTAGCCAGTTGGGTCAAAGATGGAACTGTCGGTCTGAGATTTGGATCCATGATGTTCTTTGGCTGTAAGTGTGTAGCCATTATCCATAACGAATTGTTTAAGTCAAACCGTGTTCTTATTTGCTGGCACACGGTTATAAGGAAGGTTCTACAGGTGGTTTTAATTTCCGTAACCAACTTGTGTTTTTTATAGTTTGGTGCTTGGAAGAGGCTGTGTACATCCTCCCCTAGGTAAATTTGATTTATTGGTAGATGAATGGTTTGGTCTGCAGGGTTTATTTCATTTAGTTTCATTTTCTGTAGTGCTGTTGGCTGGCAGAAATAATTCAGCAACTTTAGATATAAATTTGTTAGAATGTCATGGGCCAAGTGTAGTGTAGGTCCTTTGGCCTGAAACACCAAATTCACTCTGTTCAGATGTGGCAACATATAATTTAAAAATTTCAGGTAGCAGTAAATGGCTTGATTATCCATGGCCTCACAAATTCTGTCAATTGATGACAATTTTTCATCAAGCCTGATACCATTAAAATAGAGCTTTAGTGGCTGCCACTGTTCCAGTAATCGTTCTACAGCTTGTGCTAAGGAAAGCCACCTTGTTGCACATGTATGCAATATTTTGTGAGGCTTGACCCCACAAAATACCTGGTGTAAACATCTCGGACCAGTTCTTCGCAGGTCCTTGGAAGCGTTTTCGCTGCTTCGCTGCTACACAAGTGTATGCTGTGAGCCACACACTTAAAGATGGTGATGCCAGGCATGTGCGCTTTTAGTCTACTGCTCACAGAATTTACAGCACCCATGATGTTTGATGCCCCATCAGCAGCAAATCCGACCATATTCGTGAGAGGGATCTGGTAGGTATTCAGGGTTTTTGTAATGAGGTTGAATAAAGACACCCCTGACGATCCATCATTCTCATCATACAAGCTAATGATGTCTAGCATGGACGTCTTAATTGTATTGGTCTCTTTGTCGAAATACTTGACAACTAAGGCACATGCTTTATCAGCTGTGCAGTCGGTCGTCTCATCTATGATCAGGCTAAATTTATTAAGTTGTAACTTTCTTGCCAATTACTTGGCAAGAAATTCTCCTAAAACTTTTGTTTGCTGAATATTTTTTTCTTTTGAGGGCCATCTGGGCTGCGATGGTTGAATCAGGGAACATTTTCCGGTTCAGCTCCAGGAGGTCATCGCAAAGACTGAAAAGACGGAAAAATAAACATTTAAACAGAATAATCAGTATGTACCAAATATCTATATTTTATGGTAAACGTATTTGATATATTAAATTTCTCCATTGTATATATATACTCTTTACTATCAGTGAATTGCAACACTAATTTGGAGTATATATTACCTGAACGGCAAGTTGTGCTCCGCTAAAAACAAAATGAAGAGCAGCGTTGCATGCTGCACAGCATTAGGAAAACCCCTTTGCTGTTCAGCCGCGCCAGGGCGCTCCTCGGGGGTGGCACTCTCTTGCCTGCGGCTGGTTGCCCGCTGCCTCTCCTCCTGGGAGACATGCTGCCTCAACGTCCTATGGTACTTGAGGCCGGTGATATCGGCCATCAAGTGCTTATGGCAGACCTAATGGAAGAAACAAAGACTGAAATTAAAAGATTGTTTTCGGTACATATACATGTACCCATATATGTATGTATTCACGTGTATGCCTGTGTCTGTGCATGCGCATATGCATGTGCGTGTGTATATGCACGCATGTGCGTGCGTGCGAGTGTGTGTATGTGTGTGCGTGTGTATACGAGTGTGGTGTGTGTGTACGTGTGTGTGTGTGTGTGTGTGTACGTGTGTGTGTGTGTGTGTACGTGTGTGTGTGCGTGTGTGTATGTATGCACGTTTGTGCGTGTACATGTGTGTGTTTGCATGTGGAAGAAAGCTATTTGCTGTGTAAGTTACAGTGTATAAGTATGTTTTACCTGGCAGTATGCCCTGGTGGTGTCGTCTGGCATTCTTGCCAGCCAAGTCCTGAAGAGGGCATTGGAAAGCCAACTCTCCTGGAAGCGGTGTCTCGGCATGATCTGGAAATATAAGCAGAATAAGCATAAAGGCGTTATCATAGCATAATATCTTACTTATTTCTCTTATTGCCATATGATTTATATAAAACATGTAAACCTAAACTTTCCAAGGGAAATGTCAGAAGCACAGTCAGAATACTAGTTTTATTACAAGTACTTATTAAATGTATTATCTCTTCATCTATACTATTATCGTTGACAAAAAAGTACGGTTTTCTTTGAATGGTCGTTATTGGGATATCTCAATAACTTTAAGTCTGCCATAAAACACCCATATAAAGAGAACGTGATATAGGAAAATGTATAAACTATTCGAGGATAAGCAAATGCAGTTTAAAAGAAATACTAAATGATTTTATGAAAGAGAATACTCACTTATTCGAATGCTGCAGAGTGTCGGAGATAATCGGCTATGTTAAGGCAAGTCACTGTATGCATCTCTCAGGTGTTAACTGCCTGTCAGCTGGCATACAACTGAAGTATCCCGCCTTTCGGAACGCTGGGTAGGGTATGCCGCGTAAAACTGACATTCAAATTGCAGTAATAAAATCCAAAACATGTTAATATTTGCTTCAAGTATTTATACAGAAGGGTAAAAATACAAAGATAACATTAAAAATATCCAATGTTATCATTAAAGCATAGAAATGCAAGAAAAAAGCATTCCGAAATTTCTTTCGTATGGTCACGTGACTAGGTGGGCGTGTCGTCTGTTTACGCAGAACAGCTGATTTTTCGGGCAAATCCATCCCTGCTCGCGCCCCTGAAAATCACACACAGGGGGCACGACCTAGAATGATTCTGATTGGCTGGAGCTACACGCCCATTAACCTGATTGGCCCACGCGAAATTCGGGGGCATATCTTTCAAAGATAAAATAAAGTAAAATGAGACACTAAAAATAAAAGCGGTGAAATGTGGCAAGGTTAAGTACCTTAAAAAAAAACATCTGAGATAATTGATAAAAAGAATGTATATACAGTAAGAAACAAAACTCAGCGAGTAAGTAAAATAGTAACCACCCAAAAAATAAAAAGAAAATGAATTGCGATTCTTAACAGAGAATGGAAGTTAAGGAGGTATTTGTATATTTCCATGTTAGATATTTCCGTATGTATAAACTCGGAGCCAGGTGGACCTCAGGATACACTACAAACAGAAAAAAATGCACTTTGTACACACTTGTTTAGATATTTGTAAAATAAATAAATAAATAAATAAATAAAAAGAAAAAAAATCACTTCACTCGTAAAAAAAAGTAGTACGGCATGCACACATGGGAGAGAAAAAAGGAAGGAAAAGAACTGTCCATGGCGGACTTTCAGTTTTTCGGAGAGAGGAGGTGATCGAGCGGGTGCATCTTGGAGGAGGCCTTGAGTTACTGCCGCTAAAGCGACATCCACCATCTGCCACCAGTTATCAGGGTTTGTTTACCCTGATTTGGTGGGTTATGGAGACACAGTTCTGGTTTCTCTGTTTATTTGGTTGGTAGTGTGGCGTAGGATGTGTCTCGTGCAAGCGGTAGAGGGGCATGCCATTGTAATTGAATCCTCAGACTCTCTCTCCCTACCTCCTTCTCTCCCCTTTCCTTCCTCTCGCTCTCTGACTTTCACTCTCTCCTTACTTTCTCTTTCTTTCTCCTCACTCTCTCTCTTCCTCTCTATTATTTACTTTCTCTTCCCTGAATCCCTCTCTTCCTATAGCATACTGCATAGTTCTGCAATCTCGCAGACCACGTGAGTTCATACTGCATGGTCCGCGGTGGCCTACCCTCAGCAGGGTGGGTCTCACTCACTTCTCCAAGAGCGACCGCACGTGGCCGGCCTTCTCCTACCTCGCTGGCTGATAGGCACCAGCGCCAAGATTCATACCGTGTCTTTTCCATTTGTGTTATTGATAGTGTTAAGTCGTACATGTCGTTGATTGAATTTCACTCGTTATTTGGACTCTGGTTCATCTTATTCTTTTACTGATTTCATTATTCACACTCACGAACGACAAATACTTGTTTTCTCTTTAGTAAACAGTTGCAATCATTTCCACTTTCATGGCCGCGGGCAAGGAAGGAACTGTCCTTCGTCATTACTAAATTGGTGACAATTCTATCGGTGCGAGAATTTAGCTTTGACCTCAACTGTTTATAGCATTAGGTGCCTAAGTGCTAGAGGCATTTGGGTGCCAGGTGAATTTTCTCAGCGAACGACCCTTTCATCATGCCAGGCACAGGTTTCGTCTAATAGATCAACGCACCGACGTTTGAGACGAGGTTTAGTGAAACTGAAGTAACTCATTCGATCGGGAAATTCAAGTCAGTGTGAGCCTGTATCAACATCTGATTATAAAGGTAGCACTGGGGTTTAAGCTAGAATAATGATTCACTTAGTAATCACACTCTTCTCACGTTACATTACCGCTTGCATTCTGGAGTAGAGATTAACATAGAAATTCAAGTCTTGTTCATTTCGTTTCATTTCGTTCAGGTAATTTGGGTAAAAAGGGAAACCCCACCGTCGATGAAGTCTAATATACTCTCGACATGCGTAAGCGAGAAATGTTACCTCAGTCTGTCAGATTTTGTAGCATATCCATAATTACGATTAAATAATCAGAGATATTGTAAAAATATTTCTGAACTGAGATGCTTGCATTGCGGAAGCTTGCATATGGGTGGGTGCTTCACGTGCAGGGTGGTGTGAAGCGATGGTGGTAGTCTAGTTAGTGTTAAGTGCTTTGCATGCCTTCTCGCTTGCAGCTGCCACTGCTGGCTAGCCTAGTGCGAAAAAAAGGGAGCAGCTCTGCATAACCTTCCCCTGCCAGTGCATAGGCTCTCCATCATCCAGACCTCCAGTGCCTCCTCGTGACCACCTATGGAAACTGGGTACCTTGTGGTCCCAGGCTAAACTGTGGGGGATCTCAGAGCAGCAGGAGGCCCTAGAGGTTCAGGGTCATGGCCCACTGGCGTGTGGACACGCCCTGGCCCTCTACCAACTCCTGCCCCTAGGCCCCCTGGGGTTAATGGGAGGCAGTGTTTAATATATCTGGAAATGCTGGGAAGAGGAGTAATGCTCCTCCCCCTCAGCAAGAGAGGCGGGTTATGGGTCCCATTGGGAGGGCGACTGCCGGGACGCAGGATGGGTGAGAACTACTCATCCCACCTGCGTTCTGGCAGTCGCCAGTCCGGAGTGAAGCTTATAGGGAAAGCCTTAAGGAAATCCGTAGGTGGATGATGGGTCCCACAGCCTGCCGCCCCCTTTTATATAAAGCAGCGTCGACGGAGGTGGCAGAGGTGACGTCCACCCAGAGGGACTGCCCGAGCTAAACCTCAGGTAGGGAGTTAAGGTGGGGCTTGGAACATCTTCTTTGCGTCTGGATGATCGGTTGCCTCTGCTGTCGAGGGAACTGGGGAGGCTGAGGGGAGGTGGCTACTCTCTCGGAGGTGAGAAGACCTGGCAGCGGCATGATCAGTGTAGGTGGCTACACCTACTACTGGTCAGAACGCAGCGACGGTCACCATGTAGCCATGGCCATCTCCAGCAGACTCCAGCCCTTGGTAGTAGAGGTTACTCCAGTCAATGAGTGTATAATGGCAAGGAGGCTGAAGCTAGCATTTGGCTTCATGTCTCTTATTGCTGTGTACGCTCCTGCCAAGGTTTGTAAACGACATGAAAATGTTCTACACCAAACTAGCATCTGTGTCAGACAGGTGTCCCCGGCGAGATGTACGTGTTGTTCTGGGTGACTTCAATGTGGTATCTGGCTGTGATCGAGCTGGCTACAAGATGTCTGTCGGTCCCCATGGTTAGGGACCTGATACCGATGGCGAGAATATCCTCCTTTTCCAGGACTTTGCTAGGTCCCAGAAATGAGGATTTCTGGCTCCTGGTACAAACGCCCAGACCCAAATCGCTGGACGTGGTACAGCGATACAGGTAATGCAGCCAAGGAGACCACATACTCGTTAGCAATCACTCGAAGATCCTCCAGAATTGCAGGGTGTATAGGAGTGTTGAGTTCTGCGGTACTGACCATAGATTGGTTGTGGCTACCCTCCGGGTCCACTTCAAAACTCCCCAGCAGTCCAATGATCACCCTAGGGTGTTTCATTTGGACAGGCTGAAGGAGGGGGAGTGTTCTTGAGGATTTGCTGAGGCAATCTCTGGTCGTTTCACAGCACTCGACAATCTGAGGAACCCTGTACTTCTGTGGGACACCTCCAAGCACGAAACGCTTGATGCAGCTCACAACTGGTGAACCCCCGAGAGCAAGATGAAATTTCATCTGCAGGAGACACTGGATGCCACAGATGCCTGTCGTGCGGCTCGTCTGACAGGGGATTGGGATTTGCACCGTTCTCAGGTGCGCAGAACTCGGTCACTGTTAAGAAGGGATAAGGAACAGTATGTTAGGAGTCTTGCAGAGGAGGTAGAAGGCCATTTCCTAGTAAATGACCTTTGTCCTGCCTATCAAGCCCTGAAAGTTGGTGACAGCAGTTTGCTTAGCGAGTGGCCAGATAGTCTCAGATCCTCTCGCAGTGTGGAGCGTTAGGCTGAGTATTTTGAACCAGTTGTCACCA
>NW_020868982.1:66180-76180 GCF_003789085.1 Penaeus vannamei | reverse complement strand
TAACTTCATGTGAAGTTGTAGGAAACAAATTTAACCTTAGCCTTTATCTAAGGTTAAATTGCACCTGCTGCATTATGAGTGCGGTGCTTTTGTACTTATGATTATGGAGGAATTACTTTTTTGGGAATAGAATTGTTAATATTAAGGAGAGTGTGAAGTGTTGATTGTTAGAAGATACTTTATACAAAAAGTTGTACTCTGTTGTGAACACCTTGTAGATATCATGTCTATTGTCTTAACAGCTGTTTATTGCTACAGTTTAGAGGAATCAACTAATGCAAAGGAATTTGATATTAAAAGATTGAAGTGTACTGTAAAGCTGACGTGACTGTTGCATGAGGTTGAGTTTTTCCTACCAGTGTCACAAGAAAAGTATTTTTAATTATTTGTTACTTCATGCAACAAAGAAATATCTGAAAAGGGAATGCCTTCTTATCCTATTCTCACCTGTTCGGGTAAGTGACCCACATTGAATTCTTGCATTAGTCCTCATAACTGCCAGTCGTAACTTGATATTCTAGGTGTACTTGTCAGCAGGATACATGAGAAGTTTGAGAGATGTTGCTGTTGAATTCAGCTTTCTGTTTCCTTTATACATTTGATCTGTAAGCTATCATTATCATTGCCTGTTCAGACAGATGGCATCATCTGCTCTCAAAGATTCTCTTTTGCTTCCTGTTTGTGGAACCAATGTGAAGTTCATTCCATCATTTGAATAAACTTTTTTATAGAGTATTGCTCTCTTGATTTCCTTAATATTCTACAAGTCATCTTTTTTACATTCCTATTACCCCAACCGTTTGCCCAATCCCTTGCCCGTTGTTGTCGCAGGGGTCTTAATTTCTCTTAACTGTAGAATTTTGGTGTTGCTTTGGCGACTACCTATTAAGATACATTGTGATGTTTTATCTGGATTTATCTTTAGACCATTTGTGTCAATGCATCCTTATATTTGTGAAAGTGTCTCCAGGGTCTTTTTTATCAGTTCATTTAAGTTTTTTTTTACAGAATCACTGTGGAGAAATTGTGAATCATCGGCGTATTGAACAAGAAGGCAGTCTAGGGCTATCGTTGACTGATCATTTGTGAATACCGTGAATAGGATTAGGCCTAATATAGATCCTTGTGGAACACCGAAGGATACTATGTTTTGCTGATATATTCTTGCGGATTTTGTTTGGGTTCTGGTACTTAGATAACTTCTGAAGCAATATGTATCAATTTTGTGATTTATTAGTTTACTAATGAGGATTTCATGATTGACACTACCAAAGACTTTGGATGTCACACTATGTAAGCAAATCTAAATTTTATTTGTAATCTGCAATAATGCTGTTTCATTAGACAGCTTACTTCTGAAGCAATGTTGTGTTCTGGATAGTAGGTCGTGTCTAGAAATGTCAATTGGTCTGCTTCGCTTTTTTTCAAGGACCTTAGACAGTATAGGAAGTATTGTAATTGGGCGATAATTATTAACTTCGTCTGATTTGAAAACTGGTGTTATTATGTCATGTTTTCAAAGCCATGGGAAGTCACCCGTGAATAAAGATGTATTAATGATAACAGTTGAATAATACGCCATAGCAGGTAAACTGTCTCTGATAAAATGAAAAGCAATGCTATCCTATCCGCTCCCACATTTGTTTCACGCAGGTGTTTTATTGTCAAGATTACTGTTTCGATTTTAACATGTCTGAAATTATTGGCTGAGGGCCTCATCCTACCTGTATTTTGTTGAGATATGGAAGCATTTGTTCACATGTGAGATGTCCAATTTTAGCGAAGAACTCATTAAACTCATTCGCCCTAATTTTGGAATTTAGATTAATATCTCCATGTTTTTTGTTTGGTACAAGTTATAATCTTTCATGTTTTAGTCTTTTTTACAGTTTGTTAATCTAGTTCTAAAATAATCGGATTTGGCTTCTTGTATTAATGATTTGACATTCTCTTCCTTTGTTTATAGTCAGCCTAGAGTGCCATGTCGAATCTGTTATATTTGAGAGCTTTTTGAAAACTATTTTGTTATAGCTCTCTTGACGTCGTCGTTTACCCATGGAGCGGAAGGACGTCTAATAGTTTTTGTAACAAAGGGGCCCCGATGGCATCTTTACAATCATTGATCACTTCCGTGAACTCTTTTACCTGCATGTCTACATTATCTGTTGATTTTTGGACTATTATGAGTTGGCATAATGATTGAGAATTATAACTGGCTAATTCACGAAAGCACTTTGTAATTGGTGGTCTCTTTGATTTCCTTGTATCTAGCGATTGGCAACATGGCATGGAATGGCGTTTGTGGAGAGAAGTGGAGAATGATATCAGCTCTTGTTTGTTATTATTACATCAATTTATGACGAAGTGTTATGTGATCCTTGTAGGTTTATACACCACGTGTTCAAATTTGTTTTTCTTGATTTTCTTAGTTATTTTTGAATTGGGCTTGTTTAAATCATTTAGATCGCCAAGTATGAAAACAGATTTCTTTTTCAATGACATTAATCTAAAAACTTCTCTTGATAATCAAAAGATTCAGAGGAACCATGAGGATGCTCATAGATCGCGCCTACATTGAAAGACGGAAGTATATTGCTTTGTACATTAACGCAGATATCCTCTATATCTGCACTCTTAGCAATTGTAGCGGATATCTTACGTGTTTTGAGAGTGCCAATTACGGAAGCAGACTCCTCCCCCACGCCCTGCATCCCATCTCTAAACATTGAAATTTAGAAAATTAATAAAAGCACTTGACATATCTTGGTGAAGCCAAGTTTCACTGATGCATAATAAATCGAGATATCTCTCCTTTCTATATCATCAAAATGTCCAAGGAGAGACTGAGCGTTTAAGTGATCAATTTTGACAATCGGTCTTGCTGAGGGCATTGCCCTCTGAGCACGACTGTATTTGTTTCTGTTGATGAACACTTTGACATTCTTTGGTAAGGCGTCCGAATCTAAAAATAACTCGGACATTATTTTTCGGCCTCGTACAGTTACCGTGAAATTAGTGTAATTGTTACGTGCCACATGGTTTTGTGTGCTTTTACACTTGATAGATTTTCAAAACTGTCCGAGAGGTGCTCTTCGATTTCTTCATTTGTGTCTGGATGGCAACGTACATAGAGAGTAATATAGGATAAGAAATGCAGAGAGAGAGAGAGTGAGCGAGATATTTATTTATTTAAACTATATATTATATATATATATATATATATATATATATATATATATATATATATAATGTATATGTATATGTATATATATATATATATATATAATATATATATATATATAGAGAGAGAGAGAGAGAGAGAGAGAGAGAGAGAGAGAGAGAGAGACGCAGACAGAGACAAAAAGAGTGAGTGAAAAAGAGAGAGACACATGTAGGGACAGAGATACATACAGAGAGAAAGAAAGAGCGAGAGTAACGTACAGTTAAAGCGAAAAGAAAACATAGAGGGAGAATACAGAGAAAGAAACGTACAGAGATACAGCTAGAGAAACACAGATACACAGAGAGAAAAAAAAAACAAAAAAACATACAGATAGAAAAGATAGAGAGCAACGTACAGACAGAGATTAATACAGAATCAAATACGTACAGAGAGAAAGAAACGCAAGAGACCCCCCCCCCCATCCCTTGCTCGTTGTCGTGGGGGGCTTAGGAGACGGAGACAGACCCAATGCAGGGTTCTCCCCTGCCTAGGGCCTCAGCCCTCGATTCAATTAATTTTGCATGGTCTTTTCCCCCTTCAGCTTTTTGTTTCCGTCCCTTCTCCAAGCCCTACTATCTACTTCCTAAGGTGTAAGAGTCGTGCTGAAAGGATGAAAGGCTGACTTTGTGCCAGTCCTGAACGACTTGTGGGACCCATGGGCACAGTACTCCCGATTTAGTTGTCTAGCCCTTACCCCCTACAGGGCACTGGGGATGGACTGTTTATGTCCCTTTACATAATCAAGGCTTCCCGTGGCCAGTAATGAAGATGTAATACCCCTATTAGGGGCAATGAGGCTTGCCCATCCATCAAATAGCCCCACCGGCTCCCCGACCCCAGGCTCTCCTTTGACTATGGAAGACATTCAAAGCTATATGTTTGAGACACAAAATTCCATAACTCATGCTCCCGCCATACTTGAATAGATTGCTGATATCCATACCCCGCCTACTCATATGCCCCCACACCCCTTCCTCCTCCTCCCTCTCAACACAACCTAACCCCCTCAATTCCGTTCACCACCGATATCCATCCTCGTGATGCCCATCCTTCTGAAATCCATCCCCTTTTTACTCATAGCACCCCTACACCCCTTCCTCCTAATCCCTCCAAAGACAAAACATCCCCTTCAACTCCATATATCCATCCTTCCTTCCACTCAATGCCTACTAGTGCATTACCCACCCAAGCAGAGACTCAATCTCCAGAAGACATTCCTACCCTCCCAACTTCCTCAAATACATCAACTCTACCCCCACAACCTTCATCAAGCACCCCATCCTCCCTCTTAAATACTCTGTTTAGCCCAGCTAAATGGGACTGATTTTTCGTGATCACTTCTACAGCTCCTAACTCAGGCAACACTCTTCTCTTTCAATAATGCCTCCAAAAACAAGTGGGCAGAGTCCTTTTCTATACCAGACGCGATCGCTCCCGTCTTTTAACAGTCAGCAAACTGCCCAGTCGATACCAAAGATTGGTCAGACTGTGGAAAAGACTTATTAGGATGCCTCAAAGACCAAGATGTGAAATCAGTACATTGCTACACCATTCCTCCTAGAGGTCAACAAAAGAATCAAATTGAATTGCCAAAATTACTTTTCCGTACACATGGCCTTCCCTTAAGTATATACATTGGTGGACAATCCCTTCCTGTTCGACCATACCAACCCCATGCCAAACACTGCCGTTCCACAGACCGATGCCCCCTCTGTGCCCAACCTGGTCATAACCGATCAAATTGCTCTACACAAACACGTACATGTGCTAACTGCGGCGGCCCCGATAATGTATTTTATAGAGGCTGTCCCACTTACAAGTTTGAATCTGAGGTAGCAACACTCAGATACAAAAATGGTCTCACTTTACGTGAAGCCAGACAGGAAGCACGTCCACAAGGTTTCTCTCATACTCCATACTCTAGTAACATCGCTTGCTCTGACCCTCCCCCTCCACCCCAAGATGTCCCCACTTCCACTTCTACATTCTACTTTCCTCAGACCAATTCTTTTGCCACTCTAACCCCCCCAATCCCTTGCCCGTTGTTGTCGTGGGGGGGGCTTAGGAGACGAAGACTGAGACCCAATACAGGGATCTCCCCTGCCTAGGGCCTCAGCCCTCGATTCAATTAATTTTGCATGGTCTTTTCCCCCTTCAGCTTTTTGTTTCTCCAAGATAGTAGGGTACTATCTACTTCCTAAGGTGTAAGAGTCGTGCTGAAAGGATGAAAGGCTGACCTTGTGCCAGTCCTGAACGGCTTGCGGGACCCATGGGCACAGTACTCCCGATTTAGTTGTCTAGCCCTTACCCCCTACAGGGCACTGGGGATGGACTGTTTATGTCCCTTTACATAATCAAGGCTTCCCGTGGCCAGTAATGAAGATATAATACCCCCAGGGGCTATTTGATGAAGGGGCAATGAGGCTTGCCCCTTCATCAAATAGCCCCAACTGAGGCTCTCCTTTGACCATGGCTCCGAACACTGAAACTACTACCCACTCCTCAACGCCTACTAGTGCATTACCCACCCAAGCAGAAAAGCAATCTGCAGAAGACATTCCTACCCACCCAACTTCCTCAAATTCATCAACTCTACCCCCGCAACTTTCATCAAGCAAGCAATCCTCCCTTATTACTACCTTGCAGCCTTATTCTCCATCATTCCGTAATACTCCCTCTTCCACATGTCCCCGACCATCCACCACCACCAACCCTACAGATATCTTAAATACTCTGTTTAGCCCAGCTATATGGGACCAATTTTGATCACTTCTACAGCTACTTACTTAGGCAACACTCTTCTCTTTCAACAATGCCTCCAAAAACAAATAGGTAGAGTCCCTTTCTATACCAGATGTGACCGCTCCCGTCTTGTAACAGTCAGATCAGAAACTGAATCTATAGCACTATCAAATTTAACTGATCATTCTGGCAACCCCATTCCTGCAGAACCTCATCCAACCCTTAATACCTGTACCGGAACTCTCTCTCTCTCCCCAGCAAACTGCCCAGTCGATACCAAAGATTGGTCAGACTATGGAGAAGACTTATTAGGATGCCTCAAAGACCAAGATGTGAAATCTGTACATTGCTACACCATTCCTCATAAAGGTCAACGAAAGAACCCGACCAACATTGCCAAAATTACCTTCTGTACTCATGACCTTCCCTTACATATCTACATCAGTGGACAATCCCTCCCTGTTCGACCATACCAACCCCCTCACCGTCAATGTCAAAACTGTTGGCGCTTTGGACATCCTGCCAAACATTGCCGTTCCACAGACTGATGTCCCATATGTACCCAACCTGGTCATAATCGATCAAACTGCTCAGCACAAACATGAACGTGTGCTAACTGCGGCGGCCCCCGTAATGTATTTTATAGAGGCTGTCCCACTTTCAAGTTTGAATCTGAAGTAGCAACTCTCAGATACAAAAATGGTCTCACTTTACGTGAAGCCAGACAGGAAGCACATCCACAAGGTTTCTCATACATCGTTCACTCAGCCCCTCCCCCTCCACCTCAAAATGTCCCCATTTCCACTTCTACATTCTACATCCCTCAGACCTATTCCTTTGCCACTCTAAACCCAGACACCCCAATCTCAACCACAGCTTCTATCTCAACTACAGTCCCAACACCAACCCCTCTCCCTCCCTGCACTACCCGCAGTAGACAGACTAAACGTTCTAACCCTTCTTCCCCTACAGCACACTCACCTCCACCTACCTTTACCTTTATTCCTGAGACACCAGTCTCCTCTTTCCCTCCTCATAAGAAAACCTTTATCCCACAAAACTCTCCAAACAACTCCATTGCAGAAACAATTACCTTCTTACACAAGATCCCATAACTCATGCTCCTTCCATACTTGAAGGGGTTGCCGATATTCATACCCCTCCTACTAATATTCCCCCTACACCCCTTCCTCCTACTCCCTCTCAACACAACCTAACCCCCTCAATTCCGTCCACCTCCGATATCCATCCTTCTGATACCCACCCCCCTTACACTAATACTCCCTCCACATCTACTCTCTCCCAACACAGCCCACCCCTTCAACCCCAACTATAGACACATCTCTCCTCCCTCCACCCTCTATCTGTTGCACTCCCTCCCGGATACACAACAATGCCCTTCCCCAAATTCCCTACCTCCTAATACCCCTCCTTCACACCCCCTAGCTCCTCCCCCAGATTCCCCAATACGTACCGTATGCGTTAATACTCATAAGCTATAGCTTTCCTACATTGGAATATTCGCGGTTTCCGTTCTCATAGACCAGACCTACGTCATACCTTGCTTCTTATAATCCATCTATTATCTGCCTTCAAGAGACTTTCCTCACACACCCTCCTATTCCAATTCCCAATTACCATTTTATCTCTTCCCCACACTCCCTTTTTGTCTTGTCTATACTTATCCATCATAAAGACACCTTATGTCATACCTCCCATACAAATTACTCTCCCATGCACAGCTATTCGCATCTTCCTTCGCCGCTGGATCACAGTAATTTCAGTCTACTTCTCCCCATCCCACCCCATTGACTTTGTTGCCTTTGAAACTCTAATTTCCCAACTCCAACCACCTTTCCTCGTAGTTGGTGATTTCAACTGCCGCCACACTGTGGGTTGACTCTACCACCAACTCCTGAGGCAGATCTCTAGAACGCTTTCTCTCCACAAATAACCTAATTATTCTTAATGGAGATCGCCCCACACTGTGACATGCGCACACAATCCTTTTCATGCTTTGACCTCTCTCTATGTTCCCCTACTCTTCATTTAGATTTCCATTGGTCAGTTCTAGACCACTTCCCCTATAGTGACCACTTCCCAGTACTCCTTTCTCCTACTTCATATGTACCACTTCCTAATCCTCCACGCTGATGCTTTGATAGAGCTGAATGGAGTACCTTCACTTCACTCTCTACTATACTTATCCTTCCACCCCCCTTACCGTCCATTTCAGATATGCTATATTGTTTTACAACCACGATCCTAAGAATTGCCTATACAGCCATTCCTCGAACTTCAAGACCTTATACCTCTAAATGTGTTCCATGGTGGAATTCTGATTGCACCAAAGAACTTCGCTACAAACGAGCAGCCTGGAACAGCTATCGCTACAAACGAGGCACCCCTCACCAGCTATCAGCCCTTATCTCCTTTAAAAGAGCATCTGCCCATCTTTGCCGTACAATCAGAAACAGTAAAACAAATAGCTGTCAAAACTATGTTTCCTCAATTACTTACATCATCTACATCTATTTCAGCTGTTTGGCGACGGATCCATAAATTATAAGGCAAAGATTACCGGTCATCCATATTCAAGATACTCTCATTTCTGAGCCTGTCGAAGTAGCTAATGAACTGGGCGACTGTTTCAGCCAGGTCAGTAGTGGCTCTCACCTTTCTCCACACTTTTCTTCCATGAAAGCCATTAAGGAACGCACCCCCATCACCTTCACACTATCCTCTGATGAGTCCTATAATGATTCTCTCTCCTCTTCTGAACTCAACACTGCATTACAGTCGTGCCGCAACACTCATTGAAGGCATTGATGGTATTCACTATCACCGACACCTCCCGTCTTCTTCTCTATCCTTCCTTTTAACTATTTTCAACCACATGGACGTCAGGAAATTTTCCTTTCCATTGGCGAGATGCTCTTATCCTACCTTTTAAAAAAAAAAACCAGTAAATCAGGTACCCTACCCCAAGATTACCGCCCCATAGCTAACTAGCTGCTTGTGCAAGCTACTAGAACGAATGGTTAACTTCCGCTTAATGTGGTATCTTGAATCTCGTAATCTCCTTTCTTCTTCTCAGTTTGGTTCCGACGTGCCCGAAGTACAGCAGACCCACTTGCCCATTTCGAGACATATATTACATCTGCATTTGCACGACATGAATCCTTATTAGCCATATTCTTTGATCTAGAAAAAGGCATTACGTGGAAACTTGGGTATCTTCATAAAATCTTGCCTTTCTAAACGTACTTTCCAGGTCAAAATTGCCTCTTCCACGTCATTTGAAGGCATCCCACAAGGAAGTGTACTTGGTACCACTTTATTCCTTCTTGCTGTAAATGACATTGTCTCAGTCCTACCACCAGGAGCCCGGGCATCACTTTATGTTGATGGCTTAACCATCCACGCATCTGGCACATCCATACCAGATCTCTGTCAATTGCTTCAAGCTGCAATAACATCAGTAACTTCTTGGGCCAACAACCATGGCTTTCGCTTCTCTACCTCCAAATCTTTCCCCATCCTTTTCTCTCGCTCACGTATAGGTCCCAAACCTCCACTCTTCTTATATAACGCTCCACTCCAGTACCGTTCTTCTGGCAAATTCCTAGGCGTTATATAACTCCAAATTGTCCTGGCGAGACCATATATTGTACAGAAAAAGCTCAACGCCGCCTCCGAATCTTACAAACTATTTCCCACATCTCCTGGGGCTCAGATTGCAAAACTCTCCGCCATCTTCATGTTACCTTGATTCTCCACTCTAGATTACGGATGCCATATCTACTCCTCTGCCTCAACCTCCTTTCTTGCTCACCTTGATACAATCCACCACAGTGGTGTCCGCTTAGCCCTAGACGCCTTCCGCTCCTCTCCAGTTGAGAGCCTATATACTGAATCTGGCATGCCATCCCTCTCTTGACGTCGAGCCCTTCTCTCTCTCCGATGCTATGCTCGACTCTCATCCCAATGTTTCCCCGTTACCAAACTAACTATTCCAAAATCCTTGCTTCCTTA